>JAUBNY010000992.1:2043500-2064759 GCA_032275445.1 Crypturellus soui
AAAAACTTAATAGAAAATTCATAAGGATTCAAGCAAAAACAAAGTAGAACACAGAACATAGAAATTTACAGCTGTTGCCTATAATATATGCTTGTATCAGTTTTTATCAGCTTGTATACCATAAGCATTTAAATAATCTCCCCAGAAAACATATGCTAAGATTTATATA
Organism: Crypturellus soui; assembly: GCA_032275445.1. Lineage (NCBI taxonomy): Eukaryota > Metazoa > Chordata > Aves > Tinamiformes > Tinamidae > Crypturellus > Crypturellus soui. The sequence continues at coordinate 2,043,670 of JAUBNY010000992.1, forward strand.
AACTCTTGGGATGATTCTAAATACTCTTATTTTCCTGATAAATAATTCATTAAACTCCTCTTAGTAAATCTTTCAAGTCCATCAAAAAAGGGCTCTTCCCTGATGTGTAACCTAGCATCTTCAGCCCGTACAAAAGATAACCATAAACATACCTTAGGCTATTCTTCCTGCAAACCCATGTTCATTTGCCACTTTGGTTTTGCTTGTTACCAGGAAAGACCTTTCTGCAGGCCTGCAGCTTGGTAAGACATTAGCAGCCTTAATGCAAAACACAGTCAGAAACACCATGCAAACAGACTGGAAGAAAAAGAGAAAAAGTGTCTTGTGGGCATGCAGAATTTTCTTCATCCACAGGCAAAGCTGAAGTTACTTACAGCAGCAAAGATGCTGGTCAACTTACTAGCTCTCATAAGGACAAAACTTGCTCTAATCAACTCTAATGTTTACATGAATCTAAGTAAAGATATCCACAGTAATGACTGCGTGTCAGACTGTGCAAAACTCGATTCACACCAAATTTCTGTGCTCACTTTGATTTCGAGAGGACGATCAAAAGAAATTGCTTGTAATTTTATTTTCTCCTCTTTAAGGAAATAAATGTGAAGTAAGAATTTACATTTCCTTAGTACATCAGCATACAATTAACAAATCCATTACTAAAAACTGCTGTACAATTAACTCCATCTTAAAGTAACAGTTAACTCAGGTATCACTAACACCCAAAAAAAGCCAGACATTACAGCACACGAACAGGGCTTGGTTTTGAAACATGCATGCACGAATAAGCTTATGCATGTTTACGTATGATTTTTTCTCTCCAATAACAATGTTTGCAAATGTAGGTGACAGCAAATATAAAACCAACCTTAATGTTTCCAAACACAGAATACATGATCACTTGTATCCACAACTCATCTTAGAAACACATATTCATATCAAAACTGCATACTGCAAACTCTTAGTTATTTTGAAATCCCACTGAAAATATAAGCCTTAACCTATCAGCAATAAATGTTGCATAAATATGTATTTGATATAATCCAAACTTTTTATTGTTATAAAGAGCATATGAATAAGACATGAACTCTCTAACATGGAAACAGAAGTAATTAATATAAACTAATTATGTGCTCAGAAACAAGGAAAAATTGGCAACTATAGTGGTTAATGGCTAATGAGAAGGGTTTTAACTTTTGCTGTCACCAGCTGATGCCCAGTTTTCATAGTGCCAAAGCAAACATCCATCAGAAATTTTGCTTGGTAAATATCTTAAGATATTTCTTTCTAAAAATACTATGATTGTTAAAATATTTACATGTCTTAATACTAAAAATAAGATCAGAATTATCTTAATTACAGTTCAAAATCAAAGGCCCGTTTATTTATTAAACTTGCTTTAAAAGTTTTGTCCAATTTAGACTTTGTGCATTTTTCCTGTCTTTCACTGTTTTGAACCACTTCCTACTCTTTATATATTCTTTCTGGATACATATCTGGTTGTTGATCCATAACGATCAAGGTAATACTTAAGGCTCTATCATGACTTCTTAAGCCTTCGCAGTTTTAATTTTCTGAGACCATCTTTAACCTCTTTTTTTCTTTTTTGGGTAAGCTTCTCTGGAGGTATAGACGGTATTTTGAAATGAAATGCTGAAGGCATCAGAGACAACTCTTCAGGGATTGTGCCTGGCTCAGTTTTGCCAGTATTCACTGTATTGCTCCCCTCAAGAAGAGGTGTGGAGAGCTTTTCTTTTGAAGTAAGTGACTCTTCAACAGACATGCTTTTTGTCAAGTCTTCTGTAGAAAATGATCTTGAATCAGGTGGAGTCTTCTCCTCCAAGACTGGACCTGGACAATCTTCACTGCACTTGCTCATTTCTGTAGTACTGGGAATTAATGGAGCCTCTTCAGAAAATTCTTTCCTGGAACAGTCTTGCTTTTCCTCTGAACCACATCTCTTCTGTTGAGCCTGTGTTTCAGTCACTTTTTGACTTTGTTTTGGATTTAGTGGTGCTGACTCATAGCTAGGAGGCTTCTTGCTTCGAAGTCTCATCTTTAACCACTCCACAGAGTGAGGTTTTTGCTGGCTGCTAGCATCATCTGTCTGTCTCTGATTAACATCGTTTTCCAACTCTAAAACAGGAAGCTCTACATTGCTCTCAGATGCAATTATGCAATCCTTTAGTTGCTCTATACTCCCACATTTTAAATCAGATGGATTGGGAGAAGTTTGACAGTCATTCTTTGTGTTCTCTTTCTGGGAGTCCACTGAGCCGGGATGTACTTTATTGGAGTCCTTTTTTGTTTGAGGCCTGCTCACGCAACTTACCCCTGTTTTTGTCCTGTTCACACTGCAATTAAAACAAAATGTTTTTAAGAAAAATGAATTGTAACTGTTTCCATCTGTCTTCTCTTCTAATCCTCAAAGACCAGCAGGGCAACCCTCTTTCTGAATGTGGAAAGGAGAGTATATATCACCTGACAAGCAGTAATGTTTGTCTAATGAGGATAATACCAAGTGTTACCCATCTGATTTTCCACTGCTCTAGGGGAACCCTATTTATTAATGACTAAGCCATGAAGGAGTTTGCATTCTGTTCCAAGAGGCAGAACTGGATTCATTACAGATGTTAAAGGTCAACACTGCATAAGTACGTTGAATTCCTTCCCAAATTAGCTAGATAAAACAGTGTTTCATAAGTGTCTAAATGATTTCAAACCATTCCTGTATATTCATATACATTATGCATATCTAAAGACTAGAGAGGGACAGGCAGGAAGATGCAGTGTATGTGTGTGTGTGTCTGTGTATGAGAGTGTCTAATCACTAGTTTAGAATGTTCCTCTGGAATTTTTCCCAGGACATTTCAAAGCGTTACTTTAAAGTTAACCACTAGTCATCTAATATCAAGCCTGCTCATCTGGAAGGGACTTAGGTAAAACAAATAGAGGATATTTTTAAAGGAATTATACAGGAAAATGAAATCATGAGAGTCACAATGGACTGTTAGTACATAAACACTCTTCAGCAGTGTGTATTACCTACAAAGCTAAACTTCACATAATCTGTAAGACGAACTTTACATACAAGTATGGGAGCTGCCTATGTAAGATTTAAAGTTTGAAGACTATAGAATAGCTCCTCCCATGCTGAGACTGCTTTCCGCAGCTCTGCTGATGCCATCAGTTCTCAAGTCAGCATATCTAACTCGAGAAAAGGACTAGAATAGTAACTCCAAATCTGATTTCACTTTAAAATCAGCACAGATGAAAAAATGTGGGTTAAAACAAAAGTTGTCAGGGTTCACAGCAATATCCAGATTCCACAGTAAACATTTTGGGCTCCTGGCAGGTAAGGACAGCATAATAGCACAGGACCACTGAAATATTCAGCTGACCAGCTGACCCCTCTCACCCTATTCCACTACGCTGTATAGGGCACCCTTTATTTGTAGCCACAGATCCTGACTAATGCTGTGGTACATTGTAGACTCACAAAATGAAAACAAAAAAAAAATATGTATTTGCAAAGTGTTTTTTTTTTTTTTCTTCTCTCTAAACCAGATTCAAACTCCTAAATATTTATTTTGGCTCAGAGCTTCATTGAAGAAAAAAAACTATTTTGATTCTGCCTACTGCTATGTGAGATAGCTTATGTGGGTTGCACTAGTTTTTTTTTCATGCCCTACAAGATAACAAAGAACATTTTATGCACTTATCCACAGTACAGTATCAGTATCTTAACAATCACAAATAATCTTATATAACTGTTCATATTATTTGACATTTCATAACACGCAGTAACTCCTATTTACTCATATTTTGTCAGATTAAAACTCAGAAACAAGAGTGACATACATTTCTTTCAAGATGTCTTGCTTTATCTTTTGGGTCATACTAAGCTTAAGCTTTTCGTTCTCAGCAGATTCAGTAAAACACTCAGACGTCCCATTGGAAACTTCTTTCTGCTCCAAAAGAAAACACAGGTTTAGAACAGGACGCATTCAGCTATGATTATTCATCCATTTGTACTACTAAGGCTTACACATGGTCTTTATTATTTTGATGCGAGTGGTCTTAGAGAAACAGCTAAGAATCAAATTATTTTTAATTTTATATCAGCTAAGAGTCTGTAGTCATTCACTCCCCTTTCAGACTCCCAATGAACATATTTCATATACTAAAATATACCACAAACAAACAAGATTGCAATGTAAAGGATGTAGCTTTCCAAACCAGCTGAGGAAACTGTTGGCAAATATTTGACATCTTTGCGGCTCAAACTGTGACAAATGCCAGGAATCTCTGTTGCAGACAGGAGCATTTTTGTCAGTTTTTTTTTCTGAAGAGACTGACTGGCGCAGTGGTCTATGAACTTATTCTCAAAAGAATTCCCATAATTTTCCATACTTACCAAAAAATATACAGAGTATTATTTGCTCATTTTAGAAGGCAAGGGTTAAAAGTTTTAATACTAACATTCGGACGCTCACAGCTTGTAGTGGTTGGCTACGACAGGACAACAGGGGAATTCTTTCTGGTCTCAGCTAACAGCAGCACCATGGTTTTATATAATACGAGCCTAGGAGCGGGGGGAGGGAAGGAAAATGCTCTTTTTCTTCAAACTGTGAGCATTTCCTTTCATGATGAAACAATCTCAATGAGAGAAGGGCCATTTGCTGACTTCACTACTGACTACCATAGACTGCAAATAAATCTGATCTCTAAGGCTACGGAGAGGAGCGAAAGAAATGGTGCAAAGGCAAGAAGAGAAGGGGTTTTGTGCATCTCCTTTCCTTTGACAGCGTTTTTCCCCATCAGCAACAAATGATGCAACCTCTGACTGGGGCTCGTGCAACACAGGGAGCCCTCGCTCCTACCGCTGCCTGCGTGACACTGGCAGCCTCCTGCGCCAGAGCCAGCCAAAGAGCAGAACCAAAGCAACCCAAGGGGGCTGTGGAGGCCCGAGGCTGGAGCGCGCGCGCGAGCACGAGCTGGGACACAGCTCGGGCAGCCTTCCCTCGCAGGGGATTAAACCCTGCTGTTTTGCTGAAGGGGTTTGCTGCTTCTCTTCCCAAGAGCAGGAGCCAGTGAGAACAACTTCCTGTTTTGTTAGGGAGAGAGAGGGCAGTTCGGGAAAGAAACAGGGTATTTTGACAGCGTAAAAAACTGCAGATGTTTTGAGACTCTGTTTCAGAGGCAAGTTATGCAAACTTTTGTGTGTGTATTAATAGATGCATGAAGTTCTGTGCACTGCTGTTGCAATACATGTTTACAGGAGGCACCCAACACATAAGACATACATGCCATGTGATTTCAATCTCAAAAATCAAGCCTAACGAGTTTAAGATGAGGGATGAATAGCTGCTTCTATTCTTGTTAAAGTTATGGACTCCCCTAAATTGACTTACTATACTTTCATATTTTTTTAAACTATTAAAAGGAGTAATATTATTATGAAGATACTGAAAAGTTTTGAAAAGAAGCACCGACTCTTAACTTTAAAGCCAGCAGGAACTGTTATATTTTCCAGTTACAGCTCTTACACAGCAGCTCTGCATCAAAACAGTAGGACACCACCCTTGTGTAGCCACAGAGAGCAGCACAAGCAGCAGCAATTGCACCTCCTTATTCTGCTTTATGGTAACCAAGAAGGCTATTTACATTAAATTTCATCCTCAGCTCATCACGAAGCAGCCTGGGACAGGATCACCAGCCCACCACACGCTTCTCCTGGCTGTGGCAGACAAGGAGTGGCAAGGAGACTACGTGGGCAAAGGAGGACCACGGTCAGGAACTGTCCACCTGCGCTCACTGCTGCAGGTGAGCCATGAACCTCCCTGCTATCCTGTGTCCTGCTGGGAGCAGGGAACAGCTGCTGGCCGGAAGGCAAAGCCAGTTCTGGGTGTGAAGAGCAGAGCCCAAGGAGAGGCAAAGGCCACAGAGTCACTTCACGTGGGAACTGAGTCACGTTGGAAGTTAGGAACTCGGAGCTGACCGGCCAACACGTTTACTTTCTGCACTGCCTTGACTCTTGTTTTGTTTTCAAGTAGCTTATCCCATCAAGAGGCGACAGAAAAGGGTTAAGACAGTAAAAAAAAAATAAAATAAAGAATCAAAATGATTTATATGTGAAACACTTCTGAACATGCCCTCTAAGTACAGTAGATTTTCCCCTCGGAACCACACCCTGTAAGTGCTGTATTTTGAGAGCTGAACAATTAACATAAGGCACATGAGTCAGGCTTTGAAAGGCTCTGTGGGAACCAGAGCGCCTTTTGCTGTTACGAGTGATGTAAACTCCCTAAGGCTGGAATACGTCCACAATAGAAGGCAAAAGAGAGTCATAAATAACAACAACGGGCACTGCATATACTATAAGACACTCGGCCATTACTGGGGATACTTCCTTTATTTTCTTTATTAAACTTAATAATTTTTGCTAATTAAAAAAATAAAAAACATCATCTGTTTTTGGGAATACTATTTATTTCCTATGGGAACTTTAGGACTTGTTAGAGAAAGAAAAAAAATAGAAAAGAGCCTAATCTGCTCTCATCCTGTCTAGTAATCCCAAGTTCCTTTTAGGCAGTGAAATAATTAAAGAAAAATATTCCAGGCATAAAAAGGAGGAGAGCAGAAGCAGACTTCACATAAACAATGACACCATGACAGAGGAAAACGTCAAAGCACCGCCAGGCTTGCGACTCGACTCCGAGAGAGCTGCAGGGAGCGGGATCACTGCTAACAAATTAAAACCACATTTCTTGGCAAATTGTTAAAGACAGACATATTTACATTTGTATAGAGACTGGGTGGGCACAGAAGATTAAAATGGTTCTCTAGCCCTTGAACTGCCAAGTCCTATTAGAAATCTGTGCTCTGAAAATCCTAGGGTAAGCTTGCTCCTTATTGTCACTTAAGCTCAACTGCGAAGGGCCTGCAGAAACGAGGAGCCACCATCCTACCTGCACATAAAACCTGCTGCACCAAAACCAGTTTGCAGATCCTTAGTACTTACACAGAGGTCTGGCATTAAGATGGAAAAAAGAGAAAAATCCTCTCTATTAAGAGCTATCTAGAACTTGGCTGTTAGGTGCACAGTATACATGCACTAAGGCTTATCAAACCGCAATTTTGTGCTTTTACTACCTAACTCCAAGTGAAAAAGAATGCCCCAAGCATCTCAAAAAGAGTTCCAACTGATACATGCACCTCTCTCCCAGCATTAAGCATCTATAAAAGTAACACTAATGTATGTGCCCTTGTGAATAATCCCTACAACCGATCATCTTGAAGAAGACCGAAAGGTTTGGCCTCTTCATAAATCAAACTGCCAATACTGCTCATATAAACACTGCAATCTTGCAGTTGCCAATGACTGTGCCCGGTATAACAGTTGCACCAACAGTTGTGTACCAATAAATCTGTATAGGATAATTAAATTTCATGTCTCGTTAAAAAGAGTACATTGTTTTGGAATTGCATTTATCAATGTGGCTTGACTTGCTCATCAAACAACAAACTTAATAGAAAACATCAATGGGCCCAATAAATCAAAGTTAGTACCAGAGTGGCATATGGGGGTCCCCACTGAGGCCTCATCCAGCACACGTAGCACATGGAGTACAGCAGCCCTCAACAACAAAATTCCTAGCGCCTGAATGGAGATGAAGCAATGGAATAAAGTATTATCCCAATTACACACAACTGAATAAAATTAAAATTAGTAAAAGGAATCAGACAGAAGTAGTTATTCTTGGGAACTTTATCTGAGCTTGCACTTCATCTGAGCTTGCACTTCTATGATTTCTTTTAATGCCACCCTGGTAGTACCATGAGCTCAACCATACTTCAGGTCTTAGAAAGATTCTGATAGATGGTGGGGAGAGCAAAGAAGTGATACAGGAATCTTTCCAATCTCATAAATATCAAAGGCCTCCTACAACAGGCCTGTAAATGAAGGATGAACCAGATCCAACTGACAGAGAATCAACAGGCATGGGACATTTTGGGTCTAGTCTCTGGCTGAACCCTCCTACATGACCCAAATTTTTCCATGTTTTCACTGTAGGACTGCACGTGTCCTACCATACTATAAACTATCCACAGAAATGGATATTCTCAATATGAAATACTGTTCACTGTTTGCTCTTGCAGAATTTTGCTTTATATTTTAAAAGTAGACTCTCCCATTCTACAGGTCAATAATTTACAGTAAAAACCACTACGGATCACATTCCACATCCAGAATGGTTATATTGACTTCCATATGTGAAACAGGTATTTCTAAGAAATGCTTTTACATAGTCTTTTACAAGACTATCAGACAAGACAAGAGTATCAACCAGAGAAAGGCACCTTTCTCCTGTAACAAGCAGGACTATATGACAGATAGCAAGACATACATATTTTCTAAACCCACACAGATGGTTCTCCTGAAACAAATGATTTATTTACATACTTAGAAGCACATGTGATACATATTGTGTGTACTTGCTTGAAGGCAAAAGTGTTAAAATTAATGTTAACTAATTAACCTATTAATCATTCTGATTCTATACAGTGATGCTGCCAGATTCAGATACTATCTTCAGAGAGATGTCCACACTGATAAGGGAAGGATGAAAAAGACATTTTCTTTTCAAGTAAAATAACTACTCAATAATACTTAAGGAAAACTTAAATGTAGTCTGATTTTTTTTTTCCAGAGAAATACATGGTCTTAAAAACATGCATCTTCAGGCCCATTTCACATCAATTTTAAAATTCCTGCCTGCAATAGTTATAAAAGAAGATACTCATGTGAAATGTTTTATACTTAAAGAACTTCTTAATAAAAAATAGTGATTTTATGTGCAGCTCAACCCTTTCACGCAAACTGCAAACCACAGGAGAGGGAATCCACTTCAGCTGTCACATGGGTATCCAGAAAAGCAAGGTGAACCTGTAATGCTCCACTATAGCTTTTAGCAGTCTGAAATTTGGATCCTCTATCTGCCTACCAAATCTAAGTAGTGTATTGGATATTTAAAGCAGTACTATCTATCAATAATAATTTAAGTAAATTTTGTATTTATCCTTGCAGATATACTGTAATTCCCTTTGTCCTGGATTATATGACATAACAGAGCATGTCATGCTGTACATGACACACATAATGTACATGACCTATACAACATTATGACTGATTTGCTTAAAACATCAGTTCTTACAAAATAAAATACCTGGGAAAAAAGCACACAAGTTTAAAAGCAACCATTCTATTTATACAATTACAATAACATTTAACAACTATAAGAGACCTCGGAAAGATTAACAAATATTCTTGATCACTGGCTATACAAATAGGTAAAACCAGAAGAGCTCCCAGGCTCCAGCTCAGTAACAGAGCTGCACATCCTGGGAAAGCTTCACTCTTCCACACTTTTGCCAGCACTTTCACTTCAATTTCCAAAACAAGACACCCGCCTCGCCCTGAAACCCAAAGGTTTCTGCGCTCACACTGTGTGCCTGGTCCCCGAAAACATTTCTAAACCTGCAGGTCAATCTCAGGCAATGACGACACTCACTGAAGTCTCAAATTAAGTAAATTCTTAAATGTTTAAACAAAGCTGACATCCAGGAAAAGGAAAGATCCCTTGTAAACGTCTCCCCAGAGGGAAAGGCAGAGCAAGCTCCGTCGCTGGAGCTGTTCAGCCTGCTGACAGCTGATATGCGGCCTCAACAAGCCCCTGCTCTCCCTGGCCAGCAGTTCAGAGGCAGTGCAGGAACACGAGGCAACTCGGGCAGACTCAGGGGGCCAAGAAGCCCAAGGGGCCTGTGGAGGAGCTGAGTGGGCACAGAGAAAGGGGGACACTGCACTGGATGGTGCAGGGAGCTGGGCTCACTCAGGCTGATGCACCTAGACGCGCACGACAAAATCGGAGGTATCGTGGCGCAAGCTGAAGAGAAGGCAAAAGCCGATTCGGGACGAATACAGAGGCAATCTGCTTTATTAGCTCCAGCAATGGCAGAACAACCTGTTGGAGTTTTTTTTTTTTTCTAATAAGGAGTAAGGAGACAACACGAGGAAATACTGGAAAGAGAAAATGCCTCCTGAACCAACATCTCGTTCTGTCGTTCAGCCCTGGTCAGCGGGTTGTCTCTGTCCAGCTCAACCGCACGGCACATTTGTACACACTGACGGCAGGGTGAGCAAAAACACGTGTCCAAAGGCTCAGGTTATGGCAGAGCTGAACCGGAGACATTAGACTGCTCAACCACCCACCCATGATCCTTCCCATTCATATAGCTGAGCTCACTTTTCATTCGAGTTATGAAATTCCTACTAGTTATTACAGGCTAGGAGGCTGAGGAACAGATTGCTCTTTAAAATAATAGAAAAAAAATAATGAAAAGAACTACCCTACCCTTTGGACGACAGGAACATGGGGAATTATTATCACAACCTTAAGTCATCTAAGTCTCTGTCAGTACTTAAGTCATCAAAATCTCTCAGGTGCACAGTGGCAGACTAAACTCTTTGGCCTAATACAGCCTTAAAGCTCGGCACGTGCCCATCCTCTCCAAGGCTGCGAGATGGAAAAGCATCCCCCAGCACAACGTTCGCAGCCGTGGTTCAGATATGCGTTTGCTACACAGCATAAGCTGGGACTTCGAGAGAGAGTGGGGTGGAAAATGGTGCAAGGAAAAGAATGATGAGAGATAATAATATCTGAATTAATCTCAAGGCTTTGAGAAATGCGACTGTGTGAACACTGCCCAGAAGTTACACCTGGAGTACTCACATAAGAAACAACTGCTAAAATCAGAGTCTTTCTGAACTTGCCCTGCTTTTTCAATGTGAGAATCAATTTATGTACTTAATTTATATTGAGTTACAGAACGCTTCTTATTTCTTGTTTGAATTTGCATGAAGAGTACAAAACCTCTTAATGAAACTGGATTCAACTTATTGGCATTATAAGAATGAAATAAAAATAGCAGAATTATTGACACACACAAATATTCTGTCTGCCTTTCAGATCAATAATTTTACTGATTAATCTTTTTCAAATCCATTAACTAGTAGTATCTTGATTTTTTTCCAGAGATTTCACAGGTAGCAGCAGCACTCAGCAGCAGGCATCAACACCATAATTGCTCTTTGCAATATAAATTACTTCACACATATCAACGAATAATTTTCTTTTAGAGTCCTGAAAGCCATTTACTGAGATCTGTGAGGTTTCTCCAAAGTTTTCCCCATAGTTTTCTCTAATCTTGACCAGTTGAAATCACTGTATCAACTTCACAATTTAGTCCCTTCGCTGGAACAGTAATATAACAAAGAGCGGACAGCTATTACATTTTATCCAGGCAGAAAATAAATCAGCCAGGCTGTGAACTAAGAAACCAAGACAAGTTCAGGCACGGCTCGGGCAGGCAATCCACCTTACCGCTCTCAGGTATCTTCCCTCCCCTTCTGCAGGGCTGGGGAAGGAAAGGCGCGCGGCTGCGACGCGCAGCACGATGAGGGGCAGGAGCACAGACCCTTCAGCAAACCCTGTTACAGGAGCTGGAATGCCCAAGGAGAGGCAGACGAGTGGGGCAAAAGGGAATATCTGAAACTGCTGCAGCTTTCTTCCTTACGTCTACGTCAAAGACCTTAGCTCCGCTATTTTGTGTTTTAGTTTCTCTCAGAGAACAGTTTGATGATTTGAGCTAATTTAAAGCTATATTGACAGTGAAAGGGAAGCCTCACCCTTATCAAACACCTGGTCCTGCCAAGTGCCTGTGTGAACACAAGCACTTAGGCAGCCACACAGGGAGTCTGGCCAAGGGGATCCAGCTGAAAGCTAACCATGCAAACAGCAGCAGCAAACACCTTGTTTGCAGATGGATCAGTGAACTACGGCCGCTCGCCACACATGTAGATAGTGACAGGAGCTGCAGACAGGAACTCGCAGATAATCAAAAGGAAGAGAAGGCAGGAGGAAGGAAGGCAGGATCCCACGTTCCAGTCTTGGGTCAGCTTGAGTTGAATACAAAGGAGCAGTAGAAAAAGGTGACAAAAGCTTCAAGTATTGAAAGTGCAAACAAACAACAGAAAAAGTAATTATCTGTCCCAGGAAAATGATGTAGGGACCAGGCTTATTAGTCTGCAATTTTCCTCTTTTAAAAAAAAAAATAAAAAGCAGTATTTGCTCTTGTATTACTCTATGAACAACTCCTAATGAAAAATGTTATGCATTTCATACAGCTTGATTGTTTTTTCATTTTAACTCATTAATAATTCCTGAATGAACAACATGTTTACCTGGCAATTTGCTTTGCTGCTGCTTAACTGATTGTTCCATCAATCTCCCTCACATCTCTTGCTTAAAATGGGCACCAGTAACCCAGTAACTGGGGCAGATTTGAAGAACCCACAGAAGTGCCAGTGTCAGCTTGGTAGCAGCAAAACTTCCAAGAGAGATAGGGCTCCTGAATCCCAGCTCCCGGCACTTTTCTAACTCAGCACTTCAGATATATGGGAAAGCCCAGCAGCACAACGCACCCGAGCAAAGCAGGAGCTCAGAGGAAGCTGGCCCTGGGGCCCTACCTCACACAAACGCCTCTTTCCAGGTGCAGCAGTTCCCACCTCTGAGCTTGGGATTCAAAAGAAAGACAGAATACATTTACACACAGAATAAAGGTGATGTGACATAACTCAGTGTGCTTGTGCAATCTTGTTTCGTATGATTTTGAAGAAGTCATGAATGAATGATAGGTTGCGACACTATTTTCCGGGCCACCGAGACCAGTGCAAAGCATTTAACCCATTCATACAATATATTTAATCCTGTTCAGACAACTATCAAACTACACCTTAATGTGAAGTCATTCTCCTCCTCCTCTCCTCCCCTTGTTACAGTTAGAAGGAATTATAGCATATTATTTAAACCCAAATGATAGATTTTATGAGAAAAGAAAAAAGGATAATGCAATCAGGCACTACATCAAATGCAAAAATCACCATGCATTTGGGATGCTACTTGCACTCCAACTAACTGTGTGTTGCTACCCGAAGGGCTGGTCCTCCCCTCTCCTTCCAAATCCTGTTATGCTCCTGCAAGGTTCCTGAGTCCGCATTGGCAACTGAACGAGCACACGACGAGCTGGGTCAGTGAACGGACGTGACGGAACACTAACTCGAAAATAAAAAAGAAAAAAATAAAGTAACAAATAAATAATTTTCTACTGGATCAATTCCAACAGATTGAATGTCAACTGAGGAATCACTAGGCTCACTGCAAGGGAAAGCAATATGCGTCCGGCAATAGAAGGGCCACTGGCATTTTCAGGATTAGCCCCCAGTTACAAAGGTTTAACTGTGATATTATGTATGCACAACACAGTTCCATGCTAAGATTGTGCACTGTAAACTGTACACTGTAAACTTGTGCACTGTAAACTGTGCAAGTGTATTTCATGGTGCACTCTGCATATTTTCCTTACTTTTCTCCTTTTGCACCTTTTAAGAGGTCAAGTTCTGTTTGGAAAAAAAATAATTTTCCCATAATATTCTGTATAACTTAATAAAGATCAGTGAACACCGGTGCCACCTCTAAACCAAGATACAATCTCTCCATTTTCTTTTCAAATTTCATATGACTAGGAATTTCAAATTTCCCTTTGAATATCATCATTAGCTTAAGCTCTTTCATGCTTTCCCTACAACTACTCCCTCTCATAGACTGTAATATTACCACTTATGTGGTTATCAATCAATACTCTATTGTTAGCACATTTTAAAAAATGTTCTCAAGGCTCCAAATAAGCCTTCCACCCATTTCCACTGTTTCTTTAGATAAGCCAGTTATAGTTTTCCATTCTAGCACTCTAAATAGTAATCATTAAGAGAATGTCGTCATTTTGACTCAGATGACTAACGTCTCTATAGCTGTTATGTTTCCCTAGGTTTCCTCTTTTGCCACATTCCCAAAACCCACTCTTTTTCACAAGAAATCTACTTCAGATTACAAATATAATATGACAAAACATGAAACAATGGCTTTATGCCTATACTTAGCATTAATCAGCCAGACTATTCTTCCATCTTTTCTCTAAGACTTCCAATTTGTTCAGGTATTTTTAATAGCTTGTCGTATTGTTTCTGCAATAGAGATTTGCTTTCCTTCAAAGTGATGATTATCTGCAGACAATTTCCTGCATGCCCATTTCTAAGTATGGATTTTAGAAAATAGAAAGTAATACCGAAGACCATCTACTGATATTTAATTTCAAGCTCTATTCCTTACAAGTTCTCTCAAACCTCTTATTACTTTACATTCAAAACTAATTTTACAGAGAAACAGTCACAAGATACATCACAGAAGGCTTTAAATTGCTACTTCAGCCATCACCACTCAGGTTTCTGCCTGTGATATCTCAAAAGCAAGCTAATCCTGATTCTTCTTACGATGCAGGGCATTAATATTTTATTTTATATCTAGCCACATCTCTTGCAATTCTTGGTTTAGTCAATGCCTGCTTCGGGAGATGTAGAGCATAGGCTAAAACACAGTGAAAGAGTAAAGAACTGCTGAAGATAGGTGAAGAACAGAAGAGGTGCAAGCATATGAGAACAAGCAATGAATGAAATAAACACGCATCTCTTGGGCTGACATAAAATGGTTTGAAGTATACAGCACAAGGCCACTAAGCCTGACATTTATTGACACAGTTCAAAAATTAAAGCTTGACTCAAAATATAAAACAACATAAGAAAATTTAAAAAAATAAATTAAAAAATTATAGGATTTTAAAGTCATGGCCAAGCAGATGACAATACATAACACTGAAAGGGGATGAAGCCGCTGTTAACTCCCAGTCACTTTCATAAAATGGAGACAGATCCTCAAATCAGTAACAAAAGGTAAGAGCTGATAAAATATCTAAAAGTACTTAAATGTAATTATGAAATGAATCAAACTCAAACAACATACAGAGGAAAAAGGCATATGCCCCATTTTAAGCCCATGATAGAACAGAACAGAATCTATGAAGGGAAAGGTCTTTTTGGTGGTCTTTTGTAGTCCAGTTTGGTATTCAACCATACGCACTGTTAAAATGCACAGAAGAAAGCATGCACACTAAGTGCAAATCCTTAGTCATGACATTTGGAGTACCAAAAACCTGAAATTATCTTTACAGTGGCAACTAGGATTGGCAAAATAGTCAGCTAGGAAATATAACAAACTTGGAACCAAATATGCTGTAAGAGACCTGGATCATTTTGTAATTTTCATTATTGGTAATTTTCACCAAACTAGAAAAGCAATTAATTTTATTTTAGAGAAAGATGGGTATATAGAGAGTAAAAGACAAATAGATACATTTGCTCAGTCCTGTGACACTTACAAATACTTACTGGTTTAGGAAACAAGACAATAAACTCTGAATGTAAGGTGAGAAATAAAAATGCCCTGATATAAATAAAACTCATGTTCAAGGCATGAAAGAAATGCCTTTAAAAAAAAAAAAGAGTATAAAATATAGCTAAATATATTCGATACAGACCTGTAAAACATACATAAACCTGCCTGTCATATAGCCTGGGTCAGTGCAAGTAGTCCTGAGACAAATGTCAGTTAGCCGCAGCACCAAATATGTAGGCCTTTCATGCTGATAAAATATTTCACCATGAAGGTGTTAAGTGCAACTTTTTATGGTATTTAACTACCCATCGATGCCTTCTTCCCCATAAATGATTGGGATTTTTTTCTCTGCGCAAGGTTAGCTCTGATCCATTTGAGCTGTTTTGCAGAACAGAAACATTAACAAAACAAACAAAAACTCCGCAGTCATTAAAAACTGATTCATAACAACTTTGCAAAATAAATCCTTGTAAAGACAAAAGATAAAGGAAAAAAACATCCTAAAAAAAGATCCCTAAAGCCAAGGTGTTGAAAGTATACTTAGCTTCCTTAACAACTAGCCATATTATAATAAAAAGATAAATAAAAAATAAAAACTGAACTTCTAAAAACCCTCATTATTGTCCGTTTCAGACTCACTTTAGGATCTCCTTTTGAATACTCAGTCAAACTGTCTAGGTGATTTTCTGGTTCTAACCAGACATTCACAAATACGTGAATAACTACAACTATATACAAACATTGGTCTTACCACTCTACAATAAACAGGAAAATCAGAGAACTGTTTTGTACATACCAAAGCACCATTCTCACATGTCCAAGCACTTGGATCATATTCAAGTTTACTGATACAAACCACAAATCTTTCTGGGAATACACGTAGCTCTGTACAAAAACAATCAAAAAGAAGATTACTAAAAATGAAATGCATGTATTCAAAGACACACAATGGCAATGTACATATTATTTTTGTAAAAAATATATGTGTATATATATATTTTAACAACATAAGAATTCATTTGTTCTACACTACTACTGAGAATTTTATTACCTTCTTCAACATCTCATCCCTGGTTTGGGTCTCTGCCTTTTTAAAACACTCAATAATCACTAAGTGAGAGTAAATGCAGTCCTCAGGAGGACAGCCCTGGGAGCCAGTTAGTCCATCCAAGGTCCTCCGACAAATAAACCACTAAGACCCACAGAGAAACAATTTAAGGTGCTATCTGCATATATCTGGAAGTGGTTTCCAGACAACTTTTTCCATCGCTCTCTCAGGGACAGAGATGGAGCTGGCCATGCAGTAGTCAGCAGGCTGCTTTACTGTTTGGAAGTCAGTATGCTCTGCTTTTGAGGAAGGCATTTCAAGTCTTGATATTACAAACCAAGCAAGTGTGAAAGGCTTATATTCGCAAACAAGTTGAGGTAGTTTAACAAACTATTGTGGTATTTAAGTTGCAGCTCTGGTCCTCTGTGGGCACTTTCTTAGCTAATGGGAAATGCAAGGTAATGTGTTTCAACATGGCCATGATGCCAGATGCTGGAGAAACAGGCAGAGAGGAACCTCATGAAGTGTAACCAAGGAAAGTGCAGAGTCACACACTTAGGGATGAATAACCTCATGCACCAGCACTGAATGGGGCACAACTCACAGGAAAGCAGATTCACAGCAAGGACTTGGGCGTTCTCATGACACCAAGTTGACCATGAGCCAGCAATATGTCCTGTCAGAAAAGGTGGTCAACAGCACCCTGTGCTGTTAAGGATGGCAGGGACCTCTAGAGATCATCTAGTCCAACACCCCTGCAGGGACACCTAGAGCATGTGCCACAGGGTGGCATCCAGGTGGGTTTGGAGGATAGCCAAAGAAGGAGACTCCACAGCCTCTCTGGGCAGCTCTGTCACCCTCAGAGTGAAGAAGTTCTTCCTCACATGGCAATTAAACTTCCTGTGTTTCAACTTGCAGCCGTTACCCCTTGTCCTGTCACTTGCGGCTCCCGAGGAGAGTTTGGCCCTGCATTAGGAAACACATAACCGGCGGGCAGAGGAAGATACAGTGAGACCATATCTGGACCACATCCAGTTCTGGGCTCTCCAGTACGCAGGACACAGGGACATACAGGACTGTATGGACATAGTGGAGCCACAAAGTTAAGGGATCAGAGCATCTGCAATATGAGGAGAAGCTGAGCAAGACGGGATTACTCAAGAAGGGGAATTTTATCAATGTGTCCATAATGGAGAATGTAAAAAGAGTGGACCAGTCTCTTTGAAGCAGTATCCA
This sequence comes from Crypturellus soui, assembly GCA_032275445.1. Classification (NCBI taxonomy): domain Eukaryota; kingdom Metazoa; phylum Chordata; class Aves; order Tinamiformes; family Tinamidae; genus Crypturellus; species Crypturellus soui. The sequence goes on from JAUBNY010000992.1 coordinate 2,061,358, forward strand.
GTAAAAAGACAAGAAACAATAGGCACAAACTGGGCAAGAAATTTCCTTTAATGAAAAGACTTTTTTTATTGTAAGGATGATCAAGCACTGGAAAACACTGCTCATTAAGCAACTCTAGCTAGAAAATTCGGTTTTCAGGAAGTTGAGTTTTGACTGAAGACTTGAAAAGCCTCTCTCTCCAGCCACATTAGTAAAGCAAATTAATTATAGCTAGTTGCTTTTACTGTTATATTTTATAACAATCTCACTTGCTGGCTAATAAAATAAATGTATCTTTAGGCATCCACTGATGCTTAAAGAAAGTTAAGATATAATACTTAGAAAAGAATGTTGAAACAGCATCACAGGCTTTCTGTTATTCTAACCTAATTACTCTTTCAGCAGGCAAGAAGAACAAGTTTGACAAAATATTTAAAATCAACACTGTAATCTCTTCAATCACTACACATTTAGAAAAAAATAGTTGATATGAAGAGATTAAACGTTCACGAATATAAATTTGTGTAAAAAAAAGAAATTACAAAAAAATTTCCATTCAAGGAATCATATTTTTAATGCCTCTTAGTTGATTTATTAGTCTTCTTTTATATAAAAAAATCCACAAAAAGGGTAGTGATTGTTAAAGCTCCTTTTTTATTGTTGTTGGCAGAATGGTATTGATATCACTTCCTTACGGAACATCTTGGCCTGAGAAAACATGAAAAAAGATCTGGTCCAATGACATCACTTATGTAAAGATTTTATAACACTGGGCCGAATGAAAGCTTTTTCTTGCATACACTTGTACCGTACAGTTGATGTCACAAGACACTCGAGCAACAATGAAGTGATTCATACTGCAACCTCTAGTTGATTCATCCCGCAGAAACTCAGCAAAATGCTGAGTCTCATCATACTTCCAGATTTTGGTGTGGCTTAGCCGATTACCCTGAGGCGAGGCATACAAAATTTTAAATTGTTAAAAAAAGAAATCTATCATATGTTAAGAAACGCTTCTAATTTTAGCAAACATCCTCTGGGAAAACAAAACAAAAGCAAATCCTAAAATAAATTTTGATTAAGTATACCAAAAAAAAACACCTAACAAAAGTATTAGTTTATAATCTCCCTGTTTTCTATCACAAATACAACATTATAAGCAACATCATAAGAAACCAGTCTCTTACCACGATAATGTTTCCCCACAGCACAACGAAGATTGACCCATCTCTTCATAAACTGGGCAGCAACGTGAAAACGATTGCCTGCTGCTACATAAAACAAAGCGATAATAGTAAGTATAAGGACAGCTGGTGCATTTCTGGTCTCAAAACATTGCATATCTACAAAAATACAGAAAAGCAACAGGTTACGAATACAAAAAAAAAAAAAAAACACCACAACTTCAAAGGAATATTTCAAAATAAGAGCTATGTATACTGAAGTCTGAAGAAATTAGTATCTGGAAGGGGAGAAAACCTAAATAATTTACTTACAGCAAAGTTCAGGTATTCAATCACAGAAATACATTTAAATTGATTGATTGATCACTGAATATGTCCCATCAATAGTTCTGGGGACTAAACACCTAGTCACAAATACACTTTTACACAAATGCTACGTGAAGACTACAGATGGCCATTCCTTAATTGTTTTCTACAGAAATGTCATACTCACACCTACTAAGCAAAATGGTTAAAAATAAATTTTTAAAAAGTAATCAAATGTCTTAATTATAATACTGAATAAAAATGCAAACATTCAGAAATGTTAATACCTACAAATACACAGAGTCATACTGGCTGCCCCAGCAGATACCTGTAACATTTCTAGAGGCTTTTTCAGCTCCTGTTCCTGAGAACAATAGAAATCCTTGTGCTCCAGGAGCATAAGAAAAGGCTAGAAAGGATTATCTTATCATTAAGAAACTATGAAGTCTACCTAAATTCCCTATGGACTCTGAGTAAATCAGACTCAGAAAGGTACTTAGGAACCTAAATCCCACTGAAATTGAAAGAAGTTTGAATCTGTGAGTCCTCCTCCACAGTTTCCCTGTACAGATCACTAAAGACAAACAAACAAACAAGAATTTGAAAGACAATTAGTGAGTTTTCCTCCAACTATTCAGTGGTTTGCAAATCTTAATATTTCCCCTAGCTCTTTAGGGGGTTGCAAGTTTTAACATATTGCTTCTTCCAAGACAGATATTCTAGCTGCAAAAGCCACAGACGAGTTCAGAAATGAAGTGGTACTGTTGTTCTTTTAACCGTTTAAAGGAAGTAAGGAAAGACCCTGTGCCCCAGGCTCAGTCTCTGCTAAGTGCCAGGGCATGCCAAGTACGAGGATATTTCCAAGTCTGAGCCTGAAACTGCACGTCCTCTCCTGCACAGACCTCTCTCCTACTTCTACAAGATCTCCTGGAGCTCCCCATAAATGGATGTCTACAGCATCATCTCTCCTTAAGTACAACAGTTATCGATCACAATCAATCCTTTGATATTTATCAGCCATCTTTTCTCCTTCCCCTCAGGAAGATAACTAAAACTTTGCTTCCCTTTAAAGATCAAGTCAAGATGTGACAAGTCAAACCATCCCCTAAAAAAAGGATGAGCACTTGAGAAAATTTTGGTGTAATAAATCACCTTTATCAACTGTATATTTATGAATATAACTAAAGAAAATTACTTTTAGCTATTTTCAGTTTGGCATCCACAGCTCTTCAACACTCTTAATAGGGTAAACCAAATCTAGGAATTTGCCCTTTATTGAAAAAAATTATTAGTGCAATTACAGTGTCTTCCTCTGTGACCTCCATAATGCTAGAAAAGTAACATTCATAGACATACAATTTTGCAAACAAATTTCCAAAGAGAATAATATTAGGAGAGTCTTTCCTCTCTTAATTGCTCTAAGATATTTCCAAAGTGTTTTTCTTCAGTAAGCCTTAAAATAAAAAGGGTAAGTCTTGTGCTTTTCAGAGGGAAAACATGGTACTTCATTCCTGAAATTATTTTAAGAATCTAGTGATATGTATATCTGCTTAGTTTGCTTGCTCTTCTATTGCTTTTAACCATATTGGATTGACTAACGGCCTGAACAAAGTTAGAAATTCCTCTTGAAGGATCTTGATTCAGCTGGTTCCTGTTCTCTGGGGTAGAGCAGCTCCCTTAAATCTAACCAAATAAATAATACATGTATACATGAGTGACCCAGAGAGCTCGACACTAATTCTGCAGTCACCTCAAATCTGAAAGCACTACAGAGCCTTTGCAGTGTTGTACCTGATAATAAGCTCTGCCCAGAGGGACTAACACTAGGAGAGTTTCAGTTTCGATGACTATTTGCTGAAAAGCTGGAACAGATGCTCTGCTATAATTGTGAGAAAACGTTACATTGTGCTACATTTAAAATATTCTTGCTTAT
>JAUBNY010000992.1:2064859-2090968 GCA_032275445.1 Crypturellus soui
GAAAAGCTGGAACAGATGCTCTGCTATAATTGTGAGAAAACGTTACATTGTGCTACATTTAAAATATTCTTGCTTATGTTCAATGCTTATTGAACATATTTAAACTGTGTGAAACCTAAATCAGCCCCTAAAGTCACCGGGAGTTCGCAGAACTTGCCCATAGCTTTGAGACCGTCAGAATTACTGCAGCACTATAAAAGCTGCAACATTCACTTTCTCCTTCCACTGAGCGAAAGGTTTTGTTCAGTTAACCATTCTTCATAAAACAAAAGCCTCACAAGAGCACCTCCTTATCTGCTCCTTGCAGCTTTTTAAACTTTCTATACAGTTAATGAGCATGAGCCTGAATTAGTTCTCAAAACCAGTCTTGCCTACCAACCCCACCGTTCATACGCAGGGAAGAAGGCCAGGGTACACCCGTCAAGGAGCAACCGCTACTGGAAGCGAGGAACGAGTCGGGAGTCTCCAGCCGGCCCGTGTCAGCCCCTGCCGAGCAGAGCGTAGCAACCCACCCCATGCCGCAGCCATGCACGAAGGGAGCTCGTGCACCTCAGCTCAGCCAAAGCGGAAATTTCATCTTCATCAGGCAGCACACGCATAACTCCCTAAGCAGACGGCCAACGTAGGCAGAAGTAACATTTCTGCGAGTGTTTATTTTCTGCTTTTTTTTTTTTTCTTTCTTCAAAGCTGTGCATCTAAATCATCAATCAGATCACAAAATAAGGCCCTGGAACCCAGCATGTGATTTAATAAAAGCAGTTCTAGAGAGGCTGCAGTTCGGTTTCAGCTGTAACATGCACCGGTGAGTAATGCCTTTTAAGGGAATGGTAATTTACCCTGCTTGTTATATTTCATAGTCCCCAAGACACTGAGAGGAAGTATCAGACACTGACTTTTCACTGTAAAACTATCCAGCAACACTTGTTTTCCAAAGGAGTTACAGCCAAGTTGACTTGAGCTTCCCAAAGGCTGCCAAGAGAGGGCTGTGGTAGAGATCCCAGCAGCGGGAAGCCCTCTCCCACGGCTATTAGCGACCAGTGAGCTGGGAGCCTGGGAAAATGCCTCTGAGCAGCTGAGTTACCTGCAGCAGCCTGGCAGGTGTTCGCTTCCCAGCACAATCTGGCACCTGCCTGGCTCCGAGTTCTGCAGAGGCTTCTCCAACCCCCCTGCCAACCTGCAAAGGCCTGTTGCCCCACAAACAGGTCCCTGTTGGGCACATGGCTATTTCTGTGGAGGGGTTTTTGCCTTTTTTTTTAAATATTTTTTTATACAGCTTTAAAGAAAATCCATTTTTTCCAATAGTCCAGATATTATACATCTCTGACAGATTATTCTCGATTAGGACCATCTCTATGTTTCTGCCGTAAATCCTTGTAATTCACACATACTAAAAATGGAAGATGAATGTGCTATGTTAAACTGCGAAAGTAAACATATAGACATTTTGAAATATTAGAATAAAACAAAATCTTAATGTTGCTTATGCTAGTTTAATTATTGCACACAGATTAAACTAGAGTCGTAATAATGTTTACAGTGTAGAGGGCTTTTCATCTTCAAAGTACTCTATAGACATATTATTATGATGCTTTTTAGTGGTCATATTTCTCCATTTAGAATTATAGACCAACAAATTCCTGATCATTGTTTGTAAACTAAAAACTAAAAGAAACAGATGCAACCACAACACCACACACACAAAAAAACACTAAGCAAAACTAAACAGAGAAAAGTCCTACTGCTAATTGCACAGCCTTCGCTCCCTAAAACAACTGCACATATTCACCTCACCTGCTACAGCTAGCTCAGCCTAATTTAGATGAGATCCAAAGCTGAACGTTGGTTGTCCAGGCCCAGCTCTATGAACCCTGCACAGCAGGAGCTGGCAGGGCACAACACAAGAAGCTGTCAAGGCTCCTCGAGTCTCTTCTGGTGCTCTGCAGAGGTATCAAAGTAGGGCAAAGTAATTTTTTTTAATCTGTTTTCTAAAACTGTATTATTCAAAGTGATGGTTACACTTAAATGCATAGGAAAATGTAGGTACACTTAAGCAAAACTTAAGAAGATCGATTCCATCCATTACATTTATAAACATAAAATGTGAATAGGAAAAAGCACTTGGGTGCAGTATCGATTTCTGTATGAATATACATATACTAGTGCATGTGTCTGTTAGGAAGGGAGACAGGCATTTAATGCAGTATTGCAGGTATGGTTTTGCATGCACAAATTAAAGGTCTTCGCTTGTATAGGGGAAGCTAAATCATGCTGTACATACGCTGGGTCTGATCTTAACAGCTTTCATAGCTGTAAATAAATTTAATGATGTAATTGGTTTCTATCTCTTCCAGGAGATAATTCTCCTTACTCTTCCCCTTAACAAAATTATTAATTTTAGTGCTCTTCTGCTATTAGCTAAGTCTTCTGAATACAGGTCAGTTGCACTCCCTACAAATCAAAGTCACTTCTAGCACAAAGACCTCACTGTGATATGGAAAGGTGCCTTTTAGAGTTTAACAAACATGACTGGTTCCCTTTATTGCTCGTTGGAACAACATTATCATAGGTGCTAATGCTACAGTGCTAAAAAGACTTTCAAATTCAGGCAAACAAACCCTTCATAGGCCTGCAGACTACTTTTCCCGTGACAATAGGAAATAGCTTCTGCAAAAGCTTTCCTGAGAGAAAAGGGTACTAAACCTCCAGCTCCCAAAGCTGAGAAGACTTCCATCTTCTACCCATAACAGGAAGTCTAGACAAGGGTCACTAAAAATGTCAGGAAGAAGCTTTGAACAGGTGGAAAACTGTATATTGTATCTCATGGCTAGGAAACCTACGGGTTCAGGGGGTGATCTGCCCCTAAATATGTGATGGGACAAAAAAAAAAAAAAAGGGGAAAGAATAACTAGTACAAGTATTCCCAGCAGAACTTTAGAAAGATGGCATGTGAGAAGGTACAGTTCTTCAAAGATGATCTTGATATATGTGCAGCAAGGAATATTTTTGTCCCTTTTTTAAGAAATACTGTTAAGAGATGGTTCAATGGAGCCAAGAGATATTGATGGTCATGAGCTCTCTCTTCTACCCTGTGACCTAAAGGCACCTTAAAAAGAGAGAGAGTTTCAAGAAATGTGTTTGGATTTGAAATACCACGTGTTTCACAGTGCTGTCGGAACAAAGCAAGTTGTGGTTTTTCATTCATAGGTTCCTGTCTTTTCACACCAAACACTCTCTCTAACATTTATAGGAACTTCTCAGAAAATAAGTGCAAAGCCACCCCAGTGGAGCCCGTGATATTTTCTCTCTACAGATGCAGATAACAGGACCACTACCCAGCTCTAGCAGTGAGGCGGGTGATGGCCGCAGTGCCCAGAGCTCAGTTCTGATCTCAGCAAACTCAAGACCATGCTACTGTAATGAACCACCTCAGTGACTTGCCCATGTCTCTGGCAGACTCTGGCACCAGTGTAACAGATACCACATGCAAAGGATACACAGAACATACTCTTTTTCAATGTTCAGTGGCAAATTTTAGGTATTTCATACCAAAAGACAAAAAATATGAGTCTACCCTGTGCATTTTTTGCATGTTTTTGTAAAATGCAATGTCAGTTTTTGTTGGACTACTGGTAATAGTTTTGGGACTTGCTTTGAGAGTTTTAGGAAATCAAGGGTTAAAGACATGTAAAACAGATTTTCTCACAGTTTAAAGACAGCAAAACAACACATTTAGGAAACCAGACAGTTAAAGGGTCAAAACATTACACTTCCAGGTCAGACTTCTGGATGCAATTAAGTAAATTCCTCCAAACATTTCTAGGGAAATCATATTTCTTTTAGGCTTTGTTTTAAATCCCTATTCTTTCTGGCTTTTCTAGCATTTAATATAAAGTACCTAGTGTTTTTTTTTTTTTTTTTTTAAAGGGAATCTGATATTTCATCTCAATATAAAAATCAAATCTATAATTTTTTCTATCTCCTTTATTTTCTAGTGGAAAAAGAGGCAGAAGAAGGCATCAAACTGAAAAACAGTAAATTTAAAAATAAAGCACATTTTTTCTTTTCCTTTTAGAAGAGTTTTTTTCCCCCTCTACATATTCTTCCTTTTATTACCTGTATTTTAATAGTCATATAATTTTTTAAAAACTAAATGCTTCTTTCCCTGGCAGTTATATGAAAAACTGATATTGAAGATACTGACAATGCTCCCAATTCTGCAGTTATGTTTCACATACCAGTAATCTTGATGACTTATATCATTGTCCAACAAGACTACTTATGTCTAGAAAAATAGAATTTAAGCCTCAGTAACAAAGATTTTCGGAGGCAACATTTCCAGACTTGCAAAAAGCCCATATACGTAACCACTGATACGAGAAACGTGCACACGAGAAGCAAGCTTAGCAAAGATGCAAAAATACAAAGATAGCAATTGGACTTTTTTTTTTTTTTAAATACAGGAGTGGTAGGTCTGGTGTGCATTTAATAATTTAGTTATTCTAAAGGTTTATTCATATCACAGGGATAATATTATCATATTACAGACAAACCCAAAATATTTAAGTAGATTCAGATACTCCACAGTGCACAAACTGAAGAAAACTTTCAAGAATAAGAGGTTGCAAAGAACGGTCAGTCAGGCAGTCAAATAGAAAACAGCAAGTCCTTAGAGAGCGATTTCCCAACTCACTCCAGCTGGTTCTCACCCACAAATAGATGCTAAGGCCTCTTTCAGACCATAGCTATGTACTCTACAGCCTATGAGACACTCACTTTGACAGTCTCAAATAAATATAAATGAAGCAATTTGGTAATTAAGAGGAAGCTTCCTCTTGCCTGATTTGAGATCTACATCAAGCCAGTGTTCTAAACTCTGTTTTTAACTAGTAAACATTACATGCACCATCCCAGACAGGGATGAGGTTAATTTTGTCCTGCATAGTTTATACAGGTAAATTGTCTATTAACTTCTAGCCAGCATTGGCAAACTGGAACAGGAAACATGATTCCACTTTGTAAGAGCACAAGAGAGGGTTGTAAGAGGGTTGTAAGAGAGGGTTACTTTTTACTGAAGTGTTGCCTAATTATATAATGAACATTATAAAAATATAGTCTTTATATATAATTAGATTTACAATAAATAGGTGTCTCTGCAGGAACTGAAATACTAACAGCAAAATAGCTACAGAGATCTACTTGGATACCACAGCAAGACCTTTATAAATTACAGATACATAAGATAATACCTGTTACACAGGTATTTTTGTTGTACCTGCATACAAACAGTAATTTTCATAATCCTTTTTTTGCCTTTCATAAACTGGAAAAGCTCATATGGAAATAAGATAGAAACAAAAGATGGAAACAAGAGACTGAAATAGTATGAATACAAGGCAGACATAATTACAGGTCAGAAGTCAAGACTGTATTCAAAACTAAAATCAAACACTTTTCACAAAAAAAAAATCAAATTAAACAACACGCTTATTGTTTTAGAGTAACTGATACTTCTTTTCAATATTAACTATATAAAACACCATTATAGGGTATCTTTAAAATAAAAACAATACTATTTCATTTCCTCTCCAAGACCTTCACATGGGAGCTGCAACTAGGGAAGTAAAATAAGGATAAAGCATCCAGCCCACCTGGTACCGCAGCTGTAAATGTCCCAGGGACTACTGAATTCTCTGCATATATCAGGAAAAAGGCAAACATTGATCTTGGAATACTGTAACCTTAGCACTTTTTCTGACAATCTTTGAAACACACCATCTTTTTCTCACAAACTGATGTTTTCAGATAACAGTGTCGACTTTTGCTAAAAAAGTATGATGGCAAGAACATAGAGAAAAAGGCCATATTGTGCCAGATCAAAGGTCCATGTAGTCAAATGCTTTGCATTTATAAGTCACTACAAATGGATACGAGTGGAGAACAAAAACATGCAGAAACATATGTGATATCTTGCCCAGGAGTCTCCCAGCCTGCATCTACCCTCAACATGGACCAGTCAAGCCAGTGGAGATTTCCCTGTATTCTCTGACTTCACTGTTCCCATGTTCTGAACCATAAGTTCTTGAGTCGGTCTTCATCCATCCCAACTTGAGCCACATTTTATTGACGACCTGTCTCTATAAATCTCCTTCTCCTCCCTGCTTCCTCATTCAGAGCTTTCCTTTACCAGCTGGTCAACCTGTTGGCAAGGATACACATGCCCTGCTTAGTGAGGTGGATCTCTCCCCATCAGCTGTTGATCTTCAAATAGGATCCCATGGTTGCAGGAACCAAAACCCTGTTGCCCACACCAGCAGTGCAGCCATTTGTTAACCTGAAAAAAATCCATCTACTCCTCCTCCCATTCTTCCTCCTCACTGGTAGGATTGAGGAGAAAATGAGCTGGGTCCCCTGATTATCATCCCCAGCGCTCTGAAATCCTGTTTGCTCGTTTCCAATACGTCCTTGTTATCACTTGTGCACACATGCAGAGCAGCAGAGAGTAACAGGCTGACACGTGGACAAGTCTTGGCAGTCTTTGCATCACATCTCAGATTGGAGCCCCTGCCTCTAGAGAGGTGACAAATCTCTCTAGACAAGACGGCAGGTTGGCAAATGGGTCCTGCTGTCTCCTGCAACAGGGAGTCACCCGTGAAAATCACTCGTTGCTTCTTCTGGGTGTTCCTGCATGGCAAAGGGTCTGTCTGCCCAGTTGCTTCACTTGAAGTCATGCCCAGCTCCTCCTCAACCCAGAGGGCACCAAACCTCAATCACAAGTCCTCAGAATGAGTAGAGCCTTTCTGCTCCTCCTATGAGAAGTGACCAGTTCTCAGCCGCCTTCTACGGCATTATGGGGCACCCTTTCACTGGGCACAGAGCCCTCTAGCAACCCCACTGCTAGCGGACGCTGGGATCCCTGGAGCTGCACAGTCTCCAAGATCACCCTCGCTTGCTCACCGTCTCGGACGCTACACAGATGACCGACTTCACCCTATAGCTCCTTTCCCTGATGACACAACTCGTCACCAGCAGCACACCTTCTGCAGGAGAGCTCCCCATCGGCCCAGGCCTCATGGAGAGGCCGCAAGGACCCTCTGCGGCTGGAGACCTGTGCAGCTGCAGTGCCTCTCAGATGGCCCGTCTGGGTGAAAGCCTCTGACCAGGCGACAACAGCGAGTCCACCCGGGGAGGGTTTTCTGGGGCAGGCTGTAGCCGGGCCCAAAGAGGTGGCTGCTGCCAGGACTGGAAACAAAGGTGCCTTTTTGCACCCTCTGTGCAAACTGCTGTGTCTGTCGGCTGCCTCTCTCAGCTGTGCTAACCTTTTCTCCCTTCCATTTCTTCTGCGGAAATTTCTACTGGCCATACTTTCTGTACTCGTCTTCCTTATTGTTTCCTCTCTCAGCATGCAAACTTTGCCTTTTGCCTAAAGCTTCTGTAGTTTGCCCTTTAACATGCCCCCTATGTTTAAAATCTCTGCTCAGTCCTCTTTAGAGCCTCTTGTTACTTAATTCTCTTTGCTCTTAATCAGAAACAGCCACCTTCTGCAGAACATGAGAAAAACAGGCTTCGCTTTTGTCCTGTTCAGGCCGATGATCTTTTTATATCAGAGTATTATGTACTTGAAAAGTTTACTAAAAAAAAAAAAAGTACATTATCAAGCAGTACAAGGTGAAAGTGTACTGCATATATACACACAAATTCTAACTTTTAAGATTATAAAATTGTGAATTACTTAAGTTCTGTTTTTAAATAGATAAGCAAAATCACTAAAACATGCCTTTCATTACTGATTAATTTATACTCATTGGACTTCAAATAACACTACTGAAAAACAATGGCCTTTTTGCATGGTTTTGTCCATGCAGGTTGGATGCAGGCAAAATCAAATCTTGGAAAAAATCTATCGCATTTTAATTTTCTCTTTAAAAAAAAAATAAACCAGAATCAAACACATTTGGACATTAATTAAACACAGGAAATACAGAGTTTATACCAAAGCCTATGTCCAAAGATTATATTAAAGCTTACTTTGGCAAATTGTTCACATTGGCTATTTGGGAGGGGCAGGGAAATTGTTCAGACAGAAGGAAGAATAGGAAGAACTTGCTTGTCTTGGCTACTTTCACTCATTTTTCCATTCTTTCCTTCTTTCTTCTCCTATGTACAACACCCACAGATTTCCTAATGAGATGGTATGCGACCCACCACACACTGCTACGTGGGTGTAACTTACATGAAAAAGAAAAGTAAATTAACAAGTATGGATATTTACTTTATGTGCTGTAAAACTGAAAGGTAGTATTAAATACTACTAATATTAAACATAATATAAACTGAAATTGTGATACCTGCTGATTTTCTCTTCAAAATAGTTATGATAGCCACTGTAGCAGCCTCTCCTCTGTTCTGCAGATCTAATCACCAAGAGCAGATCTGATAATCCAGGTGAAATAGCCTGGCTTTATTTCTGAGGACAATCCTGACACAGCACACTTCAGTGTTAAAGGCAGTCTAAAATTTCTACTAAGAGTGGCCTAATAATTCTGAGTCTAGTAACTCTTGAGTACGGCCTGCAATGTGGAGAACAAATAAGTAACTAGATGCAACCTGAAAATACAGGAGTTCAAAGAGAGGGGAGGTGCAGACCAGGGATGCTGCATGTAGTAAATAACCAGTTAAAAAACATCTTAATTCCTTCATAGAAACGTTCCTCTTTGCAGTGGGGATTTCACAGCAGTGAAACTCTAGACACAGACATGCTCCGTAAGCAGAAGAAACCACACTCAGCTTGAAGAGCTCAACCATGTTGAGTAGCCTCCAACTGCATCAGCAGCTGCAACACTCCACTGGCAGCAGCTACAGAACACAGGGCAGCCGTGCCCACGCGCAGCCCACGCCTTCCCCTGCGCACTGCAGGGCCCGTCGGCTAAACACTAGCCAGCTACTTCATGCTTCATCTATTCTATTCCTTTCTCAGGTAAGTCTAGATATAAATACACACTGAATAAACTTGTTTCTTGGGCTTGAAATATCCCCTTCCTTCACATGATGGCCCTGAACAACACAGGTTTAAGGAGGTGGAAAGAGCTGGACCAAAAGTTTTGTTCCTTCCACACGAATGTTTGTTATCCCCAACTGCTTTCTTCATTTTTTAGTGGTAATTAACGACAGCGATACTAACTGCACAAAACTGATGGAACAGTAACTCCGCCTCATCCAATGCACATATTCTGTAATCGGTGGCAGGCACTATTGAAGACCTCATTCTGAGGTCATTACTTAAGCCCTTTTATTTTCCAGAAATAAGGGAAAAATACAACCTCCAAGAGTAGCGGACCCATAGTCTGACTGAAATTTGTGACAGAAAGCAAAATGTAAACCCATAAAATCTTAAGAAACTCTTCAAATTAGTGCCATCTGTCTGCATATATAAAAGTTAGGCTCGTCTGGCAGGTAAGTTTCACTTTTTTTTGTTCAGGCAGGAAATAAATAAGTAATACAAAAAACAGGCACTCAGTTAAAAACAAAGTCACCTTCACTGAATATTTTTTCTTCTCACACTTTGTGATGTCCCTCTGCTTTCATATAGGAAAACTCTATTTATTTGCTAAGAAACAGAAAAGTAGAATCTATTTTCCTTATTAAAAATAATTCAGGTTAATATTGATAATGTTTAATATTACAACCACCAAATGCAATTTACAGCAATATATGTATATGGTAACTCAAAACATTTTGAGGTAAAGAATTTTTTGAGAATTATGATTTTTAAACTCATTTACCTTAAATTCAAAAATGTGCAACAGTATAGTAATGGCATAACAAAAGCATATATTTACTTTCATTGCAGAATTAATATTCAATTGACAGATTTCGATATATTTAAGCAAATGTAAAAAAGCCCAGCTATTACTTCCCTTCTTTGCTGTGTCAGGTTTATAATGCACTCTAAGCTGGCAATAATCAAGTTATGGTTTCCTGAAAACTATTTGAAAATAAATTGATTTTGTACTATGGCACCAACAGAAAACACCCTATCCACAGTAGGACCCACCATCTACATGGACCCAAGGATCCATGATTATACCATTCATTCTTTTTAATTCTAATGATAGTTTTTAAATATCAGAACTACTCCATCCTTTCTTTTTTTTCCCCTCTCTCAGTGAACATACAGAAAATGTTTCCAATAATGTAGCTGAAATGATTTTACACGTAAAAAAACCCACACACTCTGGGTTTACTGGATTTCCTAATGTCCAATTTCTCACAAAAAATGTAAAGAACAACGGTTTTACAATATTTTGTTTTACCCTAAATTAAATACTTGATTTTACCTGTTAGAAAAAAAGGAGCAGAAGTTGCATGATCCATGGATTTCCCTTGACCATGTCGTTTAGTAGCTTCCAAGTAGTGTTTGACCCTGGAAGCAACGGCATCTTTTAGCAGCATGCAGACCTCCTGAAAGAGCAATGATTTGCCTCAATAGAGCTCAGTTTATAAACATGTACATAGATGCACAGCAGCAAAAAAATATCAGATCTCCTCCTTCAACATATAACAAAAAGCAGATATGCGATCAGGTACTGAACAGAGAACAGCAGCACATCATTTCTGAAAAGCATCAGAACAAAAGAAACATGGAGGGTAGAAATCAAATGATTTTGTTATGTATTTTGAAAAACAAAGGAAGTAGTACATTGTTATCCATATAGGACACACTGTGTGATATGATTTAGAGTATTTATAGAATGTCTTTAATGGTAGAATTCTTAGTGGGGAGATGAAACAAACTACTACTATTCATTTTTGAACAGCAAATTAAATTCATTTGCATGCAACCAAAGCTGGAAAAAAAAATAAGACACACTAAAAAATGTGCCACAACATGAGAAATTCAAGTAGAATATTAGGGAAAATACTTCCAGGAATTATCAACACTAACTCCTCTGCAATAATTCTTATAAAACACAGCTGATATTTTGCTTCAATTCAGTGCAACATTTTGAGGAACACATGGAGTTAGCTAGGCCACAGTAACCTAACTGCTGTCGCTCCTTTTGACTTTTCTCGTCCTAAGCATAGCCATTTATATCTTACATGTTTCCTTCAGCAAAGCACAAAAAATATGTACATATAAAAGAGAGAGGAAAAAAAGCTATTTCAGCCAAAATTAGCATGGAATAAAAGCAAAAATTAATCTCTGTAATACTAGAATAAATTTTCTGATTAATTCACATACACATATTTTACCCTTTTCCCTCCATATTCTCATTTCCCCTTGTGCATAAGTATGTGCTCTCATAAATGATAGTTTGTGGGATACAAAGATATCTTTTTTTCCTTTTGGTAGTTTTTGGACAACACACAATCTTATATTATTACCATCTAAGACGAAATAACTTGGCTTTAAACATATCTTTCATTAATCTAGAAAAGAATGCAGAACAACAAAAATTTAATGTATTGCTCCAAATTACAGCAATGCATATATATTTGATGAACCACAAGCAGTATTTTCTCCTTAAGGAATATAATTTCCTTTCAGCTTGAAGAATACACTTAAAAACACAAGCTCTACTCATTCTTCTCTTTTACTCATTAAAGTGATCGCATTACACATTCCTTCAATGGCTCTAGGTCTTCAAACTAAAATGAAAAGGAAGCAGCAGAAACACTGTGAATTTGATTCATTCTGTAACAATGAAGATAAGCATGCAGCTCATCTTTGCATTTTACATGCAAATTACTTATTTTAGTTGGCATGTTTATGGAAATATTCAAACAGTCCTCCATAGGTCTGTATTTATGAAATTATAAGCAAGAATAATTTTAAAGAGAAACATCACTGCTTATTTCCCACAGCTAAAAAGAATGTATAACTGAGACCTTACACATGCACAAGGGAGAACATAACAGCAACATGAAGAAAAGTCAGAATAAACCAACTCTTTTGCTTAAAACTAGAAGAGGGCAGACCGAGACATCTCCATTTCCTACAAGGAGCAGCCACTAAATATCACCCCGTGTAAGCAGAGGCTCAGAAGACATCACGCTTGTGTTGCAAGAGTTCTGAGAAGCACCTGCTCCGCTCACTGACAGACAGACAGGCAGAGGGGCCGTAGCGCCTTTCTGCAGAAGTTGCAAAAGGCAAAACTTGAAAACAGCTCGAAATGAGCCTCAAGTTCTGAGGCTCCTTTCAGACCTTCATAGGGGCACAATTCGTCTGCAATCTTACTGACCTTTTTCTTCCCCTTTGAACAAAGACTCTGAATACACTTTTGAGGAAGTGAATTGTAAAGCTATTCGAATCACACTTCTCAGTTGTTGGAAATATGCAACCTTTGTACTTAGATATGTAATGAATGCTGCCACTTTATTAAATCAATCATGAGCTAGTTTCCTGAAATGCGTATCTTTTGTTTTGGCAGTTATATAATATACATTTTGAAAACACTTAAAAAGTCGGATAACCAGGATAGTAAGGCTAGTTATAAATAGAAGCTGTAACGTGTTCATCCATCAAGAAAAAAAATCTAAAATATTTCCTATTGTCTTGCTGGTTATTAAAGCAAAAATCAGATCACATACTAGAAAATAGCCTGCATTCCTCAGAATATTTCTTTATTGTTTCTCCTGATTTTATTCAAATGCATTACTTTGAGAAATACTAGGACACTCTGCAGTGACAAGTTGATTAGGCCATTACTCGAAAACCTCTCTGCTGAAAACTCCCGTAAGGGAGACTTGCGGGAAAGCACACAGGCATCCAAAGGCCGACATTCAGGCATCTCCCCAGGGAGCTTCCCAAGTTCCCACATGCTCAACTGGGGACAAATTCCTCCCAGTAACGCAGCACAAGATCCCAGCAGAAATCAAATAACGTCGTGAATGTTATGTTCTTAATTTTTCTTGTCACTAATGCACTTTTTTTTAACAAGATTTCATCTACTATCAAGGTGTCAGGTATCTACTTGATCATGCATGCACATGAAATCATTTTCTTGCATTTATTCTCTAAGTGCAATACCATCCACATTTCTCAGAAGATGAAAAACAATTAGTAAAAAGGGAATTTTGCTCGTAAGCTCTGTAGGAAAGGTATTTATCACAGTTCATAAGATAATTCACAAACGCTCATGGGAGTTATTTTTAAAACTTGAAAATTATTTAAGCCAGAAAAATCAAAATAGCAGGCGTACACAGGCACCTACACAGCAAATTTAAACTTTAAAGGCAAAGAGCAAGTGTACATGTAGGGACTCAAGAAGGGATAGCCCATTATTGACATAGGGGTCCCACAGAAACTGTGCAGAGTTAGGTATAACTACAATATTCTTATCATAACACTGAAAAATCCCAAGCACTTCAGTACAATCCAACTTTTTCTCCCTGCAGCCACAAGCTTTTGAAGTAGAGCTGATTTTTTGTTGTACCTCCTTCTCATGATCTGAAAACCAGCTGGTGTCTCTACTGGAGCCCTGAGGCAAAATATGAACATCCACCAGAACAGCAAAGTTCCCACACTGGAAAGAGAAAAGAAAAAACAAAAGTTCAACTGGAGCTGGAAAAAAGCACATGTCTAGCAGACAAGGAAGGAAACAATCAGGTAAGCACATGCATCTGATACACGGGTGCAACATAAGAGTTCATAAAAGATTTTAATGTGTGGAATAACAAATTTACTGTTGTCTGTGTGCTTAAAAAAAAAAAAAAAAGAGAGAAAGAGAGAGAGCTCTAGACATATCTTGGACAGCTAAGTGAAAACTTACCACAGTAACAGCAAGCACAAGTACTGTGAATTTTCTTCTGCTATGTATATGCCATCTTAAAAACTAAGTTGCAAGCATATTTTGATGTATGAAAAACATGCTATTACTTCAACAAACTGCCCTCGCTCCACTGCCTGAAAATGTATCACTAAATTAGTTACCTAGTTTTCACATTAAAATCAGTAAAGTTCTTAAAAAATTTAGCTCTCTAGAACTCCCATTTCTCCACATTAGCTAATAGAAGAAAAGCAAGTTTGAAGAGTTTGTGGCAACCAGCTAATACTCACTGGCACTTATCATTTAGCCAATAACTCAAATAGTTAAATCAAAATAAAACTAAGCTGTTATAATTCTATCTAATTGTATTTAAAGTCTCAACTATGAGAGTCCCTGGATAGATCTTAATTGAGAATACTACAACACGAGAGACTTGGTGATTTCCTTCCATCAATATATCAGTCACTGCAGCGAGATGCTAATATAAAGAACAAATGTATGGGCTTAGTTCTAGTGTGAACTCAACACCTCCTAACAAGAAATTACTTCTGCTTTCATGTGCAGATGCATAATACACTCCAAGCCTACACTCCCTTTCCTCTGCTGTCACACAGCGCAAGACCTCACCAACACTGCCTTTAGCAAAACAATTTGCAAGACAAGAGCCAATTTCATCATTTCATTTTGGCTGCTTGTGCCCCCCTCGTGATGTTATAAACTCACTCTTTCTGAGGGCTAGACGTGCATGGTCATGACAACTGCACACGTGCAGTTTCTCACAAAATGAAAACTGGGTCCTGATCCCAGCCAAATTTCGTTCTTAGGGTTTCTTGCTTCAAATCCACACTGTGGCGTACGCTTCCTGCCCTAAAACTCTACGTATATTTGCCCTGCACTACCAAACATCTGCATAACCCAAAACAGAATTCCAATTGCTAACAGAACTATTTATACATACAGTTATTCATAAATTTAGTGTAACTACACATCACCTATAGTCAAAAGGTACATCTATATCTAATGCTTATGGTATAGTAAAACAGTCTATAAGAGATCTCTTTCCCCTATGCTTAGTATAAAGAGAAAAAGGATTTAGGTATGACCTTACCAGTCATACCAACATTTGCCATAAATCATATATTTCCAGAATTACTAATGCTTAGATTGATACTTGGCATAATTAACAGTGAACAGACATTTGTAAACAATTTAAATATTACTGCAATCAAATTTGAGATCAATATTATATTATATTGTAAATCTCTGACAAGTGAGACAGGCATTGAAAAAAATATTTGAGAAGCTTCTAAGTTACTTATAGGTATCACTCATTGAGAAAAAAAAAAAAAAAAAAAAAATAGAATGCTTTGATCTAGTTTATCAAAAGGCTTCTCTTTCCTCCAGAGTACCAAGAATTACCAGATGGCTACAACAGCAAACCTCTCCAAGTTTTAAATTAATGAAAAAATCTTGCTCAAAAATCTCTAGTGAATCATTAGTTAGTCCCTGCAAACTTGTGAGCTGACTACTGAACTTCAAAGGTCCCAGACACTGCATGTTTCTGGAAAAGAAAGCATTTAATTTATGCATTGGTCAGCACCAATAACAAAGAACAAGCATTTGATATATTACAAAAATTCAAATTATCTAATGTCAGGTATTAACTTGACTCATTTGGCATTAATTACAAAAACATATAGACAGATACCTAAAGGAAAACTAGAAAAAACTTTTCAAAGTAGCCAAATGCCTCATCCTGTGTATGCATGCGCATGGCTCTGACTAGCTACTGATGCAGTTATTACTGCTGATGACTGTGTGAGAGCTAAAGGGGTTTGGTGACCCATGACATTATATTTCTCATTATTTTAAGAAGTAGATAAAGTTATATGTTGATATGCAAATGACTTTGGCAAATATTTTTCCAAAACCTCCTGAGTTTGGGTTTGGTCTTTATTTCTGGTCTTAGCTATGGTCATCGTATGGAATTACTCAAAAGGTCACTCGAAAAGCAGGGACTGAAAGTAATAAAAGAGCAAAGATTCCAGAGGGAGCCACATGTAGAAATTCTCTAGGAAACTATGGGCTAAGTCCATGTTGCAGAATAGTTAAGAATTAGGCGGCAAAACCAGGAAAATATAAATTCTAATTTTTCTAATTTTGACCTCTTTTGTAGAAGAGACTGCTTAGTTCTGGAAAAACTTACAATTTGTTACAGGCCTCACATGGCTTTGAGAAGGTAAACTGTGAGTCAGAATACCCTCAAAGAGAAGCCATTGAATATATTATCAGGGAATCCAAAGTTTCTTGCACTAGTTGCAAACAAAATGGGACTACAAGATTCCGAGGTACAAAAAAGGAAGATTATGAAGATATGCATAACTGGAAGGGTAATTAGAAGCTCAAGCCCTCAGACTGAGCTCTGCTAAGTTTCAGAAAGCTTGTTTGGGCCATATACTGCCTTTTTAAGTGACTAGTAAACACTCTAGAGTTACAGCAATAGTCTTTGGAAATCTGAAAAGGGAATAAATTTGAGCCACCGGAGTTGGCAAAAAGTTTTGACAAAAAGCTGGTATTAAGAAAGGATTAGAGTCAACAGCTAGCATCTAGATGTTTTTAGTCCCCTGCTTTCAAAATCTCCCTAGAAAGGGAGCAGATCAACAGCAATTGCCTAGGAGGACTAACTTGAAGGTCTGTCTTCATAGGTTCAGCAGGAATCAGCCAAGCTAAAATGCATTCAAACTTTTCAAAAGAAAGGAGTTAAAACCCCATGCATAAGCTGAAGGAGGTGAGCCGATGGCTCGCTTTTTACACATGTGGTCTACATATCAGAAACTCAAAAAGGGAGGAGTCTTTGATTTTCTCAAGTTTTAGAGATTTGCGAGTAACAAGAAGAATTCAAGCATGAGCATAGGCTACTCAGGGGCCTACATGTCAAACAGAGCTGCAAGCAGAGAATAGATCTTTCAGACAATCTTATGAGAAAACAGTGGTTGAGAATACCACAAGAAATTAAGATGCAATGCAATACAGTAGACTCCTAGAAGCTGTGGATAGATAGAATATTATATGCTGTTTTTTCCTATTGTCTTTCATCATGGGTGCTACAACCCCCAGAAAACATAGAGAAATCTAAATAGGTCCAATTCTGATGGAGTTGTGATTTATACTGGAGACATACAAATTAAGGACTAATATGATGCTGTTAAAACACATAATTGTGAGAGATCCATCCAAATCAACAGAGTAACATGAATTAATCAAGACAGCTACTTCAAAAACACCCTGCGTATTTGCAGTAGCCAAACCTTTCCACGTTATTTAGTAAAGACAATTTTTTAATGCAAACAGAACACTTCATCACCTGCAATCAGGTTGAGCAGTCATTACTTAATCTAAATATCTGAACTGGTCTCTGAGAACTGTTCTATCAAGTACAAAGTTGAAAAAGAGGCATAAATTGCATGAGAGAATTAAGTTTAATTTAGGTTGTCAAACTCTGCTGGTCTGGTACCAATTCTGTAGGAGTTTTCTAGCCTACATATGGAAAGGAGTCAGGTAGTTGGAGCTCAGACAATTGCAAAAACCAAGTTTTTCCTCAGGGCAAAGTCTCCAAGTTGCTGCACAATCGCAATGTTGTTTTGAAAGGATATATTGCCATGCCCCTGCCTGTGTCAGAACTGATCCAGAAGTACAGAAACAGCAGCACAGTATTTGTTCAAGATAATAAAAAGATAATTTGAGATTCCAACAAAAAAAAAGCACTTTTTCTAAAGCACTTTTAAAGTACTACATTACTTAAGTACTATAGTACAACTTTAAAGTATTACAATATCTTTAAAATCACAGGTAGCAGGCTACAAAGACATTCTAACCTCTTTTCCAGGTGGAACAGGTGAGAGTTCTGGTGAGAGGCAGTGTTTACACTCACCACATTGATGAACATATTCACAAATATATATATATATATATATATATATATATATATGTTCTTAATTGTAAATATCAAGGACAAGTTAGAAGACTTGGACATACCAATAGCTACCACAGGATAACATGGTACCACATATCACCTGATCTTTGGTAACTCTGTGCAAATAAAGTTTAGAGTTACCTTATCTTGCTCCCACCCTTAGCTATCAACATAGAAGTTTGATCTTAGGAAAGTGATTCACAGAAGTGATTCATGATGAGAAAAACAGCCTTGTTAGTACAGTACAACATTGGAATTTGGGATATCCTTTGTGGTTTTGGAAAGTCAATGCTAGGATTTAGTTTCTTATCCATATGAAGAGATAATGATAGCAGCACACACCTTATACAAAGAGCTGTGCATGTCTGAATTCATTTTTTAATGATGATCAGATAGTACAGTTATAGATAGTATCATAAGTATGTAAAACTGATAACCCTAGATTATCATTACTTCCTCGTGCTTCAGCACTATAGACTAGAAAAGTACTTAATTCACTTCTACAGGAAGTTCTAATATCACTTCACTGCAGTAACTACAAAGAATTTCAGATGTTGCTATTTCTAAACATTCAAAAGTCCAGGGATTTATCAACATAACCAGAACAATTACAGGTTGATAGTCCAGAAAGGGCTGCTTGAAGTCCTGACATGAAAGAAAGGGATGACAAAAGTTTCCAACAATTGAACAATCTCAAGCAATAAAGTAACAATACATTTTTCTGTAGATAAAATTTCTAAAAAGTAACAATTCTAAATAAAAGTTTGAAAAAGGTTCTAAATTCTTACTTGTTAAGTAATTTTCACAGATTTTCACATACATGTCTTACAGGTTACACTACAGCACTAACAAGCCAGACTTTAATCCAGAACCCCAGATTATTAAATAGGCGTTAGCAAGATAGCAATACATTTGTTAAGTGCACAGAGAGAGTGACTGCACGGAATGGCTGAGGACCTTAGCAATGCACCACCTACTTCTACGTGTTTCTAGGTATGTTCCATTGTGACAAAACTAAAATTGCCATAAAATTAAAATGCAGTCAAAATTAAGGTGAAAAAGATATCATCCTGCATATCTTTTGATGTGCATTATGTCAGAGGAAATAAATCCAGCATTTGGATATCATGAAAAAGATGATTTAAAAGTTCTCATAAGGTGAGGTGAGGGAACACATAGTGCACTCATCTCTGTGATAAAGGGAGCAGCAGGTCTCAAGCACACAGGCATCCAGTAACATTTTCCCTGATCCACTGCATCGCAGCTACAGGGAAGGGCCAACTTCCCTCCTACAAACAGCATGGGAAAGCGAGAGCAGGTGCCAAGCAGGAAATTGTTGCGCATTCCCTAATTTTGCAATTATTTCACAAGGTTTCTCATCCTTCTTAGACTAAATGAAGAAGTCTCACCTGCCCTTATTCTCTTCCCTCCCTCTCCTGACATCTCCTGAAGAGGTTACCTACCGCAGCACACAACAGCTTCAGTGGGAGGCAAGGGGGAACAGCAAATGAAAACGAACATCTGCAGTCCACGTTTCACTACAAAATATCCACAGATGTTAAGTCTTTATGCCAAAATAATTTAGCAGATTAAAGATACATCTATTACACATGTTAAGACTTTAAGAAAAATATATAATACAAAAATATTTTTATTTGAAAAAGAGTAACATCAAGTCAAATTAAAGCATCTCAATATTGTTAAATTTGGTCAAGTGGTTGAGATGTTTTATGCACTTGAAGAGTGTAACTATTTTGTAACTCTCCGTTTTAACTAACTCATCTCTGAAACTAAACTAAGCCAGGAAAGTTTCAGAACTGCATGAAAGCTTTTTCAGATATAATATAAAAAAAAAAAAAGAAAAGAAAAAAAAAAAGAGAAAAAAAAAAAATTATCACTTCCAAGAACTGCGTCTTACAGAAGCGACCTCCCTTGGACAAAATCCCCAAATAAACTGGGACATACTTTAGTGAACACACAGAAAAGCTGAATATAGAGAAAACTAATCCTTTACCTGCAAAGGGGCAAAAGACAAAACAGATGAGTTGTTCGGCTGAACAAGAGACACTAAATCTTACTCCTGAAAAAACAGTCGAATGCTTGGAGAATACACTGCTTCTCAAAATGGAAGCAGATTAGTAAGAACTTTAAGAGATTACCAGGAAGGCAAAAGAAGACAAGACTTCTAAAAGGTGCTCCAGGAAGACAACCGCCACCACAACCTTGCTTACATCTGCTAAAGACATGATATTTTTTACGCTTAAATAAAAAATAAAGAATTAAGCAGGGAAGAGGGGAGGGGAAAGCAACAGACCTGATTTATAAAACCACCTGTAAAATATTAGCAGAGTTGAACCCTGAAAAGTAGGTAACAAGCAAGGGCACTTGGTTTCCTAAGGGAACACCTATCACCAGAAAGGATGTTCAGAGTAGAGCGTAACCTCAGTTAAAAGCCTTTAACCTCTAGTTAAAGAAGCCCTACTCACTGGTCCTCACCCTTTCTGCCTCCAACTCTCCTCTTCCAGAGCTTCCACAACTGAGTGGCCACAACTACCACGTAACAAAATAAGTTTGGACACAGCAGTTGTTTCAAGACTCATCTTAAAAATTACCAAGTTAAATCAGAGCTTTTAGGAGAAATCCCCCAGGACCGACTATTCACAGCTCTATTCAGCAAACAGAGTGGTAACTGCTGGTAGGAGACTAGGGCAATGCAAAGCAGGTGGGGGGCAATTATACCCTAATTTGAATCAGTTGCAAGCAAAGACTTTCTGATTGTGTTCTGACATTAGGCCTTCGGGAGGGATTGGGAACACACCAGACACTTATACTGAAGACAAAGCCAGTATTCTACAGTATGCACAGTGTACCTAGTAAAGGGTATATAAATACATCCTGCAGGCACTCCAAAACTTTGGAACCTCAAAACACACCCTTCTGCAAATCTTAATCCTTCTGCAACTTACTTCTGTAACTTAGTTTCTCACTCTGGGTAAAAAAAAAGGCCACACAACCCTACCAATTTCTTTCTGAAATCTTAAATGACATAAGAAGTTGTATTGGGTCAACCCAAGGTACACATAGTCCTGTAGGCTGTGCCTGACAGTGGCTAGTAGCAGGTAGCTACAGGAGAAGATAGAAAAGAGAAGCAAATTATGATACTTTTCCCAATAGATGTTTTGTGTCTTCAACAATTTGAGGTTTAGGAGGTTTCTAAGCCAAGGGGTGGAGATATATATCCTCATAGGTGATATTTTTTTCTACCAGAATTTGTCAAACAGCTTTGTGAAACTGTGAATTTCTGTATCTGCAGGATCCTGTGGCAGAGTTCCACAAAGTCATTGCATGAGCATGACAGCCTGCACCTTGTTCAGCTCAAAACTACCACAGTGGTTTATTTCATGCTCTTATTATTAAACTAGAGTAAATGATCATTTCTTACTTATCCCTTCTTGCCATCCACAATTTAATAGGCCACTATTAACCCACTTAACTCCAGCTGTCTCTTTTCTAGGCTGGAGACTTTTAAATCATTTCTTATATTGAAGAAGTTCAACACCTCTCTACTTTTGTTAAAGAACTATAAATGCACAAAGCATTTCAAGAACACATGTACACTTAATTTGTATGGTGGATCACTGATTGTGTTATTTATATTTTCTTCCATCTGTTCTTAATAAATCTTAAAATTGACAATGCTTTTGGAGCTACTGTGATTTGAGCTGATGCTTTCATAAAGCCTTAAATACTTCAAGAACTCTGAGTTAAAACAGCTGCACCAGGACCCATTGTTTGTATTCTCAGTTTTGGAGATTTTTCTCCCTCATCCCTATATGCATTTCATTTGCTATGCTGGGGTTCATCTATTTTATTGTACAGCCCCTCATTACTATTAGCTCTTTTTGCAATGTTTCATGGTCAGCCCTGGTTGTTCAGCTCACTTCTCAGATCATTTACAAACACTCTGGACAGGCCCAGCCCCAGGAGTTGACTGTTTGACACCAGTATTTACTCCAACCCCTTATCCTTTAGCCAGGTAATCTCT
This sequence comes from Crypturellus soui, assembly GCA_032275445.1. Classification (NCBI taxonomy): domain Eukaryota; kingdom Metazoa; phylum Chordata; class Aves; order Tinamiformes; family Tinamidae; genus Crypturellus; species Crypturellus soui. Next base: position 2,086,644 of record JAUBNY010000992.1, read on the forward strand.
GAAAAGACCTTTTTCAGCTCACCTGCAGGCACCTTGTCAATCCCACTTTGGAAATCTAAACGGGTTACAGAGTTCTTCACACTCATCAGTTCCTTCAGTAGGCTGTGATGCAGGACTGCTCTTTTACACTGTTTCCTAGTGTACTGCACTTACCTACATTGATTCTACTAATTTAATGGAGCCTGGACTAATTTGGCTGATATAGGTGTTTCATTTACTCATCTGACAGACCTACTAGTCCCAGCATATGAGACATTGTCTAATATCTCGAAGTGAGGCAGTTTAAATGCAGAGAACAAGAAGATCTGCCAGAAGTTTATTATTCAAACACATATGTTAACATTTGGCTTTTGGGTACTTATACCAATTCAGAGCATGAATTAACAAAAATAGAAAACTATACTAAAATCCATTGTTTATTTTACAACTTATAACCTCACAAATTCATAAATTAGTTTTCAAAGTTAATGTGCCTGTCTTCAGAATTGTTAGCTTCGTAACAATAATATTTTAGGACACTGCAAAACTCTAGCAATGTATTTTAATGCTTTCTGCTCTTATGTACAAGCACAGAGCATCGTGTTCAGCTAGTGCCATCTCATGATTCTCTTCCCTCAAGTGAAGTCTTCACCCTTGTCTCCCAAACTTCACCCATATTAAGCCAAAAACTAGCCTAAAAGAGACCCTCTGCAAAATAGTCATCTAAAAATAATCTTTTAAATTATTTTAATGTTTTTCTAGCCACAGATAATCCTTTCTACTTTTATCAACTTTTTTCTTCTTGCTCACAAGAATATCACAAAAAAACTGCCATAAGGTTCCTAACCTGTCATAATATTTTTCATAAGCTTAAATTTGCATTCAAGAGTTTCTTCCTGCCTATCAAGCTGCAATTCCTCCCCAGTGCATCTTAGTACCTTAGTAAAATAAGATATACCATCTAATAGCAAGTATCTAAGATGTCAGCAACCTGAGTTAAATCCTGGCTAATTGCAATGTTTATGTGTAGCCAGCAATACATTAAGCTATAGTTAAATGTTAATGTCTTCATTGCAGATTAGTTCCTAAGTTCCTGTAACCCATATTCACCTGCTTAGCTCTGTAAGAAGAAAACAAAAACAGTTTATGTGCAGCAAACACTTATTTGCTGCACAGAAATCCTACCCCAGCAAAGAACAAAATCAAGATAACCAGTGTGTTTTAACAGGTCAATAATCAATTACAAGGACTGTAAGAATTGGACTAGGTTACATTAATTGCCAAAAAAAATAACTGGTTCATATCTCACTAGTCCTTCAATTTATTACCGCGGCAAGGACATATAACACAAATTTGTAGTCAAAGAAATAATTATTGGTGCATTAATGCAGGATTTTTTTTTTCCTGTTTGTTGAAATACAGTTCTGGTATATATCACTCTCAGTTCCCAAGCTTCCTTCCACCTCTCCTTATCTCTGTCTTCATTTTCCCACTGTCAAAGCCTGTTTTTCCAGGAAGGAAAGTTATGGTGAAGATGAGGAATATTGCTCAGCACCTCTTTGCCCTTTGGCACTGCTATCAAACACTGGGATTTCATCTGCCACATTAGCAAAGATCTTACAAAAAACACATTCTTTTTTTGTATAATGTACGCGGCGGTGACTCAAACAATAACCAATAACAGATGTCTAGTGAGTGAGGAGAATGGACTATTTAAATAGAACTTTCTAAATTCTGATGATACTTTCCCAGATTGGAAACCTTAACACTTAATTTATAACTCTCAGTATGGCCATATACGATTCCTTTTGTGTTTAGTTCTAGTTCCAACCTCAGTAAGTATTTTGCCCATCATGTTTTAAGTTTTGCTGCGACTTTGCAGATAATCCTACCCTCAACTTGCATTTACTTGATAGTGTAAGGATAGTGTGTAAAAATGAAAAACCCTGCACAAAGAATCCAGTACTGAAACAGGGAATTCTGTCCAGCACTATGAACTTAAATACATACATGAAATCTCTGTTTGCATCCAGTACTCTGCTATGACCATCTGGGAAAGTTTTATTTTAAAGAAAACATAATAATATAAAAGAAATGTAACCTGCCAGAATCTTTCCCATTTAAGTTTTAATGTTACAAAGATTTTTTTTTAGGTCTGCTTTCCAGGATTTTTTTAAACACTCTAGAATATGCATGGAAATTAAGGATTTTTAAAGCAGTTACTTTTTACAGTTTTATAGCACAAGAAAGTGTTGGGTTAGTAATCGGAGTTTTTTTTGAAGGAGGTTCTCCATGAATTTATACAGTTAAGCACATCTGCCAATACCACTTTTTATTCATGTATTAACCATTTGACTACAGATTAATGTGACATACTAAATAGGCGGTTCAAGACTAGCTTTACACTACCGCATTAAGTTTCATTACTTTATTTTCACTATCACTTTTAGCAGATGAAGATCCCTCAGAAGTATTTGTTATGCCGCTTAATGAAAAATTCTCTACTTTTTGAGATGAATGTCACTAAACAAAACAAAAAAAAACACACACAACTCCACACAACACTGCAGAAAGACTACACTAACAGTACCAGTAGCTAACGTCAAATTCCACCCAAAAGTACAGAAGTTTCTAAAGACACACAAAGACAAATATCCTTCAGGATCTTTATGACTTGCTGTTACATAAACACAAGTAGATCCTGGAGGAGTTTGACACACCTGTTAAAATATTTTTAGATAGCTAACTATTAGATGAATAAAAATCTCAGGAAGAAAATAAAATAAAATAAAATAAGCCAACCGCAACACAAAACTTTGCAGTCACTTGCAAAAGCCTAAATTACTTGCATCTGGTTTAAAATATTCAGGAACAAATTTCAGGATCATTTCAGAAATTTATTAACACAGACAGAAGGACAAACTCTGACCCTGTCTGAAAATCAGCTAGTGACGACAACAACTGATAAGGTTTTCCAAGAATATCTGCAAGTCTAGACTTTTGAGTTTTCAGTTCCTACACATCTGCATCTTTTTAAAGAGCCAATACATAAAAAGAAGACATTTTAGATTAAGAAAATGTATATTTTTCCTTGAGTTTTATCAAGATTAAAAAAAAAAAAAACACACACATTTGAGATGTAGAGGAAATTATGCCTTTGAAAGCAATAGCTCATTTTTGTTTCAATTTTAAAAAATGCATAGGATAGTAGCTTCACAACTGCCTTTCTTCGGAGAGATTAAGAGATGAATATGAATATCCAGGAATTTAGAGACGGGAACAAGGGAAGACAGTGTCTGTTTTATCTGTGTCACTGTAATAAGAGAAAGAAAAAGGAAAAAAAAAAAAAAAAAAAAAGAACATAGTGTCTGAGAATGTTGCTAAACTTCATTATACTTTCATATCCCATATTTTTATCTTATTTTTTATTAATCTTAGTAACAAAAACTCACAGTGGAAAACATGCAAAGACACAGATTTGTACACAGCATGCACAGAAAGAAAAGCATGTATTAACCAACGGCTACGACCTACTACGTTGCTATGGGAAATAGTTAATGAAAAGGAAACATTCCTTTACTTGTCAGACACCGAGGAAGAATTTAGTTGATCTACTGTAAAGTAATTAACATCAAAGAGAACATTACAGACTAGGGAGTGTAAACATTTAAATTTCATTAATATTAATAACTATCATGTGATAGAAGTGCTAGATGCTCCATATCTTGTTGGCTTTAAAGTTTTCCAAATATACCCTTCCTTCAATCTTCCTTAATTAGGCTGAAGATTACTCAAATAGTTACATGATTAAAAAGTTATCCTGAGCTTAGCAAAAATTACATCTTCTTGAATTCATATAAGTCATGAATGCTTGAACATGCATGAATAGAGAGGGGAAAAAAAAAAAAAAAGAAAAAACACACAATTGGCTGTGCTCAGGAAAGGCTTTTACAGGTCAAAAAATTCTGTAAGATAGTATTGAGCTGCAATCAAAACTGCTACCTTATCAAACCAGTACCTCTTGAACTGTCTGTCCAAATACCTAAGTGTTTAAAAGGAAGTAGTGGAAAAATATGAGTTTCTTAGATGAAATAATATATACATGTTTTATATGAATGTAGATGACAAAACCATACTAAAATCAACCTATTCTTACAGGCTGTAGGTTAGGCTTTTCCTTTTCCTCCTCTTCTCTTTTTATAAACAGTTTGCTTGTGTAATGTAGAGAGAATAGAGATTATTTACATTTATTTATCCTTGACTAACTGGTTAGGAGTAGTAATACTTAGATAAATATTCAAGAAATGTTCTGATTTTTCTACCAAAATCCTGGCATATGGACTCCT
>JAUBNY010000992.1:2108142-2120065 GCA_032275445.1 Crypturellus soui
TCTAGCTAAACTCCAGTGCCCAGAAGAGGGTTTATGTTATGCCTGTTACAGCATAACGTCCCCTGGAAGGTACTGCCCTACATAAAACAAGCAGTATTTCTTCTCAGCCCTAGCTACTTCTGGCACTAAAGCCAGAAGGGGAGACAGTGTGAAAGATCTGTGTGTTTAAGAGCTGAGTGCTTTTGTCGTGGTGACAGGCAATGAGTTGTGGAGGACACGTGAACCTTTCTCTTCCTCCCTCTTCTTCCCAGCTGGTGGCAGAGACACTCTAGTGCGTTTCTGCTATCAAGTCACCAATCGCCCTTCTCCCTGCACCGTCTCTTGCTCTGTTGCTTGCCAGAAGTGAGACCAGGAGCAACACGGTCATATTTGCCCAGAAGAGAGCGCTCGGTAGCTCCTGGGCACCTCTCGTTTAGCCAAAGTCTTGCCTGAACACACGTGTGATTTGTATGGAAGAGGGAAGAGGAGAGGAGCATAACTCCTGCTCCTCAGGTGTTTCATGCAATGCAGAAGCTAAAACATGCAGTGACAATATTTCTTTTCTTCTATATTTCCTGCAGTTTGAAGAAGTTTTTCTGGAAACAAGGGATGACCTGCAAAGGTTACGGAAGAGTAAGTTTGCCTCACTTTTTAGTGATAGAACTATTTGTCTTAGAAATCTGAGAAGTCTCATGTCTCTGAAAAGAAATCAAGATTGGATCTTAGAAGAATGAGTCGATCCTCCTGCCACCTGCTAGCTTTCAAAAAGCACAGCAGTATTTTCAGACATGAGCATAATAGTAAAATTATGGCCGTAATAACAGTTTCTGTGTGTCCTTGCCTTACAGTGGATTCAAGGATGGACATAGTATATCAGTTATTTGAGACAATAAATGCAATCCCATAAAGCAACTTCTCTGACATACATCTCTGATTAGGTATAGTCCGTAGAGTAGTCACAAAGATAGGTATAAACATTTATATTGGCATTAACGTTGGCAGGTTTTTTAATAGTCCACATTTCCATACAGCATGACAGAAAGTGGTTAGGGCCAGGTCCTTCTGTCCTTCCTGTCTGTGTTAACCTCAGGTCCTCACTCAGAAATTCATCTGAGTTAGGACCATGCAGTCCAGGAGTTGCTCTTTTCAGTTTGTGATTCTTAGAAGTTCTGCATCTGGGGCCTTCATCAGATGTGAAGTAACTTTGAGATGCTGATTGTTATAATATTGGACTAACATATCACCAAGAAATGGTTCTCCATTTCATGGTAACCTTTTTTCCATGCCATAATACGAGAGTGAGGAAGACTGTCTCAAATAAGATACTATGGATTATAGGACTTTTTTTTTTTTTTTTTTTTTTTTTTGATTGGCAATTTTATTGCCTTTGAAGTGTTACTGTAGTAACTCTAAAAGGCGAGGATAAGGTAAGATAAAATGGGAATGACTCCTCTTCAAATAAAGGAATTAATACTTCAAGGTGTGTATACGTAGTATGTATTTTAATCTGCCTTTTAAATTCACAAACTAAGACATTTTGTCAGGTTGTGCTTTATTTACTGTGCACTTGCTGTGCAGTAGTTAACTAACACAAGTTTATCTGCTCTGTGTTATTATAGAGGATTAAAGGATTTTTAGGACATATTTTACATTATGAATTATCTTTATCTAGGTAGATGCCCATTTACAATGGGTCTTAAAACCTTCTGGAAGGACTACAAGGTTCTGATTGTTATGGGCACTGGCCTTGGGCTGGTGCACTGGGGGTGGTTTCACATCAAGTCCAGCCCTATATTCCAAGTGAAGACAGAGGAAAACTTTGTTCCAGAACCTGGGATTGTGTCATACGTGATGCGAAATGAACACAAAAATAAAGAAAAGTAGCAGTAGTGCTATGTGTGATAGGTAAGTTTTACTTAGCTGTATTTGTGTCTGGGACAGTAGATAGAGTCTGTTAAGTTGGAATTTCGTGGCAGAGGAGATCTTGCTGCTTTGATCTTAATCTTCCAGACATGTATTCCTTTTTGAAACTTAACTCTGTGGCTGTATAGACCCCTAAATATATCATACACCTCCTCAAAAAACATGGCTAAATCCTGAGATGGGATAAGTTAAATTATGTTACTACATGGCTTAAAGTTGCTTAAGAACATACAAAATGTCAACTTGACAACAGTCAGATGCTTGTAACTGACTTGAACCTGAAAAAAACAGTTTGGCAGACCAAAAGAGCCTAGAAATAGCTATGACTACTTGCAGTAATATAGTCCATGTTACAGCAGTGATTGCCATTGCTACTTAAGAAAAGACAAGACTGTTACATATTATGTAGTACAGTCTTAAATACTGTAGAGACTGCACATAAATTTAAAAGTAGTTTTGTTTAAGAATCTTGAGTATAAAGTTGAACTTTTCGTTTGTTTGTTTCTGGGAACAGTTACAAGTGACCTTTGACTCTAAGCACCAGTAGGTGCTACTAGCTTTTGCCTCTGTTGAGCAGTGCGTTACCATGGGGATTCCAGCAGTTGTGTTATTTTTTGTTGCTGCTGCTGCTTTTGTTTTGTTGTTGTTTGTTTTTAAGTGTAGTCCTTTCCCTTGAGTAGGGGATCATTAAGTTAGGGGGGGAAAAAAAAAACTCACCATAATTCTAAAATTCTTAAGCACTAGCACTTGTCCCTTAAGATTTTTATTTTGTTTATTCAATATTTATATTTAACCCTTAAGGGTTAAAAATACCAGAATCTCCTTAAATGTACTGATTAAGTGACATTTTACATAGATATCCAAGATGTAATGTGCATAACATAAAACATCAAAGACCTTTGCTATTGTACAATAACGCTTTCCTTTACTATTACAAGCAGTGGTCAAAAATATAATTTTACCAAATCTTAGCATGCAACTTACTCATGGTGCACTTCATGTCTTAAAACGTGATAAAATGTTATATCATCATACTGTGTTCAATTTGGTGTTCCACCAAATAACTAACCAAATAATTATGATGATTAGTGTTAGTTTCTTGGTGTTTCCAATGTGCAAGTTGTCAGTGGTGTTATATTTGTTGACATTTTTTATTTTTAAGAAGTCATCACTTGTCTTTCCTCTTTCATCCTGAAATGCTGAATCTTAGAACTGTTACAGGAGTGTAATGACACTGACACTTTGGTTGGTACTATAAAAACAGATAGTATTTTTTTTTAAGCCATTGTTTTAACAAGTTCAAACCCTTGGCAGTCATATGAAACAAGATTCAGCAGTAAAAGAAATACTGAATAGTAAGAGGACAGATGGTTACAACGTGGTTAAAGATAGTACTTCTTAATTTAAAAAATTTAAATTCCGATTTTTTTAAGAGAGCTGAAATACGTAGAAGTTTTCAAGTAAGAAACCCTTCTTTCAGTGGTAAAGAGTTTTTTTAAGTTGTCTGAACAGTAAGAAGTTTTGTTTCTAAAGGTGTTCCATGCGAAGCAATGCTGTGTATTTTGGTTCATTTGTTCTATAGTATAAGAGTTTAGCAACACTGTAACCTTACATTTTCATACAATTCATTGCAGTTTATAGTAGCCTGCTATTTACACACCTACAGGTAAGACAGTATGCAAACAGGAGGTCATAATTAAAGATATTAATTGATGGAAATCCATGTGTACCAGCTGCTTATAATGCATACATTATTAATAGGTTTTATCAAGTAAATGGCATTGTAGCTTGCTATTTGCTAGCACCATATGAGATTTTTTTTTTCTTGAAAATAGAATAGCAGTTCACACTATATAATGCTGTTGCAAGACTGCACTAATGTCTTCATGTTATGTTAATTTTAGGTATAACTAACTCTGAAGCTTCTCGTCTGTGAGTGCTGTGAAAACACAAAGATGAAGACTAGATGGAATAGGAAGAACCTTCTGCTTGTAGCAGGACTGTCATTTATAGGTGTCCATGTTGGTACTATGCTCGTAAACTATGTTGCAAAAAAATCAGCCCAATCACATTCGGAAATTAAAAAAGATCGTCATGAATGAAATGGCTCTCTGTTACTATTATATTTTTTTCTCACAATAGTATTTAAGCCAGGTTTTAAAAGTTTTCTGGTGGAACACCTAAATGAATGTAAATGTACTGTATTACACTTAAAATAGTAATCCTTGCCTGTAAAGAATAAAAATGTACCATTTTAACGTGCTATTTGAGATTTGGGTGAATAGGAAATCTGATGTTTAATTGGACAGAATTATAGTCTTCTTTTGAAAATGTCTCGTGTTGAAGCTAAAAAACCTTCGTTATATATTAGTGAACCTTTATCTGAAGATATAGTTCATCGGTCACTGTCTGTGCTAAGTGGTGTTTTGAAATCTTGCTATGGCCCTGCTGGTAGGCTCAAACAGCTCCACAACGGTATGGGAGGCTACGTTTGTACAACTTCACAGTCTTCAGCTGTGCTCCGTTGTCTTTCCGTCAGTCATCCTGTGTTAAAGGTTTTGACAGCCTCTGTACAGAATCATGTATCCCGCTTCAGTGACTGTGGCTTATTTACTGCCATTCTTTGCTGTAACTTGATTGAAAACTTTAAAAGGATCAACATTTTGCCCTATACTGTTATTAAAATAAGCAAGTATCTCTTGAGCTTATGTACTGACTACCTCCAGTCTGAGGCCTGTGCTTGTCGAGTATCTGTGGATTTCAGCAATCTCGAGACTCTTTTTTGTTTGGTACGTAGCATATTAACAAGCAAACCTGCTTGCATGCTTAGAAAAGCAGAGGTTGATCACCTCACTACACTGACTGTAAAGGCTTTTTTGCTTACTGTTCCATGTCATGTTGAAACTAGTGCTGTTTTAGGAAAGTGTGTAATAGTGCCCATGAAAGGTAGAAGAGTTGTGGATTCTACAGTTTTTCCTGGACTATTACTGGAAACAGCAGAAAATCAGTTTTCAAAGCCATTATCTATCAAAAGAACTTCTTCGGACATGATCAAGGTGGCACTTTTTTGTGTGTCTATGTCAGGAGACCTTTCCAACCTTGATGAAGGAAGCATAACAGTCCATCACGGAATTTCTCTAGAAATGTCAGAACTGGATCAGTTACTTAATGTAGGAAAGCAGTTGGTTAATGATGGGATTGGCCTTGTAGTGTGCCAGAAAGTTATCCATCCATCCTTGAAACAATATCTGATAGAGAATCATGTTGTCACTGTAGACAGGGTTGGACTACCTACAATGGAGCCCCTGAGTAAAATGACAGGTAAGAAGTGAGTTTTAAATGATAAATTTATTTTTGTTTCTGTCTTACCTGAGCTGCAGAGCAAGACTTTGCTTTTATTTTGAAAAACTTTTTTTATGCTGACTAGCTATAATGATGACATGAGTACTGCTTTCTGCTGCGGGAATGATAGAAATGGATGGCAAATGTAGATTATTTTTGGGCTCCATCTAATCAGAATAATGAAGCTACTTTTTATCAGGAATTATCAGTGAATTTTACAATTGGGGGAAAAAAAACCACTTTCTAGAGATTTCCTCTGTAGATGGAAGTGTTGTGTGAATACACATTAAAGAAAACTTACTATATAAAAAAATCAAGGGGAAAAATAAGTTTATGCTTTGTGAAATGCAACAGACAGCTATTCTGGTGATAGTAATATATGATGCTCTTTATTTTTGTTTTAATTGAACAGGTTCAGTGCCTATAGCTTCCATACATTCTTTCTCTCCCAGTTGCTATGGCAGTTTGAAGGATGTATCTACTGTGAGTTTTGCTCCAAAGCATTTTGTGCATCTAATCCCTAATGACACACTTATCTGCAGTTTGGTGCTCTGCAACAGAAATGAAACCACATGGGATGAATTGAAGGTAGACAAATTTTCCTGAAATATTTCATTAAAAAACATACTTTCAATGGAAAAAATGAAAGAGGGTAATGAGCAGTATAAATGAGCTCACAAAAGAGGTTTTTAGTACCTTAATGGAACTTGATTAGAACTTAAGTACATAACTTCAAAAAACGAATTCAAAATCTGCCTCTTCCTGGAATTACAAGATCTTTGAAGGTCTCTTGCTTATGTAATGCTTCTGTTTTAATCATGGAAATCATTTAGAGACAGATTTTTTTCACCTGTTTTTGAGGCCAGTGCTGAGGAAATATTTTCATTCTCATTACTTGATCTGTGAGAGGATGAGGAAAAAATTGGCCAGTGTAAGGTCTGCAGCAGCACCTTCAGCTGTAGTCCAGCATAGCTCTGTGTTGAATACTTGCTGTAAAGGTGATGTTGTTACTGTTTGAATTTTATGAAAATTTTCCTTTGGTGGTAAAGAATGATATACAGTTATTTAATAGGTATTTAATACAAAGTGTGGACAAAAAAATAAAATTTCTCATTAAACATGTTTTGGAAATCCCTCAGCTGATCTACACACATTTAATTCCATTTTACAAAGAGTGTTTCAAAATTTACTCAAAATTTTCTTTTGATAGTGTGTTTTCTTTAAAATGTAAAAGCCAATTATGGTGTGTGAAATGGTGAATTCCTCTTGTTTTCAGCGTGCCTATGAAACTGCAGAGCATGTGTTACAGCTGACAATCAAGGAACCTTTGGCACTGTTGGGAGGTGGCTGTTCAGAAACTCACTTGGCTTCATATATAAGATACAAGGTATGTAAGGCCCTGTGAGGAAATTTAAGAGGAAACAAGAACTTAGTTCATGTAGAATTACTGTAGCAGATAAAACAATTGTTTTCAGTATATTAATAAATGCTCTTTTCTTCTCTTACAGTTAATATAAAAAAATCTTGAAATACACAGTGCTCATGATGTCCATTTCAGGATTTCTATTCTGTTTATTTTACTGTATTTGTATTCAATGTCACTACAGGCATCCACTAATGACAGAGAGGCGTGTTTTTCAGTGTATTTAACTTAGTATAAAAGTATGTAGGATTTTTGTATTGTACTAATCATACAGAACTCAACTCTGGCTTGTTTAGAAGTCTTTACTGTTCGGAAAATCCATCACATTAACTTTTTTTTATTATTATTATTTGACTGCTGTGAAATATCTGTAAAAATGCCAACACTACTATGTGTTTGCTAAAGTTACCCATTTCTGTAAAAGAGTTTTCTAATTTTCTGTTGATTTTTCTGTTTTATTTTTAGACTCGTGATGTGCCGGCTAGCAGTTTTAAAGCTATAGATTGTTCTCGGACACAATTCAAATTGGTTGCTGATGCTTTTTGCTGCTCACTGGAATCTGTAGCTTGCTCTCTAAATCATGATGATGGAGACATTTTTACAGACATGGCTTATGGACACTGTTGGCTTGTTCCGTCAGGTTTCTCTTTTGTTTCTAACTGGTCAGATTTAGTTTCAAAATGTGGTTGTGGGATTAACGATAACACGCAGAATCTCAATTGGAGGGTTTTGCAAAGCCATTTTAACCCTCCTGTTCTACAGAGCTGCCCTAAAGAGCCTCCAGTAAAAGCTGCTGACTTTCTTATACTGGACTGTTTTGCTGCAAAATGTAGTGGCTTACAAGTAGCTGTGGAGACAGCCAATCTGATTTTAGATATCTCATGCATAATTGAAGACCAAAATTAGTTCTGTTCTTATGTGAATTGTATTGCACAGTAAGCTACTTACTTGAAAGCAGGGTAATATATTACGTGTTAAGATACACTGAGGAGCAGTCAGAATATGGACAATAGACAAATTTTAAATTAAACATTGTTGGCTGTGAATTATTTTTCTGTTTCTTGATTCTGATATATCTTGTAGCCTTTTCGAATATATGTGTCTATATATATTTTGTTAGAAAACGCTAGGTGAATCGTAACATATGACTTTATTCCAAGTAAAATATTCAGACTAGTGAATGACAAAAAATTAGGTGTTTCTTGCACTCTGGCAGGAGATTTGAATGATTTGAGAGTAGTATGTTCTGAGCATGACCTCAGTCATGCCTATTGCCTTCCACAGTTTGCACAGGGTTACTAATTTTAAAGCATAGAAATTTGTGGGTGAGGGTTTCTAAATAAGATCCAGATGTTTAAATGAAAAATTATTTGTTGCATGTAAACAGAAAAGTAGATAATTTGGAACAAACTTGAATCCTTACTTGAAAGAACATAGGCATTACACTAAAGAAACTTTGGCCAGGATTTACGTGGGCTCCTTGAAAACTAACCTGCTAGGAAAACTCACCTGGGTTCCCTGTGCATGGAGGCAGCAGGCCCCCGAACTCCAGGAGCACCATATTAGTGTAGCTGGTTCCTTGCCTTACAGGGCCCATGCACATCCAGAGATGTGAATTTGTAGCCTTTTGTGGGAATGGCTGGACTTGAAATACAAGTGCTGTCAGACACCTCAGAGTTTCTTTCTGTACTGGGTCTGTCCTCTGAGCATGCACTCTGCGTGTGTATATCTTCATATCTTGTTCATTGATGTAGATCCTCACAAGGTAGAAATGGAAAGTCAGGAAAGTTGACCTCTTTTATCAGGAGGGTAATAGTGATTTTTTTTTTTTTTTCCAAAAGTGCTTGGGCATTTCTATGCTAAATAACCATTACAGCTTTTGGTCCCTTATTGTTGCCGAAAGTGGTAAGGAAAAATACTGATCGAAGTATCTCAAATGCAGCAAAATATTTGTAAAACAGAATTCAACCTACCCCAGAACTGAACTTTCACTTGTTTTTCTTGTGCCCTTAGTGCGCTGTGTTGAGCAGCAGACGGTAGCATTTGTCACATTTTCAGCAGCATCATATGCAGTGACTCATAAGGACAATATTCTTCAATCTCAGAAAAATCAGTATTTATGAGTCAGTCCATGTCATAGGAAGAACTTTTTAAAACTGGATTTGCCTTCCCTACTGTTCTGAGACAGAGATGCAGAAACAATTTTTATTGTAAAAGAGATTGCTTCCAGCAAGCTTATAAACTGTGCAGGTAGGCACATTATAATATATTTATTTCTAGGATGTAAGTATCTCTAACCAGAGCTAATTACAAGCTATTCATGCTTGCTCACTGGCAAAGAGTGATTGCCTAGTACTAGTTAGCTCTATGGCCAGCAGCACTGCAGGCTTAACTTCACATTCTGGCATAGTGTAACACGTTGCAGATGAGTCTGAATTTTCCAGATTTGACTACTAGTATCTTTGTTCTTTTTGGCTCAAACATTATTAGATTTCTTTGAGTATACGCTAACTACTAGCTTCTTACTACTATAATGCTATTACATGTTGGCCTCTAAGCATTTGCTTGACAGCCTACTGCAACATAACAGCTATTCCTTATCTGTACTTTTCTTACTTTATATAATATGATTAAGTCTTTTGCAACCAGTGAAGCTAGACAGCACCTGTTTAATCTGTAAAAGCCATCCATAGTTACTCCAATTTGTTATACTTGGTGACTAGTGGGTAGAGAAAATAAGAGGATGGCAAAAAGCTAGTTTCACAATTTCTACCCATGCCTTGGCTGGATTCTGAGTCATTATTGCTTTAATGTGAGGCCAAGAGGATTCTCTGATAATGAACTGTATACTCGAGTTACAACTTAAGAGAGTTTTTTCAGGGAAGAATAGGGACTACTGCAATTTCATTACCTGAAAGACCTTGTGAGTTTGAGAGGCAGAAGTGAGATTATTCCCTGATTTATTACTCTTTGCTAATGTGTATCACTAAGTTTTAATGGGGATGGTGTTAGGGCTGTTGGGGATGGAAACAGAGAGAGCAGGGAGAGGTTTGAGAACCTGAAGCCTCCAAAGCTCTGTATTTATGGCACTTGGTCTATTCCAGAGAACTCCAAGACCTCAAGATCAGTGGAAGTTGCCTAAGTGGACTGTGCAGCTTAGAACACACCACAGAGTTGGGCAGGGAGTAGAGGTTGGGATAGGACACATACAACACAGATGTTGCTTTCCTGGGCAACCTGCAAAGAGAAAGAGAAATGGGTCTTATGTGACTGGTTCTCTCTGTGTTTCCCCACTGCTACACGCATTGGTCTATGCATGTAGCCAAATGCTGGAGCCAAATGCTAGGGAAATACCCAGTAATTTCCAAATCTCGTCTGTTTTGCAGTAGGGTGGTGTTCAGATGCTGAAGATCAAAAATGTAGCAGATGATAGAAAAGGTATTAGAAAAGCGAAACACCTGCAAATGGGACAGAATATGATGGGTAGCAGAAGTAAAATGCATCTGATAAGGACAAAGTTGGTGGGAAAAATGAACTGCAGAATTTGAAAAAAAGCTGACCTGTTAGGGAAATACCTCAGATGAAGTAGTTTTGTGAGCATCTTTTGGTTCAGTGTTAAAGAGCAGGGTAAAATTGCTGATTTTAAAGAAACTCGAAGAAAGGTTGAACTAATGAAAGCATTAAGCATGAGCAAAGCCTGAGACCTGGAAAAAAAGACTGTTCTATTTGTGTAGTGATCACTGCAGGAGATACGCATGTTGTTCCTGAAGATCCATGAGCTAAAGGAGCCACTTGTGGTCAGCATGGAAAGGGTAATATTAGGAGCCTCAGTTTATTGGTTGTGCCCTGATAGGTGTAAAGTGGGATCCTGATGAGGGTTATCTGCAGCAGCTGTAGAGGAGCACTGTTCTCATCTGAAAGACAGATCTTGCAGTGCCCTTGCTGTTAGCTGAAGTGTTTGCACTAAGTAACTGAGGAGGAGAACGGTTAGATGGATCCTGAAGTTGAGAGGGGCAAAAATTAATGAAGTGAAACTGATATGCTAGACCTTCAGATGCTAGAAAGCATTCTCTCTCCCTTTCTCCCTTATTTGGGGAGGAGAAAGTTATGTCAGATCTGCCTGTGCAGAAAACAGTTCTTGAGGGTGAGTTTATCGATGGGAACTTCTTTCTCTGGTAGCCTTTTGGGAAGCCTGAAAAGGAAAAATATCTTTTGAGAAGTAGAATTATAGGGGAACTTACTTGGAATGGACCCCAAGCTGCTTTAGGTAAAATTTCCAAGCTGTAACTTTGAAGAATGGGGGATGACTATTTAATCATACCTATACAAATCTATTTAAATGTGGTCTGAGGATAGCTATGAGAGCATATGTGATATAGCTGAAGGTTGTCCCCTTGCTGTATGAATGTGGTAATCTAGCAGGTGACACAAAAGTGAGTTTTCCTGTTTATTTTGCTCTGATAGAGTGTACCCTAAGCAGTGGTATGAGTGTGGCATGGATGAGAACTTTTGCTAACTTCTTTTTTCTGTCATGTTACTCCTATTTCAAGCAAGTAAACAGGCAGTACAACACCCCTGGTGTAACAAAGACAACACAAACTTCTTTGCTTTGTTCTATGTATCATAACCCTGTCTCCGTGTTTCCTATCTTGACTGGGATCAGATTAGCAAATAGCTAATAAAATAGAAACCATGATGAGGAAAGGAAACTAATAGACTTTAGACTTCTAAATTGTGATTTGAGTTCCTTTTTATGTATTTAAAATAATGATCCTAGAAATGTCTGTTCAAACACTGTCTGTTCTATTGCTTAGACTTTGTACTTTTCTATTATCAGCATTACGATAATTTCTATGCTTGATCATCATAGAATCATAAAGGTTGGAAAGGACCTCTAGAGATCATGTAGTTCAACCCCCTGTACACACAGGGTCACCTACACTTGGCACAGGATTGCATCCAAGCAGATCTTAAAGATCTCTGGAGAAGGAGATTCCACAATCTCTCTTGGCGATCTGTTCCAGTGCTCTGTCACCCTCACTGTTAAGAAATTTTTCCTTAAGTTCCTGTGGAACTTTCAGTGTTTCAGTTGTGGCCATTACCTCCAGTTCTGTCGGTGGCCACCACTGAAAAGAGGCTGGCCCCATCCTCTTCACTGCCTCCCTTGGGGTACTTGCACACACAAATCAGGTCCCCTCTCAGCCTTCTCTTCTCCAGGCTGAACAGGCCCAGCTCCCTCAGCCTCTCCTCACAGGG
>JAUBNY010000992.1:2122811-2133800 GCA_032275445.1 Crypturellus soui
TAATTCTTCAATCTTTGGTTTACAAGACCAATGTTTTAATAAACTATTAGAGTATTAGTAAAGGATTTTGTTTTCTAGGGTTTCGATAATGGGGAACAGAAAGAGTAGGATGAGGAAGTAAGTGAAGGATGCTACTTGGCCAATAATAATAAAGGGGTGCTCTACAGGTTGGCTTCCGATTCATGTTAAGATGAGTAGGTTGGCAAGAAGTAGTCAGAATAGTATTTGGGACAGGGGTCGGAAGGTTATGGAGCGTAGTTTAGATTTGTGGAGGAGTGGGGTGAGGAGGAGGATGAGGATAGAGGCAGTTAGGGCTAGTACTCCGCCTAGTTTATTGGGGATTGATCGTAAGATTGCGTATGCAAATAGGAAGTATCATTCTGGTTTGATATGAGGAGGTGTGGCTAGTGGATTAGCGGGGGTAAAGTTTTCTGGGTCTCCAAGGAGATTAGGGGAGAAGAAGGTTAGGGTTAGGAGAGGAATAAATAGTAATGCAAATCCTAGAATATCTTTTGTGGTGAAGTAGGGGTGAAATGGGATTTTATCACAGTGGGAGATGATTCCTAGGGGGTTGTTAGAGCCGGATTCGTGGAGGAATGTGAGGTGGATGATAGAGAGGCCTGCAATTAAGAAGGGTAGGAGGAAATGGAGGGCGAAGAATCGTGTTAGTGTGGGGTTGTCTACTGAAAATCCTCCTCAGGCTCATTCTACTAGGGCTTGCCCAATGTATGGGATGGCAGATAGGAGGTTGGTAATGACGGTAGCTCCTCAAAAGGATATTTGACCTCATGGTAGGACGTAGCCTACAAAGGCTGTGGCTATGAGTGTAAAGAGGAGTACAACTCCGGTGTTTCAAGTTTCTTTATATAAGTAGGAGCCGTAGTAAAGTCCTCGTCCAATGTGGAGGTAAATGCAGATGAAGAAGAGGGAAGCTCCGTTTGCATGGAGATTGCGGATAAGTCAGCCATATTGGATGTCTCGGCAAATGTGGGCTACAGAGTGGAATGCTATGGAGGTATCAGCTGTGTAGTGTGTGGCTAGTAGTAATCCAGTTAGAATTTGTGTAATAAGGCAGATTCCTAATAGGGATCCAAAGTTTCATCATGCTGAAATGTTTGAGGGGGATGGGAGGTCAATTAGAGAGTTGTTGATAATTTTAAGTAGGGGGTGGGATTTTCGGATATTTGGGGCCATTAGTTTAGTAGAAGTATGATGAGGATCGATAGGGCAAAGGAGCTTAGGTAGGTTTTGATTAGTCCTGAGTGTAGGGAGGTGGAAGATTTTGTGGCTAGAAGTTGGGCATCAGCAAGTCCTTCTGGCCCAATTTTTTTGTACCATGATAGGTCAATTAGGTGGGATGCAATTTTTTGTCCAGAGTTGAGGAGTTTGGTGGAGGTTGTTCGGTGGGTAAGTGGATTAAAGTATCCTAGTGTTAGGGAAAAGTTTGTTAGGGTACTTTGCTTAGGGGGTGTAAGATTATGGGTTAGGTTAATTAGCTCTAGGGCTAGGAGGATACCTAGGATTGTGACTAGGATGGCGGTGGTTTTGGTGATGGTAGGTATTGTTATTGGAAGTGTTTTTGTGGGGAGGATATTAGATGAAATTAGGAGCCCTGCAGTAATGCTTCCGAGGGCAAGTCGAGTGATGGGGTTAAAGATGGTGGGTATATTTTCATTGATGGGGGTTGTTGGAGCTATCCGACAATATCCAGTTTGGACTATGAAGGTTATTCGTAGGCTATATGTAGCAGTAAATGATGTGGCAAGAAGTGTGAGTAGAAGGGCTCAAGAGTTTAGGTAGGAGTTGTTAAGGCTTTCGATGATGAGATCTTTGGAGTAGAATCCGGCTAGGAATGGGGTACCGATTAGGGCGAGGTTACCAATGGTAAGGCAGGAGGAAGTTGTTGGGAGGAGTTTTTGTAGTCCACCTATTTTTCGGATGTCTTGTTCTCCAGCAAGATTGTGGATAATTGAGCCTGAGCATAAGAATAGTATTGCCTTGAAGAAGGCGTGGGTGGAAATATGTAGGAATGCTAGCTGGGGGAGGTTGAGACCAATGGTGACTATTATTAGTCCGAGTTGGCTGGATGTGGAAAAGGCAATGATTTTTTTGATATCATTTTGTGTTAGTGCGCAGATGGCTGCGAATGTGGTAGAAATGGCGCCTAAGCATAAGCATAGGGTTAAGGCTGTTGGAGTGCTGGAGAGTATGGGATGAGTTCGGATGAGTAGGAAGATGCCAGCAACAACTATAGTGCTAGAGTGTAGTAGGGCTGATACTGGCGTAGGGCCTTCTATGGCAGCGGGGAGTCATGGGTGAAGGCCGAATTGTGCAGATTTACCAGTAGCGGCAATAATTAATCCTAAGAGTGGTAGGGCGGGGATTTGGTTGTTGTGTTGGGGTTGAATGTCTCATGAGTTAATAGAGGAGGCTAGTCAGGCTATGCAGATAATAAGTCCGATGTCTCCTATTCGATTATAGATAATTGCTTGGAGGGCTGCTGTGTTAGCATCAGTTCGTCCGTGCCACCAGCCAATTAGAAGGAAGGATATAATGCCTACTCCCTCTCAGCCAATAAATAGGATGAATATGTTGTTGGCGATTGTTAGGATGAGTATGGCAATTAAGAATATGAGTAGGTATGAGAAGAACTTGGTGATAGAGGGATCTGAAGCTATGTACCAGGTTGCGAATTGTATAATTGATCAGGTTACAAATAGGGCGACTGGGAAGAATATTATGGAGTATTGGTCAAGTTTGAAGGTCATGGGGATTTTGAAATTAGTGATAAAGTTTCAGTGTCAGTAGGAAGTAAAGGAGTCAGCTCCAGAGAGGATAAAGGTGAGTATGGGGATGAGGCTGATGAGAAAAGCGGATTTTACGTGGGAGGTAATAGTTAAGGGGGTGTTTTTGTGGTTGGGAGAGATAAGGATTGAAATGATCGGTATAGAGAGGGTAATTAGTGTTAATAGAGTTAGGGTGTTTAGGAGTAATGGGGTTTTTATTGCTTTTACTTGGAGTTGCACCAAGATTAATGGTTCCTAAGACCAGTGGATTGCTGTTATCCTTTAAAAGCAAGGGGGCTGAGGGCTTAGTCTCAGATGCAGGAGTTAGCAGCTCGTGCTGGTTTAACCACCCCTTGGCGGATAAGAAGGTTTGAACTTCTATTTTTAGAATCACAGTCTAATGTTTGGGTTGAAACTATATTCGCATTTATATGTAGCCTGAGATAAGTTCTGGTTTAATGATTAAGAGGAGTATAGGTAAGGTATGAAGAGCCATAAGTAGGTGTTCTCGTGTGGTTGAATAGTGAATTGAAGTAATGTGAGTGGGGGGTATTCCTCGTTGAGTGGTAAGAAATATGGTCAGGCTGTAAGAAGCGGTGAGTAGGGTTGCGAGGCCGGTTAAGACAATTGTGAGGGGGGATCATTTAAATAGGCTGATTATGATAGTTAATTCGGCTATAAGGTTGGTGGTTGGGGGGAGGGCCATGTTTGTTAGGTTGGCGAGGAGTCATCATGTGCACATGAGGGGGAGAAGAGATTGTAAGCCTCGAGTTATGATGAGAATACGGCTATGTGTGCGCTCGTAATTAGTATTTGCTAAGCAGAATAGTATGGAGGAGGTGAGGCCGTGGGAAATTATAAGAATTATGGCTCCTGAGAAGGATCATTCAGTTTGGATTATGCAGGCAGCAATTGTGAGACCCATGTGACTTACAGATGAGTATGCGATTAGTGATTTTAGGTCAGTTTGGCGTAGGCAGATGGAGCTAGTTATTAGTGCACCTCATAGGGCAAGAGTGAGGAATGGGTAGGATAGGTGGTTGGTTAGTGGGCCTGTAATTATGGTAATTCGTATAATGCCGTAACCTCCAAGTTTTAGGAGAAGGGCGG
Source organism: Crypturellus soui (assembly GCA_032275445.1). NCBI lineage: Eukaryota > Metazoa > Chordata > Aves > Tinamiformes > Tinamidae > Crypturellus > Crypturellus soui. Next base: position 2,126,708 of record JAUBNY010000992.1, read on the forward strand.
CGAGAAGTATGGATCCGGCAATGGGCGCTTCTACATGAGCTTTTGGTAGCCATAGGTGAAGTCCATATAATGGGGCTTTTACTATAAATGCTATAAGGAGTGCCATGCCCGATAAGGTGTTAGTTCATGATGGTGTTAGTAGGGGGTGAAGAAATTTTATGGTAGGTATGTATAGTGTGCCTATTTGTGCATGAAGATATAGTAGAACGATTAGTAGGGGGAGGGAGCTGATTAGAGTATAGAATAAGAGATAAATACCGGCGCTAAGACGCTCTGGTTGATTTCCTCATCGTGTGATTAGGATTAGTGTTGGAATTAGGGTAGCTTCAAAGGAAATGTAAAATAGGGATAATTCTGTGGATGAGAAGGCTAGAAGAATGAAAGGTTGAATTATAATGAGGGTAATAATGAAGGTATACTTTCGTGTTGTTGGTTCAGAGTGCAGGTGATTTTGACTAGCAATAAGTATGAGGGGGAGAAGTCAGCAAGAAAGAACTAAGAGTGGAGCTGAGATTTGATCAATGCTTGATCATTGGTTCGAGAATTTGTGAGGGAAGTATGATGGATATAATCACTGTAAGCTAAAGGATGCAATTAGTAGGCTATGAGTAGTTGCGTTTGTTCAGATGAAATTTTTGGGGGATAGTAAGACTGTTGGGATGAGTATAATAGTGGGGATTATGATTTTTAACATTGTAGTAGGCTTAGGTTATGGAGGTGGTCTGAGCCGTGGGTTCGGGTGGATGCTACCAGTATGGCGAGTCCTGAAGCAGCTTCGCAAGCAGAGAAGGTCAGTATAAGTATAGGAATCAGGGTGAGTGATGGTGTTTGGGTGTGGATGGGTCAGATGGAAAAGGCGATGTATAGCGAGAGTATTATGCTTTCCAGGCAGAGTAGGGCTGAGATAAAGTGGGTTCGATGGAAGGCTAGTCCTAGGCAGCTTAGGATAAAGGCAGAATGGAAGCTAGGGTGTGTTAACATAAGAAAGTTACAGGGGCTTGCTGTAATCTGCCGAGCCGAAGTCGGCTGTCTTGTATTAGACTAACTTTCTCTATTCGGCTCATTCAAGTCCTCCTTGGACTCACTCATAGACTAATCCTAGGGTTAGTAGGAGTAAGATTAAGGAGGTTCATAGTATTGTGAGTAATGGGTAAGGGAGTTGGATTGCTCATGGGAGGGGGAGTAGTAGGGCGATTTCTAGGTCGAATAGTAGGAATAGGATAGCTACTGAGGAAGAATCGGATTGAGAATGGCAGTCGAGCTGATCCTAGGGGGTCGAAGCCACATTCATATGGGGAGAGTTTTTCAGTGTCTGGGTTTGCTTGAGCTAGTCATAAGTTAATGGTTGTTAGGAGGGTACAGAGGATTAGGGATAGCAGAAGTATAAATGTGATTATGTTTATTACTCTTCTCTGGAGTGTAACCAGATTTTAAAGATTGGAAGTCAATTGTAATAATTATACTAGAAGAGTAAGATCCTCATCAGTAGATGGTAATATAAAGGAATAATCAAATTACATCAACGAAGTGTCAGTATCAGGCAGCTGCTTCAAAGCCAAAGTGGTGACTAGATGTAAAGTGGAATTTGATAAGGCGGAATAGGCATACGGTTAGGAAGGTAGATCCGATAATTACGTGTAGTCCGTGGAATCCAGTTGCTACGAAGAATGTGGAGCCGTAAATTCCATCGGCAATGGAGAATGGAGCTTCATGGTATTCTATAGTTTGTAGTAAGGTGAAGTAGAATCCAAGGAGGATAGTTAATAGTAGGGCTTGAATGGCTTGTTTTCGGTTGCATTCGGTAATACTATGGTGGGCTCAAGTTACGGTGACTCCGGATGCCAGAAGGACGGCGGTGTTGAGTAGTGGGACTTCTATGGGGTTTAGTGGGGTGATTCCAGTTGGAGGTCATAAGCCTCCAAGTTCAGGTGTGGGAGCTAGGCTTGAGTGGAAGAAGGCTCAAAAAAATCCCAGGAAGAAGAAGGCTTCAGATGTAATGAATAAGATTATTCCGTATCGTAGTCCTTTTTGGACGGTTAAGGTATGATGGCCTTGGAATGTTCCTTCTCGGATAATGTCTCGTCATCATTGAACTATAACAAGAATTATGGATGTTAAGCCAGCTAGGAGTAATTGGGTAGAATTAAAATGGAACCATATAATTAGCCCGGAGGTTGTGAGTAGAGCTGTGGTTGCACCAAAAATGGGCCATGGGCTTGGGTCTACTATGTGGTATGAGTGTGCTTGGTGTGCCATTAGATGTTTTCTTGTAAGTACAAGCTGATAAGTAGGACGAATACGTAGGCTTGGATTATTGCTACTGCTAGTTCGAGGATGGTAAGTAAGAGGAGGATAGTAAAGGTGATGATGGATAAGGTTGGGAGGATTTGTAGGAGGACAATTGTGGCAGTTGAGACAAGTTGAATTAGTAGGTGCCCTGCAGTTAAGTTTGCGGTAAGTCGGACTCCTAGGGCGAGGGGGCGGATAATTTGACTGGTTGTTTCAATTAGGATTAGGGTGGGAATTAATAGGGTTGGAGTCCCCTCTGGTAGGATGTGTCCTAGTGATATAGAGGGTTGGTTTCGGAGTCCAGTAAGGATGGTAGCGAGTCAAAGAGGGAAAGCTAGAGCTATATTTGTAGATAGTTGGGTTGTGGGGGTGAAGGTGTATGGTAATAGTCCTAGAAGGTTAGTCAGAAGAAGAAAGATTATTAGTGAGGATAAAATGAGGGCTCATTTGTGACCCGGTTTGTTTAGGGGAGTTATTAGTTGTTTGGTTATTGATTTGATTGATCAGAGTTGAACAGTTGTTAGGCGATTGGTGATTCAACGGCTATTGGGGGATGGCAGAAGGAGAGTGGGGAAGAATATAGAAATTATAATTAATGGGATTCCTATGAGTTGTGGGCTGGCAAATTGGTCGAAGAATGTTAGATTCATGGTCAAGATCAAGATAAGGGTTTAGAGGTGAGTTTAGTTTTGTGAGATGGCGAGTTGGGGAAGTATGCGGTTGAGGATTTAGGCTGTATGATTAGTAGGAAAATGATTCACAATGATGCTATAATGAAAAATCAAGGATTAGGGTTTAGTTGGGGCATATCATTAAGGAGGAGTTAGTACCTCTGTTTTCTAGCTTAAAAGGCTAGTGCTGTGGCATAGCTTCTTAATGATGAGTTTAATAGGTATGATGATCAATTCTCGAAGTGTGGGAGGGGGGTTGATTCAATTACAATTGGCATGTAGCTGTGATTGGCTCCGCAGATTTCTGAGCATTGACCATAAAAGATTCCGGGGCGGGTTGCTGTGAATGAGGTTTGGTTAAGTCGTCCGGGGATGGCATCGGTTTTTACCCCGAGAGAGGGGATTGCTCAGGAGTGTAGGACGTCCCCAGCGGTGACAATTACTCGGATAGGGGATTCTATGGGGATTACAACTCGGTTGTCTACTTCCAGGAGTCGGAAGTGGCCTATGGGTAGTTCTGATGTTGGGATTATGTAAGAGTCGAATGACAGGTCTTTGAAGTCTGTGTACTCGTAAGATCAGTATCATTGATGGCCAATTGCCTTCAGGGTTAGATCTGGTTCGTTGATTTCGTCTATTATATATAAGATTTGAAGGGATGGAAGGGCTAGTAGAATTAGTACGATGGCGGGCAGAACAGTTCAGATAAGTTCAATTTCTTGGGCATCTACTGTGTTGGAAGATAGTTTGTCTATGAGTATAAGGGTTAGGATATATAGGACTAGGCTACAGATGGCCAGTGCTACTATTAGAGCATGATCATGGAATTCAACTAGTTCTTCTATGATGGGGGATGATGCGTCTTGGAATCCAAGTTGGGATGGGTTAGCCACGTGAGATGTACAGGGGTTTAACCTGTGATTTGGTCTTGACAAGGCCATGTAATGGGTTTACTAACTTCTCATAAGAAAGAAGCATAAGTGGTTAGTGCGGTTGGCTTGAAACCAACATGAGGAGGTTCGATTCCTTCCTTTCTTGGACTTGAACGTAAGCTGGCTCTTCAAAGGTGTGGTGTGGGGGTGGACAACCGTGGATTCATTCAATATTTGTAGAGGTTAGTTCAGGTTGTTGGATTTTTCGTTTGGAAGAAAATGCTTCTCAGATAATGAATATGAGTATAATGACAGCAGTTATGGAGATTAGAGAGCCGATAGAGGACACAGTATTTCAAATGGTGTAGGCATCTGGATAGTCAGAATATCGTCGTGGCATTCCAGCTAGTCCTAGGAAATGTTGTGGGAAGAAGGTTAGGTTTACTCCTGTAAATATAACTCCGAAGTGGGCTTTTGCTCAGGTTGGGTGCAGGGTAAATCCGGTAAATAGGGGGAATCAGTGTGTAAACCCAGCTAGGATGGCAAATACAGCCCCTATGGATAAGACATAGTGGAAGTGTGCGACTACATAATAAGTATCGTGGAGAGCGATGTCGAGTGAGGAATTAGCTAGTACAATACCGGTGAGGCCACCAATGGTAAAGAGAAAAATAAAGCCTAAGGCTCATAGGATAGGTGGGTCTCATTTGATGGTGCCCCCGTGAAGAGTGGCTAATCAGCTGAAGACTTTAATGCCAGTGGGAATGGCGATGATTATGGTGGCAGATGTGAAGTAAGCTCGTGTATCAACGTCTATTCCAACTGTAAATATGTGATGGGCCCAGACGATGAAGCCTAGGAATCCAATGGATAGTATTGCTCAGACTATTCCCATATATCCGAATGGTTCTTTTTTTCCGGCATAATAGGCGACTACATGGGAGATAATTCCAAATCCTGGGAGGATAAGGATGTAAACTTCTGGGTGTCCAAAAAATCAGAATAGGTGTTGATATAGAATGGGATCTCCTCCTCCTGCTGGATCAAAGAATGAGGTGTTAAGGTTTCGGTCAGTGAGGAGTATAGTGATACCAGCAGCAAGCACTGGGAGGGATAATAGTAAAAGGATGGCAGTAATTAGGACAGATCATACGAATAGTGGGGTTTGGTATTGAGATAGGGCAGGTGGTTTTATGTTGATGGCTGTAGTAATAAAGTTGATTGCTCCGAGAATAGAGGATACTCCGGCAAGATGTAGGGAGAAGATAGCTAGATCTACAGAGGGGCCTGCATGGGCTATGTTTCCAGCTAGCGGGGGGTAAACGGTTCATCCAGTGCCTGCTCCAGCTTCAATGGTAGAGGAGGCTAGTAGAAGTAGAAATGATGGTGGTAGGAGTCAGAAGCTTATGTTGTTTATTCGAGGGAAGGCTATGTCAGGGGCTCCAATTATAAGTGGGACTAATCAGTTTCCAAAGCCCCCGATTATTACGGGTATAACTATGAAGAAAATTATAACGAAGGCATGGGCTGTTACGATGACGTTGTAAATTTGGTCATCGCCTAATAGAGTACCTGGCTGACCAAGTTCGGCACGAATAAGCAGGCTAAGGGCTGTACCTACTATACCTGCTCATGCACCAAAGATTAGGTATAGTGTGCCGATGTCTTTATGGTTTGTTGAGAATAATCATCGAGTGGTAAAGGTCACAGGTAAGATGGCTGAGAGATTAAGCGTTAGGCTGTAGTCCTTTTTACAGAGGTTCAAGTCCTCTTCTTATCGGCTTTGTAGTGAAGTTCATATTGAGTTGCAAACTCATTGATGTGCAGTAAACGTGCACCGAAGCCTGGTAGGCAGAAGCCTGTTGGATGAGGCACTTAGCTGTTAACTAAGGGGTTGTGGGATCAAAGCCCACCTGTCTAGTGAGGCTTTAGCTTAATGAAAGCATCCGATTTGCATTTGGAAGATACAGGTTAATGTCCTGTTGGCTTTAGCAGAAACTAAGAGGATTTAACTCTTATTTAAAGCTTTGAAGGCCTTTGGTTTGTCTATTATCCTAAGTTTCTAGAATATGGAAAAGATTATAGGAGCTAGGGGGATAAGGGTGATGGAGAGGGAGGTAAGGATTGCAGTAGGGGTGTGTATAGCTTTGTTAGTGTATCATAATTTTATGTAGTTGGAAGAGTTAGGAGCTAAGATGATTGTGGAGTGATATGTTAGGCGTAGGTAGAAGAATAATCCTAGAAGTGATAATATGGAGATGACGATAGCTGTGGGTGTTATTTCTTGAATAGATAATTCTTGGAGGATCATTCATTTAGGCAAGAAACCTAGTAACGGGGGGAGCCCTGCTAGGGATAGGAGAGTTAGTATTAGGCTAGTATTTAGTGCTGGGGCTTTGGTTCATGAGGTTATTAGTGTGGAGAGGTTTATAGTTTTAGTACTATTTAATGAGAGGAATACGGGGGTTGTTATGATTATGTATAGGGAGAAAGTTAGGATGGCAAGGTTGGGGCTATAAATGATGATTGTAGTTGTTCAGCCTAAGTGGGAGATGGAGGAGAAGGCTAGAATTTTTCGGGTTTGGGTTTGGTTTAATCCCATCCACCCCCCAATTATTGTGGAGGCAATAGACATGAGTGTGAGGATGGTGGGATTTAGTGAGGATGAGATTAGAATTAGGATAGTTAGTGGTGGGAGTTTGATAATTGTTGATAGTAGGAGGGCGGTGGTTAATGAAGTTCCTTGTAATACCTCTGGGAATCAGAAATGGAAGGGCACTAGGCCTAGTTTTATAGCAATAGAGGCTGTCAGTAATAGGGAGGATGTGGGGTTGGTTAATTGGGTGATGTCTCATTGGCCTGTGTCTCAAGCATTGATTATGCTGGAAAATAGTATTAGGGCAGAGGCTGAGGCTTGGACTAAGAAATATTTGATGGAGGCTTCCACAGCTCGCGGATGGTGGGATTTGGAGATTAGGGGGATAATAGCAAGGGTGTTGATTTCTAGTCCGGTTCAAGCTAAGATTCAGTGGTTGCTGGATATGGTAATGGTAGATCCTAAGACAATACTAGTTAGTGAGATTAATTTGGTGTGTGGGTACATTAGTAAAGGAGGGGGTTGGACCATCATTTTCGGGGTATGGGCCCGATAGCTTGGTTAGCTGACTTTACTAGGAAATAATATAGAGGAAGTATGGGGAGTTTTGATCTCCTTTGTGTAGGTTCGATTCCTACTTTTCTAATTAATTAAGGAAATGAGAG
>JAUBNY010000997.1:161056-175718 GCA_032275445.1 Crypturellus soui
GGTTTCCATCCAGTGCTGGACAGGCACCGAGATGCTCACACACGCGGCACGTATCCCCGCGGCTGGTCCAGCAGTGACGGGATCTGGAAGCTCCAACGCGTGCTGCAAAATGTCCCCTTTCCCCAGGTATTCTGAAAGCATCTCAGATACCCCGAAAACCAAGCTGATCTTCTCCAGGCCTTTGGGTGCCACATGCAAGAGGGCAGCGGGTGCCATCCTGCCTGCGCCACGTGCTAGCAACGCAAGACAGCCCAGCTCGAGCTCTGCTCGAGGGGAACGTGAACACTAATTACTAATTAAACAGCCCTAAGGGCACAGGGTGGATCAATAGGTGTTTGCAGGAGAAACGGAGTAGACTCCAAAGCAGCACTGGAGCAAGGAGTTTCTAGCACGCTCCAAAACTGCAGCCTGGCAGCCCTTTAGGCTGAAACCGTCTGAGAATTAAGATAACCCAAGCACAACATTTTCCTACCATCTCTTAAGACTTAAAAAGAAAAAAAAAAAACCCTCAGTTTGGGATAACCAAGAGAGGTGACACCCTGCCCAGCATTAACAAATGCAGCAGAAACCCACCGGTCAAGGCCACGCTCGGGTCAGCACTGGGCACAAATATCCTGTCGTGTTTTGCCTATAAAGTCACTGAGCATCTAAAACCAAGCGCGCTATTTGCAGGCACTCTGCAACTCAGAGCTATGCAGATGCTCCAGGTGACAGACACAGCAAGTCGCACACAGCAAATTCCCCCCTGAGCTTTGGTTTTGCCTCCCAAACCGGCTCGGTTTGGTTACCAGCCCTGCCAAAGCTCAAGGAGGTTTGGAGGGAACAAGGATCCCGGCCGGGGCACAAAGCGGAGCCCAAATACATGGACATTCCCAGCTGTAACTTGGCAGCGCCGACGCGCACGGGATCGCAGCCGAGCGCGCGGCTGCCGCCCCGGATCAGGCTGCTGCTCAGTCGAGCCTGACAAGGAGCCGCCGGCTACGGCCACTTCCAGATGTTTCGCAGGGAAGGGAACAAGCGCCCGGAGCGCTGCCGGGGCCGGGCAGCTGTGCAGCCCCAACGCAGCCGCGTGGGTGCCCCAACGAGCCCGTTCCTGCGGCGGCGGCGAGGTCCCCGGCACCTCCGTGCGTCGCCTTCTCTGCAGAGCCACGATGCTCCTGCAGCTCCGAGCTCTGGGCACAAACCCGGCAGCACCCAGCAAAACACGTGAACGCGCCGGAGTCACCTGGAGTAACAGCCAGGGAAGCGGGAGCGGGGCACCTTCCCATCTGCAGCATCACACACGCAGGTTTGCCCGTGTGAAATGCTCAGGACGGCACCGCCGGCTCCTCCGACGGCCGCCGCGCTCGTCCCGGCCCAAGGACAGGAGCCCCCGCCGCGCTGTTTAGTCTGCCCGGCGCATTCCTGCGCGCTGCTAAAATAAACACGGGTCACGGGCCCGGGCAGGGAATGCCAACGGCACGGCCGCTCCGGAGGCCCCGCGCTCGCCTGCTCCAGGGGGACCTTCCCAAGGGACCCTCGGCCCCTTCCTTGTGCCCTGGAGACGCGGCTGCTCCCGCGCTCCGTGTCCGTCCCCACGGCCGGCAGCAAAGCGGGAGCATCTCCCTGATCCGGGGTGGAGAGTCATCTCGGCCGATATCACATCTGCCTCCAGGGCTGCCCTCTGCAGCAGGATGCAGACATCCTGCGGGGTTGGGAATTTGCAGTTTTGCCCTGGAATTCAGACTGTTTTTTTTTTTAAGTACTGTTCATCTCAAAATTACTGCAGGAATCTCTGCTTATAGCTCCATTTTCCCCATCTGATCTGGGGTGAAACCAATAAAACAGATAGTGAAAGTGCAAACCCAGCCGGTCTGAGGCTGCAGAACTTCCCAGCACCCGGGGGCAGAACGAGGATCGCTCAGGGCGTTCGGCTGAAGATCCAGGGTGGATCTAAAGCCTTTCTGTATCTTTCCACCCCTAACACGGAGGATCCAGAAGGAGCCAGGCTGGGATGATCAAGGAGGAGCCCCGCAAGGTGTTGGGTTGGCCAGCATAGACAGGTCCCCAGCCCCACGTTGTCCCCAGCCCCACGCCGTCCCCCTGCAGAGCGCCCGGCTCCGAGCCCGTCGGGAGCAGCCCAGGGCCCGCACCCTCTCCGCCGACTCCCTGCAAACTTCATAATAATAAAGTGATACTCTATAGCGTATCCTTTTTTCCATTTCACCCTTCACTGGATCATTTTATGCATCTATTCCCATTGCTAATTCAAACTAATTAAAGTATAAAATAGAATAATTTGTGCAATTTCAGAGCTCCCCTCACCATATTGTGAGTTATGTTTCTTTTCTGTTCGTGCCCGGTGCGAATAATTCCCCTCCTCACCGGCTCAATAGCCGCCAAACTCATTTGCTGAGAAGACTAACTGCTACGGCAGCATGGAAAAGAGGTAGAAAGAGCAAAAAAAAAGCCCTTCTGGAGAGAGAAAGAGGAATCGGAGGTTTTCTTTTAAATTTCATAGCTGAGCACTCGCTGCAATGGGCGGTGTGAAATTTCACATTTCTCCGCGGAGGAATTATCTGTCTGGGGAATAAGAGTTCTCGCCTTGCTCTGATTATAGAGCAAAAGCGCAGAGGAGCGACCGGCTCTGTCTGTGCAGGGAGACACCAAACGTCTCCAAAGGGGCCTCGTGCCTTGCCCGTTGGCCAGCCCTAACCCTGCGCTCCCGAGGGTGGGAGCAGCATTTCAGGCTGCCTGGGAATTAAGCACTAGAACTGTGGAACGGGAGGCTTTGGGAAGGGAAGAAAATGCCACGGTAAATAAAAGGGAACCCCATGGCTGCGACTGGCAGGGGAAAAAATAGATTAATCCGAATGCAAACACAGCAAAGCAAACACAGGCTGCGAGCGAGCCCCGCGCGCACGTGGAGAACCGCACGAGCCGGGTCTGGAGCACGTCCTGGTGGATAAACGAACCCACCGCCCCGATATCTCATCGTCGCATTGGGGCATTTTGCACTCTTCTTCCACAGATGCTGCTTCTTAAGCAAATGCTGCCGCAAAGGGCATCGGCTCCTCATCCCAGCGCTCCAGGGCACCCCGGACACGGGCAGATAAATCCCCCGGGGCAGCACCGGGATAACGGCGCTGCCAGCAGGGAGGGAAATGAGGCAGCAGGTCCCGCCAGGCTGAGCTGGTCAATTACTGCTAATTAACACATCCGTCTTGTCAGGTGGATGTTGGTAATGACCTCAGACTACTTTGGAGCTGAATTCCTTAATTACTCCTAATTGACTACGAGGAGGAAAATGGAAAAACCCATCCCAGGCGCGTGAGCTCCGTAGCCGGGTACGGGCACACGGAGCCCGGCCCTGCGGCCGCTCTCCCAGCCCCTGCTTGGAACTTGCTGCGACTGTAACAGTCCACCAATTCGCAGATAATACAGCTAAAAATTTAATCAGGTCATTTTCCCCCCCATCCTAATGGCTCCAGACCCTTTTAGCCGCCTCTCGTGCATTTTTTATTCTGTTGTCTCGGCTCTTTTCAGGGCACGCCAGTATTTACAGCCTCGGAGCGCAGGACTTGGCTGTTCTCAGGCCTCGCGCCAGCTCCAGCCTCTCCAAATCACCCAGCGCGACGCAGCGCGGCTCGCGCGGGACCTGGGCACCTCGGGGTGCAACGAGTCGTCCCCAGAGACACCCGCACGTCCCCGGCTGCTGGCAGGGGCGTTCGCTAAGCCAATATTGCACAAATGTGCACAAATATTGCACATAGAGCCCCAGAGAGGGATGTGGGGAGGCAGGGGACTTGCTCGGGTGCTCCCGCGGGTGCTCCGGAACCTCCAGCCGCTCCAGCTCTGCCCTGTCCCCAGTTCGCGACGCTGGTGAAATTCAGGAGGGAAGGAGACCTGTTCGGCCACGTTTCTCCTGCCTCGCGCAGGAATATTCCTTCCCAGCAAAGCCCGCAGCACTTTGATCCCGCTGCTTTAAATCTCTTATTTATAGCCCTTGATTAAGCGGTGAAGTCTTCAAGAGCCGGCAGTTCCGCCCCGGTGCCTCCCGCGTCTTCGCGCGGGACCTCTGCTCCGCTCCAGGATTAAAAATAGCAGCAGTTTGTTCTTCTATCAGGAGCTGCAAAAAGCTGTGCCCGATTCCTGGGTGCCCGCGCGATGCCCCAGCCCGGGACGGGCCCGCGGGGCTGCAGGCGGAGCGGGAGCACGAAGCGGCCGCGCGGGCTCGCGCCGGCGCCCGGAGAGCTGCCCACAAAGGGGCTGCCGCCTCGGAGCTCTGCAACTGCTCCTAGGTCCTTAGGACCTGCATAATTGAAATGCACGGAGCTTTCATACAGTAAAAAAAAGCCCCAGTCTTCCTGACGCGCAGACAATTAATGCTTCAGGACTGAATTATTACACAGCCGCTATATTTTTATACATATATATACATATAAAACCGTCGTTTTCTTCCTGTAACCCTCAGCCAGGCTAAAAAGCAAGAAATCCCAGAAGCTTTTCTGCACCTGCAGAGGTTGCTGATGCGGGTTGCATGGCACATTGGCCCTTGCAATGAGGATGTCCTTGACCCAGGGGCTCCCGGTGGCCCCGAGCCCTTCCTCGCCGTCCCCCTCCTGCGCTCACATTCACCCCTTGCTGCTGCCTCGTCCCACGCTGCAGCCTCGGGCCTCTCCGCTCCTGCACCGCCACGGCAGCAGCACGGAGGGTTCTGATTAATGCATGGATTTTCTTCAAATAGAAACTGCTTCCTGACGCCGACCTGCGGCACCGACCGCTATTCCGGTGCCTGCGCATTGCGTAACCGCCGACAGCTCCGGCACCGGGTGCCCCCCGCACCGCACGGCTCCCGCTCGGGGCATCTCGAGCCTCGCTCAGCTCGTGGGCACCAATGGGGTTTGTGTGCCAGCCCCGTGCTGCGCATCGGAGCTCCGCTTCCAGCAGGAATCATTCCAGAACCATTCCTCCTTCGCCACAGGAGCTATTGGAAGGCAGGTGCAGTGGGAAGAGCGCCCGTGAAAGCTCCTAATAAGCACTCTTAAATCACGCGCTTAAAGAGCTCGGGATAAGTAGCTGGAAGCAAAGTTTCTCTTCCCCCTCGCCCCTGAACCGGGCTGTGCAACTGTTGCGTCTGTGCTTTGTGGGAGTGAAAGCAAATGTCAAATATTCTGCTTTGGAAGAAGCTGGCAATGAAACATGAAAGGCTCATGGAGAGCTCAAAGGAACTGCACATAAATTGGAGCGAAACGCAGACAGGGCTGGGCCGGGCGCCAGGGCGAGTGTGGAAGGACGCGATGCCTAAGCAGAGCTCCAGATTTAGGATGAAGCAATTACTTTTCTCAGCTCATTTCAGCATAAAGCTGATCCTAGCAGCTGCTAACTGAGCAAGAAGATGGGTTTGATACATCGGGATGATACATCGGGTTTTTGTTGGGAAGCAGCTATACATCAACACAGTCTATTGCCTGCGCTGTGCGTAAACACGGCCCCGCCGAGAGCGTCCCTCCCGCCCCTGCTCGGTACCCGGAGCCGGGCTCCCGCGGACGTGGAATTACCATTCCAGGAATATGGCATTATTTGCTAATTCTCTGCACATCATTTTGTTTCACAATTAAGCAAATTAGCACTTGGATGAATATTAAGACTCTCTCGCCTCATAAAAGATGAGTTGGAGGCATCCTCGCTGGGTTCTGCTACAAAACTGTTTCCATGCGCTCAGGTTGTTTTGTCGCTGGTATGAGCACGGGAGGGATACTAAGGCTGCCCGTGAAAATCACCATGAGATTAATATTTTAATGAAACCATTATATTGCAAACGTTTGCTAGTTAGGAAATGGTTGTGCTGGTTTTGGAAGGAACCATCTACTCCGCAGGGCACCTGGACGTGTTTGGTACCTGCTCAGGCTCTGCTGCAGACACAGAGGAACGTCCTACCTGCCGCTCCGACATGACGTACAGGTACTTCTGGTCCACGGAGAAGGCCATGTCCCGAAGGATGGGGCTCCCGTCCTTGAAAACCGTGACCATCTCGTACTGGATTCCACCGTGGGGAGGACCATCTGCTCGGATCTGGAAAAAGCACAAACAGGTGACTTCATAGCAGCCAAATTCCAATTTTTTTTTTTGGAGAGGGACGGGGAGAAGAGAGAGGGGGAGGACAAGGTAAGAAGAAGAATCAGATTTAAAATAACAGTTTGCAACTCGGAGATGCGCAGCCAAGACAGTTGGCAAGCGCCACGAATGTGCAAGAGCTAAAGCAGAGCTGCTTTCTGCAGCGAGGCGAGCGCTATTTCCCCGTGAAGCGAGGGGAAAGCTTTCTGCTTGCAGACAGCCACCGTGCTGCGACCACAGGAACCAACAGAAAAAGCAAAGTGAAGCAAAACAGCCTGGCACGTCCCGAGGTACCCAGGTGGGGATGGAGATCCCCTCCGCGCCGTCGCTACGGGCTGCTTTGGAAGGCCGCTCAGGCCCGCTCTCCGCAGCACCATCTGAGGAACCAACTGGCCCGTAACCATCCCCATCTCCTCCTGCTGCCCCAAAATAGCATCTCCGCTTTAAAACCCTGAGGACCCTGTCCTCCCATCGCGCTGAACTAGCAGGACTCGGGAGGTGCCGCTGCCGAGCGAGCGACGACCAGCGCCGCGGCCAGATGGCTCCTCGGCTTGACGGACTCCTCGCAGGAATCCTCCACGCCAAAAGACAGCTCCTTGCCCCGCAGGAAAAACCTGTGACAAATCCCAGCGCCACCGGGAGCTGCTGCTGCTGAGAACGTATCATCTCTTCCAAAAGTTAATAATTCATGGCCTTGGGAGCAGCGCGAGGGGGAGGCAGGAGGATAAACAAACAATTTACATTGTCTTTCCTACCAGGATTTGCATATTTGAATAGCCATTTGATTGCAACACGGTGTCTACATAGCACCAAGCTGGAAGCCCTGGCACGCGGCAGGCGGGCGGATTAGAGCAGTCACGCGAGCCGGCGGCTCCCGGCGACGGCGACGCGGCCGCCCCGGCCGGGCGCGCGGCCACGCGGGGACTGCCCCTTCCCGCAGCAACCCGGGAGCGCGGAGCTGCCATCTGCCGCGCCGCGTGCCGAGCTGTCCTGCTCCCGCTGCTCCCGCTGCTCCCGCTGCTCCGTGCCCGGCTGCGGCGCGCAGGCGGCGGCCTCGGGAAGCGGCTCTGGACAACTCCAAAGCTCCGGAACGCCGGCGCAGAGCTGCGAGGGGACGCTGCTCCCTCCGGGCCCAGCACCCCGGGAACGAGTACGAGCCCTGCAAGGATCCCACGGGATGAGATCGGCTGCGGGAAGGCTGCCGGGGTGTATTTTGCCCGGCTTCCATTAGATCCAAGACACCTCTGGATTCCTCTCCGGTTTCTCCCAGCAGGCTCCCATTAGACGACATTGAATCTCTTTGTAGGATCTTTCCCGGATTAAATGACCTGTCTGTTCTCATTATTAGTGTTTCGGTGAGACCCACTCTCACATGAAACGCCCGGTGCAAACGCAGAGCTCACGGAGGCCACGCACGGAGTTCCACATCCCACGAGCAGGGCAAGGCCACCCCAGGGGACCCTCCGGGCTGCAGCGTTTCCCACGTTTGGGAATCCCTTCCATTGGGAGGGATTCCCAAAGCTTCCTCTTTGGGGGCTGCAAGGTGGGGAGGCTCCAGATCTTGGGCTCAGACAAGCCCAGAGCCTTGGGATTGCTCCTTCCATGCTACGATGCCAGTCCTTGATGGTGAATAATACAAAATAACCTGCATTTGTGTAAGACGGATGTTTCAGTAGGATCCTCTCGGTCTCGGAGTCACACCAGAGTGTCGCCTATAGAAACTGAGAGCAACATACGAAATATGAAATGTCCTTTACTACCAAGGCGCATCGTTGTAGAATTACCACATTTTTTTGCCATCAAAAGCTGCAAGTATCAGCTCTTGAGCATTTCCCTCCCCTACAGAAAAAAAAAAGCTTTCTGCAAAACTGCAGGATTTCTTACTTCAGGGCTGGAAATTCAGCAGGTTTGTGAATCAGGCTGGAGCAGAGTATTGGTTTGACAGCCTTCCCCTTCCCTTTCCATCAGGGATTTTGCAATGGCTTCTCCTCCCTTGACTAAGGGTAATTCCCTAATAGCAGCTGCTACTAACGGTAGCTTCCACAAACAAGAGATTCAGCAAAGCAAAAGCTTCCCAAAGACAAGACAAGATAAATAAACGAGCCCGGATATCCTGCGCGTGCCTCTATCAAACAATCTTTGCAGAAGGCGTTTACATTTGCTAATCCTATTTGGTTACGGCAGGCTATTCCAAGAGGAGGCGAAGGCGCGTGTGATGATGAGGCACTTTCTCCATCCCTCCCACGGGCGCCCGTTTTTCACAAGCTCCTTTCACACGCGCTGGGGTCCGCGCCGGCCCCTGCGACGCAGCGCAGCATCCAGGAGGGGAGAATCCGGGATGGGAAGCGCAAATCTCCGCACGAGGAGCTCTCCAGGGCCCTCCAGGCCCTATGTGAGATCCTTCTGCGAGCAGAGTACCCTTCGCACTTAAAATTCCCTGGAGAACTCCAACATCAGCTGATTTTCTGGTGCTCCTGGGAGCTGGGTCGGAGCCACTTATGGCTCCTAAATAAACTTCAAGGAGCCGAGTGACTGCGAGGAGCCTGTTGGGGAGCCCCGTGAGAGCCAGGGGACCAGACCCTGTCCCCCGGGGTCATCGTGGGGATGGGGGGACCCTGCTCCGACCCCCCGGGCTCCCCCGCACGCGCTCCACGCGGGGCCCTCGGTCGGTGCGAGGAGCTCTGCGTGGGGAGTCCCCCCTGGAAATCCGAGCGGAACAGTAATCCCATTAAGTATCTTTCCTTTAAATCACAGATGTGTCCGTAAGGAAATTAATGACAACCCTTACATGCACATTCGATTCAAATCAGCATATCCAATTAACGTCATTACCTGCAGGCCCCCTCACAGCCCCGGCTCCTTCCCTCCCGTCACGTCTCCTCTCTGTGTTTTCCCTAAATTCGGATGGAAGGCGCACGTCGTGGTGGGCATCGCTCCCAGCCTCCAGGACAGCACTGGGAGGCCCTAGAGAGTGGTCTGCTCCGGAGCTCCCCGCTGTGGGGCTGGACCGGGATCGGTCCCCTCCAGAGCCGCTGTCTCCAAGCACTGCCTGCGCGTGCCCATCCCTTTGGGAATGCCGGGGTGGACGTGGGCAGGTTCGGCTTGGCACAGGGCTCTTCACACTGCACAAACGGGGGGCACAAGCTGCGCTCCTGCAAATGAAGTTATTTTTTCTCGAGTGCTGCCCGTTGTACGAGGTCCATCCATTACATCCACACACAAACACTGAGCACTCTTGTATCAAATGCCAGAGAGATGCCTAAATCAGCTCATTTTTAACTGCAACAGGAAGCCCCTGGACCCAAGGAGGGTCCAACCAGGCTGGGGCAGCATCAGACAGCCCCGTGGCACCAGCCAGCACCAGATCTCAGGGTGCTGGGGGCAGCGAACAGCAGCTCGGGGGTTCTCAGGACATTCCTACAGACTCGACTTCAGGTGGAGCCAAGCAACAGCGGTGGGTAAATCCGGGGCACCTTGATACAGCCCGTCTGTTCTTCCCAAAGCTCCTCTCTCACAAAGCGCCAGAAAAAGGCAGATCCAAGGTCTCGAGGGCTCTCTAGGGCCCTTTCGCTTCATTCTTGCTGCAGCTTTTCAACATCAAATAAGCATTAAAGCTCTGACCACGCAAACCCAGCCTGGCACCCGCTTCTCCCCCGCTGCTGGCGCGGTGCAGACCAAGCACCAGGACTGCCTCTCCTCTCCGATTCTCCTATTTTGGGCACATTTTCTTCCTCCACCCCCGCACTGTAATTAGGAGATGCTCCAGGTGCCAGGAGATGGATCTCCGCCTCGGCATTTGCTTGGATCGTGGGATTCCCTATGGATTCAAGTGATGGTGCCCACCTCTCCGGAGGCTCTGCAGGCTGAGAGGGTGGTGGCCCTCCCAAGGAAGGAAGGAAATCCAGGGATCTGCACACCTGAAGTCCATGAAAGCTGCTCCTGAGCATCCCAGTCATGCCACGTAGAGTGTGGAAGGAAGGAGATGCTCTGGCACAGCCACAGCAGTGATTTGGTCCAGGGTCTACCAAAGACAGCCCAAACCCTCCTTCCTCTGGCCTGAGAACTCCCACATTTCTGCTGCCTCTGGAGGTGCCCGCAGCCGACAGGAGCTCAACCCTGGCAGAAGAGGTTGCTCCGAGGCTGCTGGGTCTGTGTCTCCCAAGCCCTGATTCCTCCTTCCACCCTCTGCTCCCTCCACCCTCTGCAAAACCCCTCTAAAATAGGAGAGGACGCTGGTGCAGAGGCCCCATGCAGAGCCTAATCAGCAGCCCCCTTGTCTTTAATTTATTACTGCGGAGAGGCTCGTTTAGAACAAAGCTGCCAGTTCGGGAGATCCTTCCTTTAAAAGACTCCTTATTTGAAAAGCTGTCAGCTCACACCTTGTCACAGCCCTGCTCGCAGCAGCAGAACTTTAATAATGTGCCACCTCATGCAAATGAACTGCTAATTAATTAAGCAGTATTCTTCCGGGGACGGCTTCATTAGAATCCAATTTGGGCAGACTGGCTGGCTAGGTCACATTGCTCCGGACGGGGCAGCTCTGCCGCTTCCCGGAGCCCTTTCCTGGGATCCTGCGCTGCTTTCCCGGGATGCCCAGCGCACACCAGGGATGCAGGAAGGCCGCTCCGTGACGGGACGGAGCCGCTCGGATATGAGAGAGGAGGAAGCAGCAGCAGGATGCACCGCGTGGTCCCCATCGCTCCTATTCCAGAAAGCCGACAAGAAGAGGGTGCAAACCAAAAGCGGGAGGAAAAGCCCATTAATGTCGGAGGGCTCCGGAGCTCAGGGTGTTGCAAGGACACGCGCTCGTCTCCTTGCTGCCCAGGTAGAATCGCTGGGCTCGGCGTTACTGCATCCCCAGCAGCACCGAGGCCGCTCACGAGGCATCGGACGTGCAACACGGGAGCAGCCGCGGGCTCCCCCGGGCAGCAGCGGAGCCCCGCGCACGGCCACGCACCTACAAACCCCGTGCGCTTCTCACTTGTCCCCTGCAAAAAGCCCCAGTGTGCGGTGCCCTTCCTTTCGTGCAGCGAGGAGCCCCCGTCTCCCTTTACGCTCCTGTATTATTTTTAAAAGAGACGGCTCAGCGCTGCTCCGGGAAGGAGGAATCATGACGTGAACAGCGCTCTGCCGCTTGCAGGCTTCACATGCTGGCACTGAGCAAGGAAAGCATCAAAGAGACGAGGACCGGCCTGCCGGAGCAGGAACGAGGTGGGAGTTTCCGCGGCGTCGCCGCCGGCCCTTCCGCAGGGCGCGCGCCAGCCCTGCCGCTCCGTCCCTGACCCACCCCGCGCCCCGCGCCGCTTTCATCCGCTTCCTTCCCTTGCAGCTGGGAAGCAAATGAAAGTGCCGGAGAGCAGAGCGGAGGGCAGCGCCGGGGGCAGGCGGTGATTTCTGCTTTAAAGCCTCCTCGGGTACGCGGTGGCAGCAGAGCCGTGTGGGGACAGGGCTGGGGCTGCCTGCAGCATCACGCAGCAGCGCACAGCACCGTGCAGCACTGCGCAACATCATGCAGTTCCACGCAGCACCGTGCAGCACCATGCAGCACCACGCAGCACCGTGCAGCACCACACAGCACCGCGCAGCACCACACCGCACCGTGCAGCACCACACCGCACCGTTGCAGCACCATGCAGCACCACACAGCTCCGTGCAGCACCACACAGCACTGTTGCAGCACCATGCAGCACCACACAGCACTGCGCAGCACCACGCAGCACCACACAGGGCCATGCAGCACCATGCAGCGCGGCGCGGCACTGTGTAGCACCACGCAGCACCGCACAGCACCACTGCAGCACCACTGCAGCAGCATGCAGCACCACACAGCACCGTGCAGCACCACAAAGCACTGTTGCAGCACCATGCAGCACCACTGCAGCAGCATGCAGCAGCATGCAGCACCACACAGCACTATGCAGCACCACACAGCACCGTTGCAGCACCATGCAGCACCGTGCAGCACCATGCAGCACCACACGGCACCATTGCAGCACCACGCAGCACAGCACAGCATTGCACAGCGCCGTGCAGCACCATGCAGCAGCATGCAGCACCACGCAGCACCGTGCAGCAGCATGCAGCACCGCGCAGCACCGCGCAGCACCGCACGGCACGGTGCCCTGGCTGCCCGCAGAGGGAGGCTCGCGCTCCCAGCACACATCCACGTGCCCACAGGGCAGCTCTGGGCTCCCCGAGCTGCCTCTGTTGCGGGGCAGATCCAGGATAAAGAACAACCCTCTCCCCGTCCCTGCGCTCCGCTCGCTGAGCGCGAGGCACCTGCTCTTCCCAGCAGCTCCGAGTTTCCCAGCAGCGGGACCGGCACCGCGTCATCCGCGCGGCTGCATGGGGGGCAGCTCGGGGCTGCGGAACGTCACCCCGCACGGACCCCAACACGGCTGCTCCCGCACCCTGCAGCCCCGTCATCCTGATCCCCAAAGCCAGCACGGGAGCCAGGCTGGGGACACGGGTGCCAGCGACACAACCCCGGCGCGTTCCCGCCTCGGCTTCCATAATTGACCCGCAGATAAACACTCGGCTCCCGCCTTAATCCCCTGCAGCCTCGTGAACATCAGCCGCGCTAAATTTTTCATGTAATTAAGAGAAAAACCCTAATCCAGTGTAATTAGCTCCCTGATTGCCAACGTCAGGCGGAAAAGCACTGTTTGAACAGCAATTCAGGGCTAGCTGGTTAGGCAAACACAGCGTGTGTGGTTTGGTAATTCAACACGGAGACACGTCCCCCTCCGCCGTGCCCGCGCTCAGCGGCGTCACCGCTGCAATGGGCCTGGTGTCCCCAAACGGCGCTCGCGCCAGCTCCAGTTACGGCCCTCGAAGTCCCGCATGGAGCCGAGTGGGTCTCCAGAACCAGAAGTGGAGGGTGGAGGGATCCCCGCGTGCGCCCCGGAGCGAGAAACCTGGCAGCGAATGCAGATGGGATGGGAACGGAGAACGCGGACAAGCAGAGCATGGAAACCAAGAGAGCAGAGCCAGGAGATCCCGAGCTAGAAGGTACTTCCATCACTTAAACCATTCCCAGACAAAAGCAGAGCAGCTGAAGCCACTGATGGATCTTTTTTTGTAGTATATTTAAAAAAAAAACATTTTAGGACATAAATTACAGACTATTCCACTTCAGGGCTAATTATATCTTTCAGTCT
This sequence comes from Crypturellus soui, assembly GCA_032275445.1. Taxonomy (NCBI): domain Eukaryota; kingdom Metazoa; phylum Chordata; class Aves; order Tinamiformes; family Tinamidae; genus Crypturellus; species Crypturellus soui. The sequence continues at coordinate 174,313 of JAUBNY010000997.1, forward strand.
CCGACAGTCTCCTGTAGCATTTGGAAGAGGGGCACTGCTGGGAAGTATTTGGTGGGTCTCTCTAAGCAGACTTTAATCTTCCCTCTGTGCCATATTAGAAGGGTTTTGGGGTTTGGGTGGTTGTTTTTGGAGGGAGGGCATTAGTCTCCGCTTTGTTAGTTTTGGTTAACGTTGCTGGAGAGGCCAAATTCCTGCGTGTGGGAGACTGCAAAATGGCCAGCCCGCTTTCTGCAGAGGGAAAAGCCGAAACCCGCTGCCCCGGCTCCAGCTCCGCCGTGTTTTCCTTGCAGAGCTCATTCCCGAGGACTGGCTGTTTACATGCTGCGGGATGCAGGAGCCAAACATATACGTTTTTGCAGCTATAACTCCGCGCGCTGACAGCGGCCAAAGGCTGCTGCGGCGAGGGAGGCTCGGCCGCGCTCTGCCCGTGTTTGGGCTCCAGGCTCTGCTCCCCAGCGCTGCCTCCGCTCCCTCCTTGCGCGCAGGGTCTGTAAACAACCCAGCAGAAGCCGCCGAGCTGCTCCTTTGCATCAAAGCCGGGGAGATTTCTTTACACAGAAAGGAACAAAAATGATTTATCAGCTCAAAAGCTCCTTTTAAAGAGCAGCCCCTGAGGAGAGCAGGCCCAGATGCTCGCTTGCATTGCACTGGTAAAGCTAATTCCTCTTCCTCCCTTCAAACTTGCTTTTTTTTCCTTCACAGACAGGCTGGGTATGAACTATTGACTGCAAACAGAGAGGCGCAAACAGAGAGGCCTGGTTGGATGCAACTCATCAATATGGACTGAAGGGAAATTAGAAATTGCAGCATCGTTCGCTCCCGCCTCGCTGGGGAGCATCAGCCGAGCCGTCCCACGGGCAGGTCCGTCCGGAGGCGCCGTGGGACGGCAGCACCGAGATCTGCTCCACGCGGTGGCAGGGACGGGGCAGTTTTCCTTGCGCGGACGCACCCCGCCGCACTATTTCCAGCACCACTTCGGTATTCCTGGTTCTGCCTGCCAAGTGCCAAAACCAGGCAGAAACAGCTGTTCTCCGAACATTCCCAACCCAGCTGGAAGCTGGCAGCGATTCCACAAGAAGAAGAAGGGAAAAAAACAAAACCAAAAACATATGGGATGTTCCTAAGCAGGGAGACATCAGCTCGGAGGCACCGCACTGGGGTTCTCTAGGGCTGACCCAGACCCAGGAGCTCTGATCCCGCTCCATGCGCATCCCTGCGCCCCACGTGTCCGCGGCAGCGCTGCCTCCGGCACACGGAGACGTTTTTCCGTCTTCTCCAAGTCTTCGATAGCCCCAACCCCTTCCACTTCCCGCAGCTCCCACTCCGAGACCCACTCCCTCCTGGACAATTCCGCTGGGGATATCGGGGACAGAATGAGGTCAACACGTTCGACATTTATTCTCCAG
>JAUBNY010000997.1:282922-296834 GCA_032275445.1 Crypturellus soui
GGCCCTGCTGGGTATCTGCGACGCACACGTGGCCGGGCAGGGGCAGAAAGTCCACGTTAGAGACGAAAAATACATTAAAGATAAAAAATACACCTTGATTAGAGCCGCCCAGGACGGCGGGCTTCAGCAAGACACTCTGTTACAAGGAACCAGCATTTCTTTTTAGTAGAAAAGGCCCCAGCAGCCCTCGCTCGGCTCCACCAGCGACCCGCAAGAAGCCCGTTCCGTGCGCCCGGTCCGGTTCTGCCCCATCTGCAGCCGCTCATCCGCCCTCTCCGTTCACATCTGCTGCGGCAATAAACCCTCATCATTTCTTAAGAGAGTCCAGGCTACAATCCCCCTTCGTGAATTTAACAGAATGTCGCTTGAGACTTAATGGCGATAGATATATTTTTAGATTGTTGAGAAGGAGCAAAAGGGAGCCGAGAAAGCCCCGTTCCGCGGAAGACCCATGCATATGCAATAGGCGCCTAATTGCCCCTCTTTAGAAACTAATCATTCCGGATTTTACAAGCTGCATTAGAGAACCTGACATGCTTATTTTTCCTTTTATTATGTTTGTAAGCAGTGATCCTATTGAAAAGAAAAATCAAACCCTATTTTTACTAGTCACGACCATCTCCCTTTTTATTTCTGCCTGCTTTATTTTATTTTATTTTCCTTTCTTTCCATCAGTTGAATAGAGCAGCATTTTCATGTGTATTAATTGCCCTGTAAAATGCCCTCGAAGTCATTAGAATTCCCCATTCAAAACTATTATCTGTGCCATTATGTCTTTGCATTATATTTATTTAAATGTGCCTCTTCTGAATTAGCTTATTTTTAACAGCTAGCCATGCCTGAAATATTGTTCCAGGCCAAGCTGTTCCAAAATCTTTATTTTCTTTTTTATGATAACTTCATGTAAGCTTTTGATGCTTTATCCTGTGTGAAATCACAGTTTTTGGCTTTTAACCTGCTTTCGTTTTCCTTTTCTATTTCAGAAAGATAGGCAAATTGGGGAAATTTTTGGTAAACCCACAAGACTTCCCTCCACGAGGGCTGCAGGATTTACAGCTGCGGTGCACGGCTGTCACCCTGATTTAATCCTGTTTTGATTGCAGAGCTGATTAAAAAAATGTTTTCCTACATAATAATGCAAAGTTGCTCTCTCTGCTCCCAAAATATCCGTGCCTGATTTCCACCCGCTCCGAGAGGTCTCTCTGACAGGACTCCTCACCCTGCGGGGCTCCAGGACGGGTTTGGAAAGCTCTCCGAGGGAACCATTTGCCGCAGCACTTGCTACCCCCAAGTGTTGCTTCTCTGCATTATCTTTGGCCTGAACTCGAGGCTTTCCTGGAAACAGGAAAGCCGCTTTCCAGGTCTCTTGGAAACGGGAAAGACATTTTCTGGGGTTCCCGGAAATGGGAAAGCCATTTTCCGGCTAACCTTCCTTGCCTGCCGCTCGGAGCAGCCTGGCACGGCGCGGCCCGCTCCCCTCCTCGCCCGCTCCTCACCGCTTGTGCGCGGTAATTGGAGCAGCCGCTCGGCGTCTGCCTTCGTTAACTGACACCCCTAATTACCCTGGGTTGGCTGTCGAGCCAGTGAGCACCTGGGTGCAGCCCCCGGGGACCCGGCCGTGGTCCCGGCTGCCCCCGGCGTGCGCCTCGTTCCAGCGTTCCCAACAGACCCGCTCTGCCCCGGACCATTTCCCTCCTGCCCTGGGTCTTTGCCCAAGCCCAGTGCAGAAATCAGGCCAGCGCCGCTGTTCCTGCCAGATGGCACGTCGGGAGGGACGCTGCTCAGCCCGGCAAGCTGCACGGCTCACGCGAGGGCAGGTAAAGGTTCACGTGGTGTCTCGGGGGCACCGTGAGCCTCGCCTGCCGGCGCCTTCCCACCTCCTCAGCGCGGCGCCGCTTCCAGGTGCTTCATTTACAGGCAGGAAGGAGAAGGGGCCGGAGCGCGTGGGCTGCCATGCACAAGCAGGACTGAGCCCTCCCCAGCAGCTGAACTGTAAAGCAGAATCTCTGACGATCGCCTAAGTGGAAGGGAACGGAGCGCACTTATTTTTTATAAACATTTTTTCCACAGAGCAGCAGCAAAATCTCTAAATTTCAATCCCATCCCTCATAAAAGTTCCTCTGAATATTTAAGAGCGAAACCCGTGCCCAGATCCTGTCTGCTGGCTCCATCCTCCTGCACGTCCTTCGGCAGCTCCGCAGGCGGCCGGGGCCCACGCAGGGTCCTGGGCAGGAGCGCAGGGACCTGCTCCACGTTGGGGGTGACGCAGAGGCGGCTCCGGAGAGCAGGGAGAGGCACCGGCTGCAGCCCCCACGGACCCCGGCGGCTGCCACGGGGCTCCCAGAAAACAACAAATACCATCCGCGCGGAGAAGGGTATCGATCCGCAGATTTCACTGACATTTACAAATAAATGATGTATTGCAGTTTTCATTTTGCGCGCCGGGCTGACCCTAATGGCCTTTACATAATTTACTTTTGATTAAAGAAGTGCTTTGACGCAGAGAACTTTAAAAGAAAAAAATCAATATGTTTATGAGACCAGCTCTAAAACAATGTGTTACGGAAGAAAAAAAGTAGTGTGGTCCTTTGAGGATGTTCATTCTAAAGCGTGATGGCTAAAGACATTTCAGAGGCCAACAGATTCCCTACTGGCTGGAGCTGGAATCAGCTGCAAACACACTGAGGAGTTTCGGACCGGTGGAGCTTACGGCCCGGCTCCAGCAGCGGGTTCAGCAGCGACCGCCCTTGCGGTCAGGCCTCCCGGAGCACCCGCGATTCCCGCACCGACACAAGCAACTTGCATACGGATGCGAAGGAGAAGCCGGCGCCACTGTTTGCTTCCATGCACTGAAATGTTTAGCTGTGAAAATGAGATATTTGGGGTGCAGCGTAAATAATATCTACTGTAACTAGTGGCAAAATAACTTTGCTAGTTTTAGAAAAAAACGCTTTTGCATTAGCTCCCATAGTGCCATATGTTCATTAAAAAGCCATAATGTGCAAAATAATTGTGACTGTAAGATAAAGCAATAATCTGGTTAACTATATCCAAAAATATTTTTTTGGCAACTGAACTGTGCACATCATACATAATTAATGACTGTTCTTGCAATTAGTGTGCCTTTGCATAGAGGAAGCAATCACAACCTGTTTGCACTTGTGAAGCATGACTGAAAGCCCCTACTTTATTTTGTTGGTCCTTCTGATCGTCCACGCCACACAGCACCACCCGCTCTAAGAAAAACAGCAAGGACACTCTACTATTTGGAGAGCAGTCCTTGATATTGCAGAGTAACTGCCTCCCCCCTGCACTTAAAAGCTAACAGCACTGAAGGGAAAGGGAAAAAAGAGGGGAAGCAAAGCAGGGCAGCTGTGTGTGCCCCTCGCTGCAGTGCGCGGCTCTGCGGGGCCCACGCACCGGGGTCGGCTGCTGAACTTAGGGCACGAGGGGGAGAAAACACCCAGACGAAGGCAGAGCGGAGCCTGCAACACTCGAGCTCACGGAACTTGCTTTTGCCATTAGTGGGCACAAGATGGAGTCCCGCAAAGCGCTGAGCGGCGCAGAGCGGCTCCCGGCAGCAACGGGAACCCATCCGCAATCCGGTGAACCCATCCGCAATCCGGTGAGCCCATCCGCAATGCAATCCCACAATCCGCACTCGTCCTGCACCAGGACCGGCCCCACATGGCAGCCTCGCGGCCGTGGGGCAGGCAGCTCACCTGGGCTGCCAGCCTCAAAGCTGCTCATAATTAATGATAATTTGCATTCCCTGGCTAATAATCCTCAGTCATTCTGCTGTTTGTTATCCCCAGGACCAGGATTCCATAACCTCTGTCCTGATGCTGAAAAACGCAGGGCTGGTTGTAATCTACCTCCTTTGCCAGACATGATTACAAAAAAATCCAAGACAAAACAAAACCCCCAGAAATACATACATAAAATTGAATAAATAAAATGCAATGGCACTGACTGATCTGAGGAAAACAATCAGCTGTGAGTCAGTTTATTCAATCTGCCTAATAGAAGAAGGTTGCAAACATCCCACTGTTTATTCTATGATTTTTTTCCCTTTTGGCAGCAGTAAAAACAAATAACACAGAACCACTTGCTATTCAATTTGAGGTCTGAATAAACTAGAAGAAATGAAAGCCCATAGGGGAGTGGGGAGAGATATTTAGTCCAGGCCCTTTCTACACATATTGCTGTAAGGCCTTTTGCAAACCTGGCTTTAGCAGGGCTGCTGTGATGCTGCAGGGGTAAGGGCAGGAGGACAGGACAAGGCAGGGCTTTCCCAGCCCATACGGGCTGACCTCCAGACCTGGCACCTTCGGAGAGGTGCCCACCTCCAACCCTGGGGCAGCACCTGGCTCCGGGTGCCCGCACACGGTCAGAAGCCACAAGTTCAATTCCCGGGTTTTAAAACTGTGCCTTGCAGTGAGAGACCTGTGGAGATCGCTCTGATCAGCTTCCCAAAGGGAAGAGCGGAAAGCACTTTGGCCACGCGGTTTAAATACCTGAATGCACCAGGTACAAAGTACTTTTTAGTCTAATGGAGAAAGGTGGCAGAAGGCAATGTCTGGAGGCAAAAGCCAAACAAACCACAAAGGGCAGAGTTAAAAAGAACTGAAGTAGCTGATCAGCCTCGCCTTAAGAACCCAAGAGCGCTGGGTTGGCGCTGCTGAAGACTGCACGTGGAGAACAAGCACTTCCTAACAGAGACGTGGCCATAAGGATCAGTCGTGGGACGCAGTGCAGACAACATGTGATAACGTTGTCTTCTAGGGTCCTTCTGCAAAGCACACTTTGTCAGTACAAAAAAGTACACGCTAAGAAAGATATCTATTTCCTGCCCACCACTGAGTAGAACTTAACCCAAAAATCAAGGAAAGTCAGAGGTAGCTTTGCAGCCCTCTGCCATCCCACCGAAGTTAACTTGAAGTCGCACTCATTAAAGGCTTTGCTGGTCAGGGGCATCTCTCGTAGGTGCCCCAGGAGGGCAGTGCCATGGGCACGGTGCTGTGTGCTGCTCTGCAGCGGTGCACATTGTGCCAGGATGCATTCGTGGTGCTAAACACCTCCCCGGCATCGTTAAGCCACAAATTTGCTCCGAAATCCTTGCAGTGCATCTCAGAGGAGATGAAATATGGTCACTTGCGAGGGAGAGAATAACAATAAAAGGAGAATGAATGCTCCCTAAGTGCTTCCTAAAACAAAAAAAATCTGATATGCAGCCTGTGTACTCACACAATTACAAAGCTCCTAGCTCTGAGCTGTAACAGATGGAATTTTTCCCCCTGCCTCTCTTTGGTGATAAGGTGAACGGTTTCCTCAAGGGAAGAGGAGGCAGAACTGCTGAGCTGGCAAGGCTCGTGCCAAGCAGCTGGTTGCTCATAAAACTGAGGGCACCGCTGGGCACGGTCTGGGAAGGAGGCATGACGGCCTGGCTGTCAGCATGCTCGCAAGGAGGAATTGAAAGGGGTCGTGGATGCGGGGATTAAGGCATGCGAAATGGAAAAACAATTGAGCTGTGCTACAAGGCTATTTGGAAAACAATGCAGATTTTCTCTGTATTTGCTTTATTAAAGTATGGCTTATTTCCTTTGGACCTTTTTGTACTGCAGCTTGTAAATTCTGCTTGAGCGTTCGCCTCTCAGGAAAACTTACAGCTCCAGCAGAGAGGCTGGTGCCAGGAAGCAGGGAAAGGAAAGCACTGACGGCAGCATGGATTTGTTCGGAAACAGTTTCACTGCAGAAGGTCTCAAAGCGCTGCCTGAACATTTAATCAATCAGTTCTTACACAACCTTTACCTGAAATATTAACTGTATTCTACAGGTTTGAAGAGAGAAACCCTGCAAGCGGTGAGCGTGGGCTGCAGGAGCCGGGGTGCCCACGGGTGAACCAGCTGCCCGTTGTCCTTGGGCTCCTTCTTGCCTCTCTTGCCTGTCTGCGCACACAGCACACGCACTGAGTGCCCAGGGCCGCTCCAGAGCAGCTTCCAGCCCTGCTGATTCCCTGAACGACACAAGAACAGGCTGAATTCAGGTCCATCAACAACTTCCTTGGGACTCTCTCGTCTACAGGGACTCCTTACCCCAGCAGAACAGGTAGGAAAATGCAGAAAAGCCACTTGCAGAAGGAGACACCAAACCACACGTTCCTCATGCAGGTTTGAATGAAAACAGTCTGAAACTAACTCTAAATCAGATAGGAACAGAGCAAGCACGCACACAGCTCCTCCATGCGCTTTTTGAAAGAGAAAACCCTGGACGTATTTAAAAGTATTGATCAGCTCAATCGCTGGCTGAGTCAAGCCTGGTCTTTCCAAAAGGAACTGTGTAATTAACTTTGAGAAACGTTACCAGATTCTTTTCAATAGCTGAAAAAGATTAAGCCCGTGTTAGCCACATAATGAGTGACATATAAGGGCCGTCTCCTGGCGGCACTTTGATTTCTCTCCCCCTCTCTCCTGCTCCTTTCCTTTCTGCAGCCAGCACATCCTGCTGCTGATGTACTTCCAGGAGGCATCATCCCTCGCAGGGCCCGCGTTGGGGCAGCTGGATAAGCACCAGAACATGGAAATGCTCCTTCAGCGGGGCCGCCCGCTGCGCTGTCCTGCCCACGCGGGGGACAACGGCAGCGGTTTTCCGTGTGGATCCGCATGGAGCCGGGAGCAGCAATCCCTGCGACGCGGCATCCCGGGATGGGAGCTCCGGTGCACGCGGAGGGGAAGCGGCCTCGGCGCGGCGCAGGGACGGGCTCCGCTGCCGTGCGGGGAGCTCGCTGCAGGGCTGCCGTGTCAGGGAGCGCTGCCCTCCATCCTCCTCGCAATCACAACACAACAAAGCCATTTGGATTCTGAAATGTCACTGTGTCTGCCGCAGACCTGCCTCAGACAAGGTAATTATCCCTTCCTGTCACCCTTTCTCATTCTGACTCGTTAAAAAAAAAAAAAAGTGTTTTGCTAAGTCTGTCAACTCGTGTTCTCGGAAACATTTCAGGCTTCCAAGGCCCCGGCGAAGCAGGACAGCCCTCTGGGAAGGCCTGGTTGCCAGCACGGGCCCCTTCACTGACCCCGTTGGGACCTGCTCCATGAAAGACATCAAAAAGAGGGGTTTTTTTTTTTACTTGCAGATGTAAATCCCTACGGAAAGAGATCTCTACAGCAGATAATGGCTGTAAACTGCTTAATGCCTGGAGTCTGTGGCAGCAGGGCTCAAAGAAGAGGAAGAGCAGAAGATAGGAGGCTCTCAAGGACTTCAAAGGAATATGGGAGATTAACTCCATGGGACTCACGTAAAAACATCTTGGCTATAATGTTAATTCGAGTCAATACTGGAAATAGTGATTTCTATTTATTTATTTATTGCAGTGCATTTCTGGTTCTCCAAACAGCCAAAGTGAAATCCACAGCCCATTTCCTCTCAGTCGAGACGCGCTTGGCCGCAGCCCTCGCGATCCAGGGCACACGGGATGTGCTGGATGCAGCCACAAAAGCAACAGGGCTTTGGAGCCGGAGCAGCGAGAAGCCAGGCAGGAGCAGAGGAGGAACGGACTGAGACTCGGGGCACCATCGACACGAGTGAAATAAAGGAACTGCCCCAGGAAGGAAGCAGTGCTAGAGGTGCTCCAGCTCTGCACACGTTTGGGTCGCTCTCAGCGTGTATGAATCAGGCTGGTCATTAAAACAAGATTCTTTCTTGCTTTCCTGCCTTATACATATGGTAACAGATTAAATTACAGAGGGGATCAGTTAAATTCTCTTCGGTTCTTGGTAGTATTCCTGCCAAGTGTTGGGGTTTGATATTTCTTCACCATAAACAAGTGGCTGTTTTTCTGCTGAATAAAAAAGCACATTTTAAAGTGGAGAGATCTTATCTTTCATTTTGTATAGATCAGCTCTGCAGTATCTTGATGTATTTATAGTTTTAATACATAACGATAAATGCCCCCTAAACAAGGGAAATTGCACCTTTAGATTACTATTATGGCTTTATTGCTCATTGTAGTCATAAATTAACAGCTTCCCCTAGCAATGCTAAAAGAGTGCAGAATTAGGTTACAATGTACATACACAAAAACCTATTAAGGCATTGCTATTCCATAAAAGTCTTTATAGTTTTTAAGTGTACACCTATAAGTGTTTCAATTAAAGAGCTACATGCTTGCCTCGTAATTGCCCTCCCATTCGAGCTAGGGTTTTGCAGCAGAGAAGAAAGAAGCAAGACTAAAAGGTGGAAAATTGGAATATAAAACACTGAAAATGAAATTGCTATAAAAAGAAAACCAAGGGTTTAAATTATGCTTATTAGAGCCATTTACATGGTCCAACTCTTCTGCTGCGGTGGCTGTGGGGATCCGCTGTCCGGGGCTCCGGACACCCCTCGCTCCGTGCGCGCTGGTCTGGAGGCGCCGGCCATCCATCACCGGCACCACGCGGCATTCCTTCTCCGGGAACAGCTGGTGCCATAAATCACTCCAGAAGGACAGCAGAGGTCTTTCAAGGATGGACTACACGACGGAAATAGGAACTCCAGGGCAGGGAGCCTAGTGCAGAAGACAGCTACTGGGACAAGAACCTCATCCCTACCGTTCCGAAGGATGCTGTGTTCTGGCAGGAATAGTACAGAAAATCAAGCTAAATTCACACTACCAGCAGGGCAGGGCTCCTGCAGACATTACAGAATAAAGGCTTCGGCAGCTGCCTCTGAGCTCAAACCACGAGCCAGGGCCCAGTTTGCTCTGCCCATCGGAGCAGGACGAGAAGGGAAGACGAGGTCTGCTGTGCCCAGTGCAAACGGGACTTTATTGCTAACCTAAGAAGAAAAGATTGTCCATGTGATAGAGGACTATGAGATGGTAACTGGCACTGTAAAGGTAATTTGATTTCTTATCCCCTATGAAGGTGCCCCAGGACTGCTTACACTCTTTGTGGCACTTCTATGTGCAATTCTTCAGGAATTAAGCAATGGGATGGAAAGTGGAAATGGGTAACACTTGATAAGCAGCAGGCATTAATTAATGCTACATTACAATGGAATTCAGCTGAAATAATGTATGGAGACCACATGAATAGTAAGAGGAAATTCATCATGGTTAATGTTATTACACTGAATGTCAAAGGAAGCAGTGATGATTTGCCACTTACTGTATAATGTAAAGCAATCTAAATGTAATTTTGGTTGGATAGCCTTGAACATCCATATTAAGTAGAACTGGTAGAAAACCAAGGAAAACCAGTCCTACCCATGAGTACTACAACACCTGCAGCTTCCCTTTGCCGTGACAGGAGCTGCACAGGTTTCAGACACACATGAGGTCTATTTGCCTTCCCACTTTAATATTAGCTATAATGCTTGCAGAAAACCATTGCTTTTTTGACCTTGAAAAATATATCAGATTCTAGAGCTGTTTTCTCCTCTCCATCATAAATTCATCTATCATAAATTTATATATCATCATTATTGACAACCTTTTTGATCTGCAGCTTTTTATACCCCAGCTGATTTTGACAATCCTACATAAGGCCCCAGTTCCACAAAACAGCATAGTGGGTGCTAGGACTTGCTGGAAGTCAACAGCAAGTCCAAAGAATCCAAAGGCATCTATTCATCTTATTTGTCTCTACAACAAAAAAAAATCCCTAAAAAATAGCTTTCAGTGCAGATTTTTCTTCGTATTTCTTCAACATACAAATACTGCTCTATTTTCCGAGTTTAGAATTTGTTTTGACTGTTTCAAACGTTCCAGAGTAAAACCATCCACCAGTGCTACATCTAGAGGTACACCAATCACCACGGCCACTTAAACATAAAAAACCTTTCTGGGTGGAATGTGCATGATTTATATTTTTATTTCCCCAATCAATTACATGTTTGGTTGCAGTAAAGACTCTTCAGTAATAAAAGTCTGTTCAAAAGGCTTTCCTAACATCTTATTATTTTTTCCTTGCTGCATGAAACTACAACTGCTAGTATGAAAAATACAATTCTGTAGAAGCCGCCTGATAACACATTATTCTAAAACATTGGAAGGGATCATTATATGTTCTCTTTTGAAATAAAAAATTACAGAGGGATATTTTTAAAAATCTATAAATCAGTAATTCATTGCAGTATTATAGATGCTAATTCTTAAAAAGAAATAATGCATCACTCTTGCAATTTATTTTGCTGGAGTCCCACACAGCTGTTCTACTGCCATTTTGTCATTGAGATAAAAACTAGAGTCTTTCATTAACTTTAGCTTATATTTCTGAAAAGAAATACACTTATGTATCTTTTAAAAGATTCTAAATAGTTATTATTTATTTATACAAGCCTGGAAGTGTGCTAGCCATTTTGCATGCATGCAAAGAGCTTGCAGTCTAAACAGTAAACAAATAAACCAAACACAAGCGAGAAGGAGAAGTCAACTTTTACTTCCCAGTATTGCTTTTCTCTCTAGCACCTTCCCTACCTCTTCCATTTCATCCAAATTTTCATCCTACTTGCAAACGCTTTTTACCTTTAAGGCCACTTTTCTCAGCAGAACTACTCCTGATTTATACCAAAGCGAGAATAAAATATAAGGCACACTAGACGGCATGGTCTTCAAAACAGAACTTGCACAAACACTCATCTCCGTAAGTGCTGGTAGCAAGGCTGCATTTGAGGCTACGGAAGTCTCCAGGTTCACACACGCACAGCAGAGCGTTTTCATCAGGAACCTTCCGCAGGAACGTGCCCTTCACGAGGTGCCGGGTGGATGCCTGGCTCAAACACCCAGCTGCAGAACCGCACGGGTGCCGCTCACCACCGCTTTCCTTCGCGCTGGTGCTAGACCTGAAGCTGGCTCGCTTCCCCAAAAGCTTCTCCTCCCCCATCTCCCACACACCTTTTTTCGACCAGTTAAAGACCAACTAAAATGACTTCTCATACACTAAATAAATTAAAAATTTTGATCTCTTTACCTATGCATATTTATTTAGAAAGTTAGAATTTATCAGAAGGGAATGAGAAAAAAAAGCAGGAAGATCTTGAAAAAAGCAGTTAAGACCAATTTTGAGGGAAGAAATTACTGTTTTCTGCAGTTCAGGAACCTCAGACGCATATAAATATTTATTTCCTACCCAGAAGGGCAGTGGGAACCAGCTCTCCCAGCCACCCTGCTGCTCTCCCTTGGCTTGGGAATCGTTGCGACTTTCCCTTCAACATCCAGCAACATCTTTCCTGTGTCAGATAATCAAGTCTGACTCTGGTTAGTGTTTAAAAATATTTACTAGCATCTGTGCTCCAAGGCAATCTGCCTGCTGTGTGCCCGCAATGCAAATGCACAATCATTATTTCCACTCCCCCTTCATTTAATTGTTCTTGGTCTCTTCCCCAGACTTCTATTTCTAACCCACATGATGAAAAGGAGAATTCAGAGTCCACAGAAAATGAACCTGAGCCTTTTCGTTTCCTTTGAAGGAGCTAACAAGAGCCAGGGTGACATTTATGGAATAATTAAGGGCAACACTGATGAGTCCAGTAGTTGCAATTTTTCTTTTCAATTCAGGAACCTTTTTAAGTATGTGTCATCTTTGGTCACCATTTTTACAGCTATGACAAGTAATTTTTACAGAAAGACTATTAGAGGTTGTAAACTTTAATGATCTTTTTCTTTTTGGGACCTTGTTGTTCCATACCTGTAATTAAACAGGGCTATATATATTTAAAGGGCAAAAAAAAAATCATATTGCTATAAAATCATCACTGTGCTCACCACTACGAGCTTTAACAGCCCCACAAACCACTGCTCCAGCCATGGCCAACAATGCAAGAGGAGTCATTACTGTAACTAAATTAGACCGTTTGTTTTCTTTCCCTCAAATCGAATTGTGTAGGAGCTGCTTTATTGCAAAACAGACATTAAAATTCCAGCAAGACCTCAGAGAGAAAGTAATTTCTATTTTATCAGCGCTGTAAAGCTGTCTTTATGTTCTGAAGCAGGAAATATTGCAGGGATATTTATAGCTTCAGCACCAAAGCCAGTTTGAATAGAAATGTTACTGCGGTCGGCAGAGCTGTCACATTGCTCAGTGGAGCAGGGAATTTTAGTGAATTTGTGAATTACCGTTTCGGTCTTGACAAGTCTTTCAATGAGGCTGCTGGGTGTCTGGAGCTGTTTTGTGGTTTCGGGATAATGATTAAAGCCTCGGATCACTTTAAGAGGAGATCTAAATGATATCTCAGAGCTAATCGGTTTCCCTCAATGAGACCCTCTAAAAACACAAGGTTTCCAAACTTCACTGAGCCCCCTTAGCAGCAGCGCAGCAATTTCTCTTCCTCTTTTGTTTGCTTCTTTGACTGATTTGGACGTACAGCCGTGTTGCACAGTAATTACCTTGTAGCACAAAAAATGCATATTTTGCATTGTTGCTAAATATTTCCTTAAAGGATTAGCAATTTTTTTGTTTCATCACCTTTGTGCTGCAGCCAGGTACTGTACCTATTCGTCTTTGTCATAGTCCTTTATAGTAGGTTTAATGCAGCCATTATAGAGATGAATAAACTGATGCATGGCAAGAATGAGATCATTTGTCTTAGCAAACTTTCTAAGTTGCTAGCACAGGCAAAAGAGAACCTGGATTTTTTTACTGTATATATGACTACCATGGTCTTTGTAATTAAATGGAATTACTAATAGGCTACACCGGGAGAAAATGTAAAATAAATAGGCTGAGCCCCCGGTTGAAGCCCTCCATTATCACAGCTGTGCTAATGGATCGTTCCAGCAACCCACGGCAGAAGGATCGCGAATGCTCTGCGGAAGCTGGTCTAACAAATGCTCCTATCCTGCTGTAAACAAAATAATTTGTATTGCGGTGGCAAAACAGACACGGCTCTCACTGTTTGTAAGGTCAAACCAAGCCTCCTCTCGCTCCAGAGCCGTGGATTACGGGATTTCTTGGAGACACTGACTCTTGCCAGTCTTGCAGGGGAGAACATTTTTCCTGGACCTTAGTGTTCTCGGATCTAATCCCCCTTTCAGGGAAGCGATGCCCAGCAGGGCAGCCCCTGCCGCCCCTCTGCAGCTGATGGACATTTCCATCTCGTACGGCCTCTCTGCTGAGCTCCGAGCGCTACATTCCCTTGCTAATACAAACAAACTCGGCTGGAAAGATTCCGAAGCTGCTCGTCCTGCCTCCCCCGACTTCAGGATGTGCTGACGAGACCAGCAGAGCTGCTCCTCAGGCCCAGCAACACAGACCCTAATGGCCTTCCGAAGCACGAAATACGAAAGCACTCTAAAGAAAAACCAGCAAAGGGGGATGAATTTTGGTCATTTTGCCTTATGACGGAGAATTTTGTTTTCCATTAGCAGCAAAGTGCAACTGCTCTGCGAAGGCGGCATCTGCATAGAGTATCTGTGTGTTATTTTCTAATCATCGTAGGTGAGTCACCAGGACGAGGAGCAGCGCGGAGCCGCGGCCGCCGAGAGCGGGCGAGAGCAGCTCTCTAAGCTGCCTGCCTTAGCCTTAATTGGAATTTGTATGTAGCGCATTTATCTCTCCTTCACATCTATAAATAAAGCTGGTGTTTTGGCAATTACTGATGTCTGCTGTCATTTTGCAAGGCTGGGTTTTTGATGAAGCATGTGGTATTATAGACTAATATTTCTCATTTCCATCGTTCTCTAATTCTATTTCTTTATGGAAATACAGCCACAATTTTATGCACAGTGATTCTTTCTATTGGTTTATTTTCTTCCCCCATTGAAGAAATGGGACGGGGGAAGCGTGATCAAGGGGCCGTTTGGCTGGGTGCACCCCAGGGGCAGAAAAGGGGCTCCCCGAAACGTTTGCTGGGGAAGCCCGAGCAGAGGCGGGAGCCCCATCACCCTGGTAGGTGCCAGGGTTGCCAGGGCACAGGAGAGGGAAACGGGTCA
>JAUBNY010000997.1:296934-307664 GCA_032275445.1 Crypturellus soui
ATTATCTTTCATTCTTCATCTTCTTTCCTCACCCCTTGCCCCTTTTCTCCCGTAGGCCTCACTGCATCCTCAGTGGATTCCTCTTTCCACTCTTTCCGATGAACTTCACTTCAAGTCTTCATTCACCTGCATCCTCCTAAATCCTATTCCCACCGACTCCCACCAAATCTCATTCCCACTAGATTCCATCCAGCCTCCTTTTCTCTGGAATGTCTTCTCCACCCCGTGCTCCTTACATGCTGTACTGAATTGCTCATCACAGACCTGATCCAGTTCCTCCCGTCTCACAGAAGACTCCCATTGCTATTAATAGCATCTGAATAGGGAACAGACGCTTTGTACCTAGAAGTGATAAATGTCATTTAGAGCTGAGGGTACTCCATAAATAATGGGATCAGGCCTGATGTTTCTGCATAGCTAATGCAATCAGTCCCAATGAAATTAAATGTAGAAGCATTGCCTTCTGCTGTGCTAGACCTTCAATGGACACATGTCCCGAGGATGTGGATAATAATCAGATGTTTGAAAGGAATTAGCTGGCTTTTCATTCTCTCCCTCTTTCTTTCTCTGCTTCATGAATTTTCTCTTGTGTTTAGCAGACCCATTTATAAAATATAGATTCCTATTGATTCCCAAGGAGAATGAACATTAATATACTCTAGTGTCCATCTGTTTTCTTCCCCACGCTGCAGAAGAAAGATTTATACGACTTTCTGGGTATGCTGCTGACCTGCAATTGAGTCAACAATCACGTCACACTAAATTAAACAAAGATGTATTTCTCGCCGGGGCGCGCAGGAACGTGCAGGCCAACCTCTGGCGAACGCTGCGGCTTCTCTCCTAGGGCAGCACCAGCCAAACGTGTTCCAACCTGAACTAACTTCGTATGTGAAGGAGAGCGTCAGTCTAGGGAATGGCCTGTGTCAACTCAGCTGGACACCGCTCAGCGTCTGGGCAGCTTTGTGCTATTTTAAGGTATTTAAGGGGAGACCTCCTGTTTACACACATATACATGGATATATATAAAAACACACGTACACACACATGCACAGATGTACGTGTGTGTGTATACAGGTATGCATGCGCATTTGCTCTACCTACCTCTACAGATGCTCCCCCATAAGCAGGTGAACTTCTGCCTTTGCACAATGAGCAGGACATAGTTTTCAGTCACCGTTCAGCTCCTGCATGTTTGCATGAAAGGCCAACCAGAAGCTCTCTAGCTTTAGGATTTTAAACTGTATAGGAAATATATTGTATTTTTCTCCAGGAAATGCATCTATAGATTGTTGTGTAGATAAAGAAAAATGTAAGCTAAAATCTTAATGTCCGTTATCTGCTACTTATCACTATTCAATATATTTTCTAGTGAGCTGGCAACAGTGACTGACTCAGTGCCTTACATTTCTACAATTTCTTTTTCCCGGTTCCAACAGTGACATTCATGAACTGCCAAGCAGCCTGGACATATGGACTAGCAAGTAAATCTTCATCCTTTTTGCATTAATTCATAGTTCAGAGTCCCACTGCACTGCCAAGGGAAGGAATAACAAAAGGGACAGCAAAAGGTTCGTAGGCTCATAAATATGTGACAAGCAGTCTTGTCTCACTGCATCTTTCAGCACACTGTAGTACTAAAAAATCATAATTTAATATACACTTTCCTCAAAGTAGAGTGAAAGCCAGCACCATTTTTTTATCAGTCCTAATTTTAGCCATTTCTCAGTGGGAGAAAAAAATGTGAATTGTTTGCTCACATGATTTGTTAAACATCTGGAATAAGATATAATCTGTGCAGATGTTTTACAATTAAGACAGGTTACAAGGAAAATAAAATATATTTTGTTTTGCCTTTGCTCATTAATATAAATTGACATCTGCTAAGTCTGGAGGTAAAGTCTACCTTTTCCTGCCATCCAGGCTGCCATAATAATCCATCTGCTACAATAATGCAGCTGAACATCATCTGTCTCTTAAGTAATCCTTGGTATGTTTAGGCCTAGAAAGACTATTTGTGATGATATGGAGGTTTTATTTTGGACACATTAAATATTTCGATATTTATCACTCCAAGTGTCTGCTGCTAGGTGACTCCTTTGGAAAGAAATTCAAATTATTATTCAAAAAATTTTGAAAGAAATTCAAAATTATGCTCAGTTCTGAATATGAAAGTTTCTGTGCATGAGATTTTTCCAGTACAGCTCTAAGCAGATCAAGCCTATTTTTCAGTAATTTTGTTTGCAAAGTATCGAGGAATCCTGCCCATTTGCTGAAATCAAAGCTGGTGAGCGGCCCCAGCATCAGCGCTTCCTCTTTTTGTAGACGTTCCAGCCCACGAGCTGCCCCGTCACGACGCGGCACAAACACGGGGCCCGGCAGCGTCACGTACGAGCGGGATCCCGGGGCAGGGCCGGAGACGCCCGGGCTTCCTTGCTGCTCTCCCGTAGTCCGGGATTGCTCTTCCTGGCAACGTCTCCAATGAGCCTAAGCAGGCTAAAACGCCCCTGTGCTTCTTCTTCATCTGCTTTTAATTTTTTTTTTAGTTTGATTGAACCCACAGGGATCCTGAAGGCAAGTAAATGTGCCCTGCGGGATGAAAGACTTAAATCAGACTGCGGAGAGGACAGGGCCTGTGCCTGTGCCACTTGTGCACCGAGGAGTTTGATCGCATGTCAAACATTTCAGAGCATGGGGGGAAATAAGCCTCAAGTAGCTCCTGGAATAAACCTTCGGGGATCCAATGAAAAATTGCCACCAAATGAAAGCATTACAAGAAAATGGATGGAGAATAAGAGAGGAACATCAGAAAATCAGATGACATGTTTAAAAGGGCAAAACATCAATATTGTCCAGAGAATTGATAAAATGTGTCACTTTAAAGGATGCTGTAAAGCAAAGAAATCATGAAATGCATTATGACTATGAAAGGGAAGAAGAAAGAGTAAGAGAAAAACTAGCATCTACCCTTCTAGATCGTTCAAGCACCCAAGGAATCAGACTTTATCTTCAAGAATATACATGTTTATATGCCTACGTATACGCATACATATATAGACACATTCTATACATAAATACGTGAAGGAGTGGCACGATCGTTCGCCAGGGAAGTCCAGCGCCGTTAGAGGATGCCAGAGCACGGGCCGGGCGGGCAGAGTCTGCCCGGGACCGCGGCGGGACCCGCGCCCTGGCCGGGGGTTTATGGGGACCTCAGCCAGGGCAGCCCAGCCTGCACCTACCCGCAAACCGAATCCAGCAACAAGGCAACTTCATTCATTGTATTAGATACCGGTTATTTAACTATGGGATCGTTATCTGTAAAGAAGCCCTGCCCAGACTGTCTAGAATAAATAGCTTAAGAAATGAAACCTGAGGTTTTTCAAATATGTGCTGCTTTGGCAGGGGAGCTACAGGGCTTAGTTCTTCCTTCTGTTTTAGTCTGTGTTGCATTCCTTTAGAAGGCAAAATATATTCCCCAGAGAACAGCTTGAGATTTAAAAAGGGCTTGTGATGTTCATTGGACTGCTGCAACAGGTATCTCAGAGCTAAGCACGGGGAAAAAATGAATATGAATTAATATGAATTATATGCTGTATATTCAGGCACTGCAGATGGAAAATGGTGCACAAACAAAGCAGGACTTCTGTTGTGACAGGCAGGACCCTGAATCCCAGAGCAGTTGCAAGGTTTTCAGCTGAAGTAAAGGGCTAACAGGGAGAGAAAATAGTATTTCAGAAAAAAAAAGAAAAACACACACACAGAATTTGAATTGTTTGAATCCAAAGGCCTTAACATTCAGCGTTAGTAGCTGACAACAGTGAGCCATCGCCCACAGTATAACCTCAACAAGTACCTGGAGAGCTCTGCCCGGGCTTGGATATGCCAAATATCTCCACCTTGGTTCACACCTGGGGCCAGCAGAGCCACAAGCCTCTTCTCTGCAGAGACCCCACTACCCCGCGCTTCCCCCGCGGGCTGGGCTCCTCCCGGGGCGCCTGCGAACAGCGGGTGCAACGTGAGCGCAGCCGGCGGCAGGGACAGCCTGCCCCGTGATCCTGGTGAGCCCTCCCGGCCCTGCGTGTCCGCGCGGCTGCGCCGAGGGCTGCGCCGAGGGCTGCGCCGAGCAGCCGCGCTTGCCCTGTCGCTGCTTTTACACAGTGACGCTCGTAAAAGCAGAAAACACAAAACTCGCACCCGCTGATTGAAAATTATGGAAAGCAGCTCTTTGTTGTTGCTCACGCTTGCCTGCCTGGATCTCAGAGGCAGCTCGAAGTGTATCTTCGCATTTCATAATAGATGAGATGTAAAACTAATTTTAAAGGAAACTATTACCATGAAAGCGTTTCACTTTATCTCTGTATAAAGGCAGCTTTTCACATCCCTCCTGAACTGTGGCATAGCAGAGCTAAAAGTCTCAGCAAATAATTTATAAAGAGTGCATCAGAGGAGACACGTACTTATAGCTCTCCTAAACACCTGTTTCAGATGCCTACCATTAACTCACAGTTCTCTATCATTTACTGAATCACAGATGAACAATCACCGGCCAACTGCTGCTGTTGGTGCAATGAGATTCTGTGTCGCGCTGAAATCCTGTTGGTGTCTGAATTATTAAAATATGGGAAGTCACAAATGGAGCGTGTAGATATCGCATCTGTGTCTGAGGTCAAGATCACAAGCCAGAGAAGTGGCAGCACTTGTACAACCCAAGTTTCAGGGCAAATTACTTGTTCCTATTAATAGTTTTGATTTAGACAAGTAGATGCTCCCCAGACGAAACAGAAAAAAAAAAAAGCTCAAGTCAGCAGTAGCTTCATTCTAGTTCCCAGTCACTGCAATCTCACTATTTCTACACCTCTGACTAGTGACTGGATTATATTTTTAAGAACTATTTTCAAAAGTACCGTTGCAGCATATAAACTGTGCTGCTTGTTTTCAGATGCCATCATTTAGAGAATGTTCAAGGGAATTGTAAAACAGGATTCGCTCTATGATGGGGATGAAGTTGGCACTGAATTCTAAATAAGCCGGATCCTGCATGCTAAATTGTGTCATCAACACCTCAGTGAACAGAAATATGAGCTTTTCTGCGTCTCTGTGAGACACCTTTCCCCGAGTGATCCATAGTGAGGCATCCTTATAAACTCAGACAGAGCAGAGTGCATCTCGTGACAAATCTGTCAGGTGTGCAGGGATTCACTCACATTTCAGCTGGGCACAGTTAGCAGGTGTAACAAGTATGTGGTCTTTCAGACCAGTATGTGTCAGAGCTGCAGCTTAGGTAATGTATCAAAACTATCGTGGACATTATTTCACGTTCCCTGCAGAGATCGATATGTGCTGGAGCTCCCAGATGTCCGAGACTGGCAGGTTCACAGCCCAGCTTCTTCCACGCTGTACCGTGATAAAAGGGTAGAGGTTCCTCCTTGCGCCCTGTCCCCCCGCTCCTGAACACCTCCTTGCACTGTAGATCACCTGTGGCATGCACACAGACAGCACCAACTGAAACGCGAGGTTGCCGTTCTGACCCCAGGAGTTTTTAAACCAAGTGTTTTATAAGCAGTGGTCACAAAAACGAAGAAATGGAACTACAATAAATAACCCTTAATGGCCCACCTATGCCTTTCCCACTCGGGCTATAAATCTCTCAAGTACAGAAACACTCAGGCAACCCTGGAATGAGGAGCATTTCAAAATGCATAAATTACAGTGTTTCCCTTACCACAGTATCTGCAATATTCCATGTAGTTAGAATAAGAAAGAGCATAAATGCTAAAAATAGCGTTGCTGTTGGGAGCTGCTGCCGTGTCTCCCCAGCCTGCTCTCCCGGCTGTGCCCCGCGCCGCGTGCAGGAGCAGTCAGGAAGGGGCCTTGCATCTGCCAAGAGATCTGAGCGCGGAGCAACGTTTGACTTTAAGTTTGTGTATCCAGCCCCAGAAAGAAACAGGAGGCAGCATCTGCCAGGAAAGTGATAGATTTTCCTCAGGAAGACTTCACTCCGGAATACCAGAATAGAAGCAATTGATAAGGGAGCTCTATTTTCACCTTGTTTCATCTCTTCTACTCATTGCAGCTTCATAGACACAGCCCTAATGCATAACTGAGATGCAAGGTGCTTAAACTTAACTACCATTGACACACACCTGATATCAAGGCATTTGAGCTTCATCCTTGCAAGCCAGGATGTTAAAAGAGCATACTTTATTATATCTCAATAAAAGGCAGTGTGGCCAAAACAGCAACTGCCAAACTGCAGGACAGTGTGGGTTCCAATCTGCCTGTTATTTATGTTATAATGGAAATGGAATGGAAGAAATGACAAATACGCTCAGCAGATCTGATGAGCATCCAGATGGAAAGACATTATTAGCAAACATTCATTTAGCAGAGGCAACTATAGCTGCTAGAGCCTGGGTAGCGTGTTGGACAGAACATGAGCTTGGAACAGGAATATCTCAAATGAACACCAGAGAAGAAAAATGATGAAGGAAAATATCCCTGGCACTGCTGCATATGGCAGTGCACGTTGTGCCAGGCCTGGGATTCCTTCATCCACTGAGAAGAGCCGGGCTCTGTACTCAAACATTACGGTTAACTCTCTTAATGTCCCTCAGGGATCTGGCAAGAGCGGAAGGACGGGACTGCAGACCTTGCTGGAGGCAGCGTGCTGCTCCAAGCCACGCGTACCTGGCCAGATGGTGACGGCGAGGCGCCAGCTCTTGCAGTCTGGGTGACGGGAAGACGGGAGAGCGGCTGCTCCCGAGGCTGCTCCTGCCTTGCGCACATCCTGAACAGTGAGACACTAAATATGTTCAACGTCCTCCAAACGGGATAGCTGGAAAAGCAGAGACCCAACCTGTCACATTTATCTCCCTTTCAAGACTTGTGCCTTTGAGGTCTGCTGCTCATAAGACAAAGCAGGAAGGGGACAGAAAGGAGAGTCAAATACTATGAGTGTCAGGAGCCCGTGCCCCCTTCCAGACCTCCCTCCTCGCGCTATCCCTTCAGAAACAAAGCCTACAGCCAGGAGTCCCCTTCCGAAGGCTGGTAGGACTGTCTGCCCTTCATTTATATTCCTTCTCCTGTCAAAGTGATGGTGACATTAACAAGCATACTCAGAGGGGGGCTTTGTGCCAATTAACAATTTCTCGTTAGCTTAATTAGGGGACACATGTTTTTAATCACAGCTAAGAATGTGGAGTGATTGAAGAATTGATTCTGAGCTTTTGAAAGCATCACTGTCAGTGCATGGAATTTAATTCGGCAGATGTGGTTAAAGAAAGAGAGCAAGGGCCTTAAATGACTTTGGCTAAATGAGCTTAACAGCAGCTGAAGCACCAGAAGTTACAGTTACATGGACAATAGTTCCTATCATAGCCAGGGACAGTCTCCTCTTGTTAATCTTCAAGACCTCGAGACGTGCACAATGCAGTGGTTTGTTTTGCCTTCCTCCCCCCATTCTGGGATTAGCATCTGTCAGTTTGCAGCACATATAGCACATATGCATCCTTGTCTGCTAAGTGATACACCTTCCGAGGGGGACACATTCCTTTCCAATCATTGCCTCCACCCTGATCCCAACCAAACAGATCTTCTGTTCTCTGTGAACTGTGCACAAGGGGTGACCTGGGTGACAACCGCATCTTTGGTGGCTGTTACAGACCACGAGTCAGGAAAGCAGCTTTCACCTGCAGCTCTCCTGGCAAGGCCGGCTCGCGTGCTCCAGCTGCAGCATCGATGCTGAATGGGGATGCCACCAGCCCCGGGCCCGTTCTGCCACTCGTGCAAAGTGCAGAGCTAACCAGGGGGCCTGAACGGACTTCTACTTGCAATAGCCTGCTTCTGCTCCGTGGTTTCTTCTCCTTAAGATCTAATTTCTTTTGCTTACACGGGCAGACGTGTATTCCTTCAGGGATGATCGGGTGAACAATGACCAGACAAGTCCCATCTCCCAATATCTAATTCAAGGTATCTCAGACCTCCTTTAGTGTCAATATTACACTCTTCCCCCGCAGCAAGGTAACCCTTGGCGGTTCTCAGAGGAGAAGAAATGGAAGAAAAAGGTGGTTTTTGAAGTGATCGTTGTTAAAAGTCTCTGTCACTAAACATTTAAACCCGAGCATCAGCTCCAGTGAGGCCGAGCCAAGCTGTGAAACCTGAACTGGATGTGTTAAAAAGTAACCGAGGCTTCACTTGCTTTTGCACAGGGTAATGCAGAGCGTCACAGTGGGAGATGGAGAAACATAGACCTATCAGAAAGGCTTCATTGCAAAAATGAAGATGTAATATTCCTGCTGCAGGAAGCGGATGCAAATACCAGCATCTCCCTGCCTCTCTTCATCTTGCTGTTCTGTCGCTCCCCTGCTCCTTGTAACTCTAGCTTTTATTTAATAGTGTTACTTAACTTATCCCTTTTGTCATCTCACTCTAACCTTGCCTTTGAAAAATGGGAACATAACATACTGTAGCATTTGCACAATGTGAGAAATGATGACATTTACTGGCAATAGTATAAATAGGAATAGAGGCCTCAAGGTCTTTGATAGAGGTAACAATATTTATGCAACTGCTAAAATATGAGTGGTTTCAGGCAACAAAAACATATGAATGGAAAACTTAACAGTATGGGCTTGACAAAAGAGATTACTTTAATGCAGCTGGGCCAACGCACCAAACCCATTTATACAATACCTCTACACCCACACATCCACTGAAAAGCATCACCTCTTGAGCAACTTTTGTGCAGCCCATGTATCTGCAACCAGAAGTCACCCTGCCACCCAGTCTTGTCCTTCACAGACCACATAACTACCCATAAGTACCCATAACTACCTCCTCTACAGGAAGAGGGAAGAAATTGAATAGCTGCCCAACTCTAAAGACGCCTGAAAACTGATTAAGCCATAGACTTTCACCCCCTTGACCATTTACACTATTTTAATCTGACGGTATTTTACATGCACACTTCAAAAGACAACGTAAGATTTTAGGTGACTGATGTTCAAGGACCCAAAGCTTTCATAAACACCAATAATGTGCCGTGACTCACTGCTAGGAGCCACCTCTGCACTCATGCGTGATCCTCCTGCGTCTACCAGACCACTTCTCGTGTTGAGAAGTGACCTAACCAGCTCTTGTTCAGAGGATGCCGTGTCCAGCCCTGCCCAGGGGTTTCAGCGGCACCTTGCAGGCTCACAAGCGTTAACTTCTCCCACACAAGCCACCTCTCGGGAGGCTCCTTCCCAGGCTGCAGGCACGGAGCGGGCACTGTGCCGAGGCCAAAGCAGCTCCGAGCCCTGTCCAAAGCTTGAGCTTGCACTGACCTTGCCGAAGTTTTCCTGTTTTAACAAATTTGGAGTGTCATCTAAAGTGAGAGTGTGTTCACTTTACACTAAATGTATATACAGATATCTTGTTACTCCCCTTGATTTGTTTTTTAATGCATTCCCCTCCTCCTCACCCAAATATAATAAATACTGTCATAAGGCTAACGTCAGAAATAGATGGATTCTCTGAGCTAGTAGACTGGAAACATTTGAAGAATGAAATCAGCAGAACCAAAGCCAGATCTAATAGCATTCATTTGTTATATTTGCCTTTTTTTACTAATCAAACACCCATGTTTTTGTAGCAGAGAAGTTGAGCATAACTTTTTTCCCCTTCACAGATTTATGAGTAATACTCAGCGAATCAAGCAGATCACTCATGCAAACAGTAGCTTTCCAATTCCCCGAAACATTCATCTTAAATAAAAATCATGCAGGATATTTCAGAAACGTTGCAGCCCTCATGTAATTGTAGCTATTGATTTCACCTTTAGAGTAGCAATTATAAGATATATATGTGATGTCAATGGTGTTAATGAAACTTATCTTTTCCTACTCAGTATTTTGCTTATTTCCTTATATATAGGAACGGAAGACAGTTAAACCCATGCTGCAGTGCAAGTCGGTGATGTATTACAGAAGACAATCATATTTTACAGAGCATCGTTAATCCTGATAGATCCCAAAGTGCTTGCAAAATATTTGCACAGACCCACGTTTCCCGACACAACAGCACAAAAAGAGACAACGTGAGGATTCCTCCGCTCTTTGAATGGTTCCCTAGGAGCCAGGAGGCAGCAGCTCCCACACGCACCAAGGCGGTTGGCAGAGCTGCTTAGGCACCGAGTCGGCTGCTCCGTCCTGCTGCGCCGGGGAGCAGAGGGCAGGAGCCCTTCGCTGCGCTGCAGGGCTGCGTCGCGTCGTGGAGAAGGGGTGGGAACTACGGTAGGGGAAACTCTTATCTTCCACTGACAACTGCAACATTTCATGGACTTTATGTATTTTCTTTACCTCCAAAGAGGAAGGGTTAGATTGCCCTACTGAGATGTAATCCTTACTTCCAACAGGATTACGTTCATCATATTTGTTGATTAAATCAGCTGGCTTTCGATTCCAGGCTCTTTTCTCCCTATTTTTCCTCAGTGTAGCAAGGTTTTCAAAGCCAAATTGATGATGTATTATGGAAGACAATTGTATTTTATACGCTATCATGGTTTCCGGGCATCTTTGTCACCCACACAACTCCAGTGCTCTAGCAATATTAATGGAGACTTCCCCAAGGCAATACTAAAATAGCCTGAAGAACCTTCCGACGAGGACAAAGCTGTTTATGGGATGATCAATCAGAGCAGTGGTCCGAGACCCCCATATTTGACAGACCACGGTAGGCAGCAGAGCACAGCCATC
>JAUBNY010000997.1:355553-366739 GCA_032275445.1 Crypturellus soui
ACGGCTGACGAGATGCCGTTAAATTATGATATACTGTGTACATCTCGCTGCCATCTTAGCAAACAAATAAAAACAGTATGTTTAACCAATTACTCTCATAGTTACGCCAAGAATGAATACTAAAAAAAATATACAGTAAACTGGGACCGGCCACACTGGGGAGCAGGGGCACTGCCTGCACGGGGGATCACTGCCCAGCCCAGGCACCCAGCTCGACACCCTGCAGAAGTCGTCGGTCACAGGAACCACCTGGGAGCTGCGCTGGGGAGGAGGCATTTCCACTGATGCTCTAACGGAATAGACAAAAGGAATAGAAGTATCTCCAGATAACTCAGAAGCAGCTGATACTTGGAGGCAAATAATATCTTTCACTACAAGAAGTAGCTTCTGGCTCAAGCTCTGCAGGAAAAGGAAATGGAAGGGAAGGTACAATGGAAGCTACAAATCAGAGATCTGTAAATCAAGCCTTTATGTTCATTAATCCCAAATTAGCCCATTAAAATAAAGCAGCAGTTGATTAATATCCCTAAGTAACACTTACAGTTGAGTGAGAACTTGATGCTAATATACTTGATATTACAGTGCATTAGTAAAGAGACAGGCTCCATTTACTAAAGAGCTGCTTTTGGAACTCAGCACTCGGCAAAGTAAACAACAGAGAAGGAGGAAGGCTGAGCGCGCGCAGGGCGGCCACCGAGGAGAGCACGAACCTGCTCCTCCGAGAGGAAAACACGGGCGCCGGCAGCAGCGCAGCTCCCGACCCACCCGCGGAAAGACTCCCAGCTTGGAGCAGGCCCCTTGTCACGCGCTTTGCTTGGGAAAAGCTGCAATTCCAGGCAGGTTTGGTGACCACGGGGGCTGCTGATGGCTTGAGACCACTCAGCAGTTGGGACACGGGCTTATCTATCAGTAAATCCATTTTCGCGTATTAACCATAATTGTATTTTTAAACAGGAAAGAAGGCTCAAAGCTGCTTTTAAAAAACCTGAAAGGCCTTCAGACATTTTGGTGACTTGGTTAAAATATTTAACGTGATATTTATTATTTTTACCAACCCCTGAAATTCACCTTATCTGAAAACGCCTACGTATTTTTAAGCCCAGAACGTAGTATATGAACAGCTTCTATAAGACACACCATTAAATTTTATATAGTTATCTCTCTGTTGAGCTCAATAGAGCATATTTTCCAGAGAGCATCTAGTACTGAATAAATAGAATTCTGCAACAATACATATGCACAGACATGAAGACATAGAAATAATTTAGGATAATTGAGCAACATATGAGAGAATTGAAGATAATGGACCTGATCCTCTGGCAGGGGCAAAGGACTTCAGGCCACAGTGAATTACATGAGTGGCCACTTTATACTGTGTGAAACGGGTTTAGTGTAAGGGTGCTTTATATATGGGTATATATATGTATACAGGTATATGTAGTTTTTGGTCTTAGTTTCAGAACAATATTTCATCATTAGTTTGGAATTCCTGCCTAAATTTTTATATAGATTTTACAGTGTAAATATTCTGCCTTCAGGCATGTTAGACAAATTAAAGTGACAAAATTCAATATGAAAGTTAAGATCATTAATATTTTAATCAAACTGCCAATATTAGTAAAAATTAACACGAGCCTGCCAAATAATCATCTTTGCTAACGAGGGGGGTGATGCTGTGTGTGAGTTGAGCACTCGCAGCAGAGCCTCCGCACAGAGGTTTATTAAACCAAACTTTCATTAATAAAAAGTGACCGTGCGAAAAAACTGCAGTCATTCTAATTAAAGAATAAACTCCGTACACATGTACAGTAAACATACAGTAAAATATTTTCTTGCAAAATGGATACTAGCAAAATTAAAATAACTTGCCTTTTTAGGAGAGGAATGAAGAATTCTTGTCTGTGTCTCTAACAATATTTATTATCCAGGTGATGGTTTTACGAGAGGCACAACAAGTTACGTGGAGCGATTTTGCAAATATTGACTTTGTGTGCCGGGCACCTGACCTAGGCACGTCTGTCTTTAGGCGTTTATGGCTGTGCTATAAAAAAACGGAGTGACAAACCACTCCAGCAAGGACGCCCGGCGGTGCTAACCCGTGTTCCTTGCTCTCTCTACCATGGACATCCCTCTCAATGACACAAGGTCATGCAGTTAATGAACGGCAAAGCAGAGCCATGAAAAATGGATATTAATGAAGTGTAACTCTGAGTAATAACGCTATAAGCACCTCTGGTAACAAACATATTTTCCAAATAACATCTTCAATTATCTTCATTAATGTCTGTCCCTGGCAAGATGTACGATCTGGCCTTCCAAGACCACGGCCCCAGCAGATCTGGGACCACAAAAGGAAGGAAGGAAGAGCCCTTTCCCAGCCAGCGAGTTACTGGCAGAATTTCACTGAAATTTACTCACACACTGTATGCGCAGTAAAAAAAAAATAAAGACACTAGATATACAAAATAGAGAAGGCAAAAATCAGTGACCAAGGAATTCAAAGGCATCACCAAGTGGAGAGGGACAAGTCTACATCTAGGTGCGGTCAGAGTGAGATGTGGAGATTTAACACCAGTAACCACAGATTTAAGGGATCAAGATCCACAGATTCCCTAACCGCAGTAGAGAATAATAAGGAAAAACGAAGCACCTTCCAATCGTAGAACACAATGCAGAAGGATGGATGCAGAGCTCGCAGGGGAGGCAGGAGCTGAGGTGGGCAACAACCACGGAGGGAAAAGCGGCAAAATTCCCGGGAGATTTGACTGTGAGTGGCACGGAGACCTGCTCCGGGCGGGATGGAGAACCACGGGTGAGGACCGTGAGCCCGGCCATCCTGCCCGCCCGGGCAGCTGCCCAAACCCGACCGCGAGGCACTGCTGCGGGGAAGGGTTATTGCCCAAGACGCAGCACAGCAGAGGAGTGCGAGGAGCGAGTGCTCAATGTCAGCTCCTTAAGGCAGCCCCGGCTTGACAAAGGCATTTTCATGGAATAATATACAAAAAGATTAGCAAAAGGTGCGAATAATGCACTTCTACCCCATCTATCCCTGTTTGCTGTAACAGATTGGTGAAATAACTTCATCTACCAGTTTATTAACAGCTTGCCCTCTCTCGTATCTCACCTTTATAATGAGATAGAGCAGATATGATGGATTACATTTTGCCTCCCGCGTGCATTCCGAATGAATTATCATTTCGGCTCTCTCAGTCTCATGGTTTGGCTGCCTATGGCCCATTAAGTGTTGGGAATGAGCGGGGAGGAGGGCGAAGCTGTACGATGCAGAAGACAGAGGTCCCACTGAGAAAGAGGTTTTCATTTTCAGACTGGAAGACACGAAATTAAAAGCAAACGAGGAGGCTCTCTCTTATATTTCACCCAACAACACTGTGAAAACGGACGCAGGCACCAGCCGCTCGGCTGCCTGTTCTCACCAGGGCGCCCCGTTCTGCGCCCAGCACAGGCACTCGGAGAGCCTGGTACTCCCAGAGCCACAATTCCTGCCTTGCAGAGAGGAATTCACACCACGTCTCTTCCCGTGAGCACAGGAGTCCTACTGACACAGCAGAAGAGCCTGTCCCCAGCGTAACCCTCACTGCCCAAGGAAAGAAGCTGCTCCTGCTCCCCGGGATAATCTGGCATTTTTGCTCTATAAGGTGATGACATTCACTGCTCTTGACTGCAGCCACTCGACTGTCATCTGGTTGAAAGTAGCAAGACTTAAAAAAGAAAAAAACAAGAAAGAAAAGCTAAGGATGATATTGAAGAGCCAGGCTGGAACCTCAATAGACACACAGTTTTTTATGTCCGATTTCATATGGTGACCATTGGTTTAAAATACCCTGGAAACATAAGCTGCGTACTTAGCAACAGAAATACGGGTTGGACAACCCAGGTCTAAGCATTTTATCTCTGTTGTGTCTTTCAGCAGGAAGTTGGAATAATTATAGGTTGGATAAAGACATGACAATTGCATTTTCACTTTAAAGTCAATTTAGCACTATGAAAATTCATGAAGCAAAAATTAATAAGCTTCACACAGCTTTAGCGCTGACCTCTGTTTTTTTTTCTTATGCTCCTTGCCAAGAATTTGTTACAGCTTCTATTACCGGGAGTTGATTCTTCCCTGACAATCAGACAAAAAGTATCAGGGAACTTGTCATCTCTAGTAACAGCAAAAATATTTCACCTATCAGCATTACAGTCTGAAAAACTCGCTAAGATTTTCTTCTCACACAATCTTCCCAAATAGGTTAGCTTTAAAATATATTTTAATCCAACGTGAGCAACCAGCACAGCGCCCATTAACAAAATACTGTAAGTTAATAACTCGGGGATCACGGATTCCTGACGGCAAACGTATATAAATGGACTAACATAATCATGAAGCTTTGACAAGCCTGATGAGTTGTTCACTACAAACTGTAGTGAACCAAGTACAGCGAACCAAGTAAAACCGAGAGAGGAGAAGGCTCAGTTGACTCTCAGCTGCTGATTTCCACCTTTAATTTTCCTCTTCAGAACATCTACTGCGGTGAGCGGATGCGACGTATTGATTTTGCTGGTAACTGATGTAGCACGAGAGCTTCAGCTCCACGGCGCTTACGCGACAGCCCATACAGAAAGGCAAATCCAAGGCAGCGCCTGCCCGTGCTCCGGCTCCGGGTGTTCCTTATCCCAGCTCCTGCAGGTAGCTGAGCCCACCTTCACGCACAGCCCCGTCAGTGCGAGAGCAGCCAGGAGGGCCGGGCCGGGTCGCAATTCCCTTTCCCTTGCTCTCCACCACCTTTGTGCCACGCGGACCTTCTGCTCGGACACTCTTCTCTTCCAACGCACAAGGAGCCGATACCGGTGCACAAGAACACCCTGCGCTAGCACTACCGAACCCCTGCGCGTCATTCCACTCTCTAAACAACACTCCTGTTGTAGGAAGCCTTACGAACCACAGCGGACCCTCTTTAGGACCCTCGTCTTCAGAGATGCTGAATTCTCCACTGCTAGATATCAAACGATGTGGAATGACATGCTCAGCTCGGCTTTGTAGTCAGGGCTTTGGCTTATGAGGATTAGAACTTAAACACTCAGATCCTACGTTTTGCATCTAATAATCCTGTAATAATACCTCAGTAAGGCTCAGTGCAGTAAGGAAAATAAAAGAGGAAAAACAACAAAGGAAAAAAAAGGGTTTTCTTTCAGTTTCGGAAAAACATGGGGAGGGTAGAAAAGTGGGCTACACACTTGTGCTCGTGAACAGATCATGGGATAACACAAAAGCAGAGGAACTTTGAAAAGGCAAGGAATAGACTTTGACAGATGGATGTAAATGTGCCTTTCACTGCAGTAGAACAGTTGATTCTAAGGCATGAAATCAAATTAGTGCATCTGCAGCTGCCTATGTGTCATCCAGATTCATATTTTACACACCAAAGACATTTTTTTAACCTCATGTTAGCTACACTTTTTTTTTTTTTTTTAATATTACACTTTCCAGAATTTGCAAAATGGTATTGGCAGGTATTAAATGAAAGCTGAAGAGTTGGTGCAATCTGTCTCATTTTCTATTGTAACATGATGGAAATCTTTTTTGCGCTCCTTTACTATCAGACAGGAGACGGCAGTTTGGGAAAAAAAATCCCAGCCACAACTTCATCAAAAAAGCAAAACTCTTCATAAATTGTAAGGAAATAGTCCTGGTTTAGCAATGATTTACTCCCAACTTCCCATTCAATTTGCAGTGTTAAAGCTCATTTTTCAGCATGCTGCACGATGAAGCATAATGCTCTGATTCCCTAGGAAATTGCTGTTCCCCTCCTATAAAAAGTAAGTTCTGGAAGGCTGGGGGCACCACGGCTCCGGCAGGCACTGCTGGCTCCGCTCAGCTGGCAGAGAACTGCTGTCCCCAGACACAGCCTTCCCCCTCTCACCGCCACATTCCCTCTCCTTTCCCATCACGCACAAATTGCCTTTTCCCCCCTTCTCAACGAGCCAAACCACATCTGTGAAAAGTGATTATTCTCCCTTTATCTCAGCACTGGCACAAAGCCCGAATTTCCCCGTTTTCCTTTCCATGTAAATGATTTGTTGGAGCGGTGCAGGCCTCCCCGGCCCCTCTGCGTCCCCGCTGCTCCCGTTCTGCAGGGGAGGACCCGGCTGAGCGGAGACGCCGCAGCTGCCCCTGTTGAACCAGGGCACCAGACAGCTGGCATCTCCACCCTGCGCTCCAGCCCCTGTGTCCTCCAGCTTTGGAAAAGATCTCCTTATTAATGTAATTAACTGTACAGCTGGTGGGGTGAGCTAACCAGTTATTTAGCAGAGCATGAGACGTGGGCGGGAATGTCCGTACCCACGCGGCAGCCACCGCTGCCTGCTGGGCACCGCACAAGGCTCTGCATGAGAAAAGCAGAACGGCCACAAGCCTCAAATGGAAAAGCTAAAATATTTTTAAACTCAGGGAAATAAACAGAGGAAACAAGGAAGAGCTAGCAGTTCTGATCCGGATGGAGCTGAGCTCATTGGACACCCTCTCTTACCTTCTTCTCCCGTCTCTAATCTCCCCTCTGCCCTACACGCTGCAAAACCTCCGCCAAGGAGCTGGAGCAACGTTTGCCCTCGGAGTGTGCGCTGGAGACCGGGCAGTGTTTCCTGACAGAGCTCAGCGCAGGACGACAGTTTCAGCAAAGGTGTTGGAAGTGTTCGGAGCGCTGCACAGAGAGAGGTCTCGACTCTCCACTGAGAGCTGTGCATTGCAGCGTCGTATATTTGTATGTGTAGAAAGTCAATTTTCCATATCGACCACTAATTAAAGTACATGCTACAACTAGGTGCCCATGAATAGCATAGCTACATCGCACTATGGTCGTACGGAAATTACATGATAAATAGTATTTTTAATAAGACTCTTTTTTATAAACTAGAAAACTTTTGAACTAAGCACTTTAACCTTAAAATTGAAATCTAAATTCCCTTGTATTCCAAAAATTAGAAACAGTACAGAAAGCACATGTGATAAAAATTGCTTTCGAATTTTTAATATGGACATTACTGTATTACACTTCAGTTTTCTGTAAGCAATTCCATAGGTATTCTGTAATTTATATTCTTTAATTACAGAATAGCTACCTACAGTCCTCAAAATTGATCAAGAGAACAAACTAAACTTGCACAGTTTTTATAACAAATTCCTGAGGGCTTGGTCAAATTCAGTGCAGGATCAAATTAACCAGAGATTGATTTATGTAGAAGGCGCTAGAATCGTAGGGTTGGTGAACTGTATATACTGCAAGTGGGAATGGTCGTTGCCTGAACACAAATCATACAGTGTAACACAAGCTCGGAGGACAAAATGTACAATTTTTTTTCCTGTTTTCTTTCCAATACAAGTGCCAGACTAATGCGTAAGCCAAAAAAATGAGAATATATGTGAAGCGTGATTGTTTTCTTGTAACAAAATCAGACAGCAAAACAAAATGAGGGTTTCATAAGTCCTGATCATTTGATTCCCATACTTGATGCTTCATTTGTCATCCTCTATGTAGCAGAAAGACAAGACTTAATATCTTACCAAGTGAAGAATTTTATCAAATAAAGGGAACAAGTGCAGGATTGGAATTATTTCTTCATGCCTGCCATAAAAACAAGAACTCATCTTTGCTGATTGATTCAGGAAAAAAGAAGATAGTTTTTGCTAACTGGCAAAGGGGATTAATCCTGAAGTTTGGCATTTTTCTATCATTTCCTCTGGTACAGAGGTGGAATAAAAGGTGTTTCAGAACCCAGAAATATAAACATGCGCATGAATAAGAAGGTGAAATGAAAAAGCTGCCCTTTCACTTCAGGTTTCTCTCTATTATTTTTGTCGACTGCATGGGCAACTCTGAATGGAGTCTTATTTTTAATTGTCCAATTTTAAATAGTCGAAATTTAATTGTCAAATATCAACTCCTCTATGCAGTCATTCCTTGAAGAGCAGCACGGTGCAAAGCACCATGTAAATAAGAATGTCCCCTGTAAATATTACAGGCTACAGGAGACATAGCCAAGAGGAGAAGGCCCTGTTGAAGGGGAAGACCGTGCAGTTGCACAACCAGCGCTGTAGCCCTGCTCCAGAACACCCTAAGTTGATGCTACAGCCTCTCAAGATCATTACTTGAGACAAATTATCTTTTTTATAGGGAAGGAGTTTTCCCTCTCCCTCTTCTAACTTGTAGAAGTCTCTCAAGATTAGAAAGTAAATCCAAGAACGAAGTCATTAAAAGTTATAACAGGAGGCCACCTGGAGGGCACATGTTACTAGTTCCTCATCTGCTCTGAAAATCAGGACCCTTTTAATTACACCAATACTAGAAATCCCAGCTGGGCACCGAGATCCTTGTGTGCAAAACAAACCACTACTGCAGAGACATCACAATTGAGATAACTTCATCATTATGGTTTTCTATGTGAAGAGCTGCCGTAGCCTCACCCGCAATGTTGCTCCATCATCAGTAAAAAATCAAGTAGGAAATTTCTGCAATAAGACGTGCTCCAAAAGCAGCGCCTTTTATGTAGAAGTTTCTTCTCTGAGTCAGCGTTACCACTGACAAATAATACTGCTTGCTAAGCACCTCGGTCTTTAGTGAGCTTTTAGCCTGCTATAGCACTGGGTATTTCCCCTTCATCCCACCCACTGCACTCTCATTTTCCTTGAAAACCTGCTGACGTCCCTGTCATGTAACCACTTTAAATTCTATGTTCTTACATGTGTGTTACATCTGTGATGCCTACTGTGGCTCTACATTGCAAGCAAAGTGCCAAATAACGCAGAGAAAAGGAGGAGAAATCAAAGCCTTTTAGGATTCTTAAGCTTGGCAAAAGCACTGTGTAATTTTGCTTAGGCAGCAAGTTGGCTTGAAATAGCAGTATCACAGCACCATCTTTCCCAATTGCTCAAGCTTTACTTTTTAAGTTATTTTTACTGCTCATTGCAGGTTCCAGACTGACAGCTCTGAAAACTGCGCATCCTCTATTTAGGCAAAAATAAGAAGCATCAACTAAGCAAAAGCAACAGCTTCTGACACACCTCCCTAATAATGGACCCAAACTGCTGACCGGGGAACACCACCAAGGAGGAGGATTGTGATCCCACAGCCCAGTCCTGCTCTTGCCTTTCTTCTCCAAAGAAAAGAACAACCTCACTGCTTGGGAAGTGTGTGAAAACAGGCAGCCAGAACCATAAACGGACTATTAGTAGTGAACGACTGATAAAAATTTTAGAACCATTCTGCTCCTGAAGCCCACGCGGCTGCATCCCAGCGAAGGCAGGACACGGCACACGTGTAGACGTGTAGGAGGATCTAGGCCCACTGCTCTGCCTTGATTCAAAGCTCCTTGATTCTAGCCCCGCAGTTCGATGGTACTTGTTGCATTCTAATTTTAACGTAGAATTCCCATCTGGGTTGATCTACGGCGTTCTGACTTACATTCACTAGCAGCAAAGACACTTCTATTACATCTCTGCAGAAGATGAAGGAAGGGCTGGAAACCTCATCTCTGCTCTACAACCCCAGGATCTGCAATTGCAGCATCCTCCTGCTTACCCCGGGCTCCAACACAAACGCTTGGATTTCCCAGTCTTCTTAATTTATAGGCTGGAGCAGAAAATCACAATTTCTTTAGCAGTCTTTTTGAAAACACTTCTACCTGTGAATCTGTTGCTCTAAGTATGAACTTACGATTTCTGTGTGTTCGTCCTTTGGCAGAAGATGAAATGCTCTCACAATGCATGGCTTCCTGATGTGGAGATGCAAATTGCAGGAGCTGGGTTTCCTGAAATGAGCATAAAAAGTTGAAAATCCATTAGGTTTGGGAGTAAGCTTGGCTGTCAGTATAATATTTCTATTACAGCAGCTATCCAACTGGAAAAAAAAAAAAAAAAAAGCTCATCCTCCTATATAATAAAAATAAGCAGATGAGTTTGCTGCTTCCTATTTCAGAAACTTTTGGTATTTACAGTATTTGCAAATTGTAGGTGGCTTATTACAAATCAGCGATTAAAAATCTTTCTTTTCTTAATTCAAAGTCAGTTTTAGCACTGGGACTGAGTACTGCTCAGCAGAGCTATACGGTGCAACATGGAGCTCCCAAACTACCTGCGCTTCCCTCCTCTCCTTTGCTGTTCAACCAGTTGGACTCTCACAGGCTTTGCCAAAACACTAGTCCTGATTTACCTGTCCTTTGCACGGCCTTTCTATTGAGCTTATTTTTGTTTTAGGGCTCTGCATAGTTTGTAAGTAATGAAACACAAGTCAGCACTCCCACTGTCCCCACAAATGAAGCTGCCCGTGTGATTTGTAGGTGCTCTGGCTCGTGCCTGCTCAGCGCCGTGCAAAGCCGCCTGAAAAACAATCTGAGAAAGTAAATGGCCCTTCCTGACCTGCTGCCTTGGGAGGTCCTGTCACAGAGAACGCTGCCTGAATCCCATACACACGTGGCAATGCTGAAGCAGCACCATTTTGTACAGCCCTGCGTGCACTCCAGGTAGACCTTCCCTTTGAGGACACCACGGCTCTTCTAGCGAAACAGAGAGACGCAGCGAGGCCGTAACCAGCCTTGCTGCAGGATGCGTCCCACGGCAGGGTGCACGGCGCACACTGAGGAATTACCTCTCATGGAAACTGCTAGTGTCTGCACTCCTTTTCTACATGGAGAAGTAACTTCCTCCCCACTCTCTTCCCCTAGCAAAACTACCCTCTTCAAAAACCCAGTGAAGAGCCTGGCTCACCTGAGAACTGTGTACTTTGAATCACACAGTAAATGTGTGGGCGATCTGTTGGAAGAGACTGCAGAAATCCCTTTCCAAACATCTTGTGTTGTCTTTTTTTCAGCCAGTATCTATATAAAGACCGGAAAAAAAAAAAACTTAAATTTTTAATCTAAATACCCGATGAAAGCGTTAATCGTGATGAAATGAGCGTTGCTAGAGACTGCGTAATGCAAACCGCCCGCCGCGGCCGGCGCAGGGAGCAGCGCCGGGGAGCAGCCTGGCTCGCAGCCCCCTCTAGCGCAGCGCCCGCCGCACCAGCCGCTCCTTGCTCAGCTCCAGTTATTTATTTTTCTACGCTGTTCGAATGATTTTGGTGCAACACTGTTATTATTTATGGCTATTGACAGGAGAGGGGGGAAAAATTAAGGGGAGTTTGGGGTGAGCT
>JAUBNY010000997.1:366839-382349 GCA_032275445.1 Crypturellus soui
TTTTGGTGCAACACTGTTATTATTTATGGCTATTGACAGGAGAGGGGGGAAAAATTAAGGGGAGTTTGGGGTGAGCTATTAGCACGGCGCATGCACGACGGGCGCTGCGGAGCCGCTGCACAGAGCCCACTGCTCTTCCAAACCCCAGCAAGATTGGCAGGGTTGTTACAGCAGCCAAGTCGCATTTGGAGAGACTGCAGAGAGAACGGCAGAGATTCCACGGCATCCTGGTAAACAAGTTTATATCCTTAATTTCTGAAGCAGTATATCCATCAGACTAGACACATTTGGCTCTGCAGCCAAAAGGCAAGTGAACCAAGTAGTATGTTTAAAAATATAAATAAAATATTACGGTTAATAATACTTGTAGATAGTTTGCTCTGAATCTTATCAAATGATAAAGATTTTAGGACATGAAACTATTTCCAGTATTAGATCCTGCTTACATGTTTTTATAAAACTATTTTTTGAGCTACATTACATTCAGTTCTTAAAATCTATTTGAGCCATAGTATATCTGCAGCATAATACAGCACAAGTTTAAGGACTGGCTGTGGAAATGATTGGGTGAGTATTTATTGCAAAAATATTAAAACATAATGGTGCCAGCAGATTACCAGGGGGATGCTGTTTGCAACTCAACTAGACTTGTAAGAACATGTCGCTTATTCACTTGGAAAGGTTCTTCACAAACAAACAAACAAGCTGCATTTCAATATATTTTAAGCCAGAAAACAAACCATTAAGACCCATCTGCGGGATGTCCAAAGTGATGCAATAGAGAATGACACATGTGACACATCTTATTAGGTTACATCATTACTGTCAGCTTGAAGTTGCATCAAGCTGCATAAGAAGCCGAGGAAGACGGAGATGAATCACCGTCACGCTGGGGCTCTGCGCATCTTGCTCTAGAAGCCTGCTGGTTCTGACCACGCTGCTGTTGGCATCCTGAGGTTCTGGAGATCTTTCTGCTATCTGCCCCAAGCAGCACCAAGACGAGCTGCAGGCACAGCCGACCCTCCTGCCTTCCAGACGAGGTTCAAGGTTCTCCCGGCTCTGCCCGTCCTCCTGCCGTGACTCAGTCACCTCCCACGGCGGAGGCTGCGGCTCTGCACCCAGCGACAAGGCGACAACAGCTCCCAACGCCGCGACTCGAGACACGGAGCCAACCTAAAGCTCTGCTCTTCACACGGAGGGGCGTTTTTTGTGGCCTGCAGCAGCCAGACTTCAGAACAGCTGGCACTCACACAACTTGTGAAAGGAGCCTTAAAAAGGCTGTCTAACCAGGAAGCTTGTCTTTACGTTTTCACCACCGATAGCAGAGCTAATCAAAAGCTGCGATTTCTCCCTGGAAACCTTTCCTCCCTTAAGACTTTCTCAGAGACTCTTCAGCTGAGAAGAGCCAGTCCCAGGAGTGCTCTCCATCACGGTGCTCATCACAGCGCAGGAAAAACCCTCGCAGCAGACTCGCATAAACCACCCTTTTGATTTGTTAGGCTCACAGAAAGATCAAGATTCAAGCTGCTGAGAAAAGGGAGGATCAGGTTGTAAGTTCCATGTCTTATCCTGCTGCTGGAAGAGAAGGATATTTTATCCTCCTGAGTCTCACATGCAAAATTTTATTATTATTATGCCAGGGAACAACTATTAATTATTTAGACAGTCACCTGACAACTTCAGAGGCCACTGGAATAGCTGTCTTGTGAAACCACAGCTCTACTGCCATCTTCTCCTCTTTTTTTTTTGTATTTTTATAGTATTGTATTTGTTGCTACTTGTCTACACACTGAAACACAACCCAGCAGCAGCAGCAGCAGCTCAGCACGTGCTTCAACTGCCTCCAGCGCGGCCCTGACCCGAGCCCCGAGCCCCGAGAGCACTAAACCCTCACCCTGGTCAGTGCACCCACTCGCCAGCTGGCACTGGGCAGCCTTAGGAACACGCCTGCATTTTACCTCTGCTACATAGGAAATCTGCCATCAGATTTCCTATGTTCTAGAACTGCTGTTTTTCTGCCCAGAGCTGTGGACGCGCAGCGAGCAGCACACAGCACCAAAGCAGCTTCCCGAATGACCTGCCCAAGGGAGCAAGGAAACTAACCTGGGCCTCCGGTTCCGCTGGGCGCATGAAGTCTGCCGCCTGCGAGGCTGCTTTTACACTTGCTCTTCCACAAAGTCCCCTGCTTCTCGGCTGTTCTAGAACTGCCGGAGCAGCCAAGAGGGCTCCAAGGAGCTGGAACCTCCTGTCCTTGGGCAGCAACTCCCTCCGCAGCGGCCAGCCAGGCGCAGAGCCTCTGGCCCCGATGGGGCAAGGAGGGAGGACACGTCCCTACGTTCCACATGTCCATTCACCGTGGGTTTCGCATACATAGAGGTTATAAGGGCCTAGCGCGTTCCTGGTGATTCCCATTTGTTCCAACCTCTTCTCTTTCACATCTCTGCGGAATCTACAGCTTCTTCAGGGCCCATGTCTGGCTGGGAATCAAGAGAAGAGACAGGAATGGGGGAAAAATGGGTGATGGAAGCAGAACAGGAGACATTGCAAAGATGGGGAAACGTCTTGTGTGATTTTTGGAACAGCTCTGTACATTACAAATGTGAAAAAACACCCACAGCAATGTGGGTTAAGAAACACTTCCCAGTAAGAAAGTGAATAAAAGCAGGCACTAAAACAACAGAAATAATGACCTGACTTTCCAGATTTTGATTCTAAAATGCCTGGTGCCGCAGGCAGTTAGCTGAAAAACTCTTCTTCAGCACAGAATCTCACTGTTTTGCCTCAAATAGTTGTAGTTAACAAATATTCCCTCTGAGCATAACGTGGTGTGTGTGTGTACGTGTAAGACAGGCACTGACAGACAGCCCATAGCTATATGGAGAGATGGAACTGTCAAGTGAGAAAGCAGCAAAAGGAAAAAGAAATATTA
This sequence comes from Crypturellus soui, assembly GCA_032275445.1. Classification (NCBI taxonomy): domain Eukaryota; kingdom Metazoa; phylum Chordata; class Aves; order Tinamiformes; family Tinamidae; genus Crypturellus; species Crypturellus soui. The sequence continues at coordinate 369,769 of JAUBNY010000997.1, forward strand.
GAGTAATATTTCTTAAGCTTGGGGAAAAAAACACATTTCTTCTTTAATCCTCTCTCTCACCTTGTCTGGCAGAGCCACAACCTTGAATTCCATCTTTAACTTCTTTATCATTTACAGGGTTTATTTTGAGAATCCCTTCCTCGCCACTAGAACCGTGTTATCACACTCGGGAGTAACTATTGCAACCTGCTCATCTGGCCCTTCTAGAGCAGCCGCTGGTCTGCTGCAATCTCCTCTCAGCCAAGTGGTCCAGCTAAAGCCCCTGATTCCATCTGCATGTTTTAACTGTGACGGTTACAAACCCAGATCCTCAATATTTAAAGAATAACTGTTCCTCGGTATGTTTCCAGATGTTCTTGCTCTCGTTATTGCCTTATCTTATTACCAAAGAAGTCAACAGTATGGGATACATTAAACATATAATCTACTCTGACGCTCATCTAGATGCTCTTGTCTGGTGGGAGTACGGTATGAGAGACAAGTACATTATTTTTTTACACAGTTACTGAAGGGAAATTTGCTTTTATTTAAGTGCTGTCAGAATGCAGCAACTAAACAGCTCTGGACTGAACTGAATCCCTCTCAGCACACACCGAAGGCAGGGCCAGCCTTCACTTTCCAGGGAGGATCCTCCTGACACAGGCCAGTCCTCAGGAGCAGGAGGGCAGCTCCACCTTGCCCTTGAGAACCTGCCCGTGGCACTGAAGAGCAAGCCGGCCTCTCGCAATTCCTTTAATCCTTAGCCAGTTAGTGCCAAACGGCTTAAAAGTCTCAGTCGCCGTCAATACCAGCAAACCAAGGAGGCCGAGAGGAGGGATCTGAACGCAGACACTGGCACCGTGCAGGGGTCAGCAGGGCCTCGCACCCAGGGCTGGCCCAAGCCTGGCCCAAGCTCTCCAAACCAGCGTGAGTTACAGTGCAGGAGCAGCCAGGGGCCAGGGCCTTTTCCCAGCAGGAATACTGCATGTCACCCCCAGTCTGGGATGCAAAAGTTCCACTGTGTCATGCCAGTTGGCTCCAGAGCTAGAAAACAGTCTCTATTTACTAATATAAATACTGCTACCCTGTTCGATTCTGAGTCAGAGACAAAGGCTATATCAAAAGAACAAGCATCCTAAGTTAGAGCTCAGCTCCTTCAGTGTTTTTTTTTCCCTCCATTTGAATTTCCCTTTTCTGAATCCCATGAATATCTGTGCAAGCCTGCATTTAATTATAAAATTGCTTAGAATTCCATTTAAGATTGTTTCATCTGTTATCCAGGATGTAGGAGGACTCTGAATTGTGTCACCTTCTAGTCTTTGCCAATAATGTCATAATTTGATATGGAAGCTATGCATACTATTATATTCCAATTTGATATTTAAAACATGCTTTGGCAGACAAATGACTTCTATTGATGGGTTTGGCTGATTTCTCTCTGCCTTTATAATGTGAAAATATTCAAAAAGAATATGTTATATCATATTTTCATCGCGCGTGTTGAATCCATACCACTTCCATTTCCTTTCTCTTCTCTTTGGGAGCTTGGAAAATATAGGAGCACACTGGAGGAAGGGAAAAAACAAACCAACAGCCACAATAAAGGAAGATGCAATGACTGCAAATTGGGAAAAACTGAGGCACGAGCTATGGAAACAGAACTCTGCAGCTCTAACCTTAGCTACTTCACCTCATTTTTTTTAGATCACCCCTTCTTTTTGGTCTTGCTAGTCCTGCTTTTGGTCTCCAGACTCTTCTGACACTTTATCAATCTGGTATAAGACCCAAAATTATTTTCATAAGACCCAGGTTATTTTATTTCTTTATCTCAATTATTTTTGCTCTCGGCTCATAAAGTTGCTGTTGTTCAGCCTGATCCTATCAATCAGAGTTGCCACAAAAGGAACTGGTTTCTCCTGGACTTTCCTCTTGCAGTTTCTTGTAATTCCATGCATCTTGAATGTAGCCTTCTATTTTAATTTTATAACTCCATGTTCTCTTTTTTCCTTCCCTTATCTCTTTTCCTCCTACTGCACCCAGAATGATTCTGCAGCCCCACTCAGTTTGTGGCTGGGGCTACCACGACAGGTTCATCACCACTACGGAGGGGAACAGATTTATTAGTTCATCAAGCCCGTCGGCTCTGCCCTCACACAGCGGGTACAACTGTTCCCCGGAGGATCCTTATCGGGGCTTTCATCTCCGCCAGGTCCTGGCGCTGGCAGTTGTCTAACAATCTGGAAGGAGATTTCCCTGCAGGGAAGTCCTTTATACTTAGACGCTAGCGACTACCTCGGTCCTTTGGATAATACCTTATTGAAGGATGGTACCTTCACACTCATCTCCGAGGGTTATCCCAGTGGGAGTTAAATACCTTATTGTGCCTTCCAAAGAGCTAGGAGACACAAACCTTTTACTCCTGTCTGTTTAACCCTTCTTGTTGCTAAATGGTAAGCCCCCAAAACATACGTGTGTCTCCATCGGGCTGTACTGCAGACTTCTGTACCTCAAGAGCAATGAGACATTACCCTGGCGAAATACCCTGCAGGGAAAGGCTTTAAAGCAGCATTTTAAAAGGAGATGAGAACAGAATTCTACAGAGTCCTGATGACTCATCCTTACTGCTGGAGTTCCTGCTTCACACAAGCATCACAGGAGAGGCTGGCGTAAGCTGGGATTAATCTCTCTGAAAACACTGGAAATACTGCTCAGCAGCCTGACAGTGTTGCAGAGAAAGTTGGGAGGCTGCTGCTCAGGAGGGATCAGCACCCAGCAGCAGTGCCACAGGCTGATCCGGAGAGGCAGGCCGAGCGCCGCAGCGAGACTCTCCACCGAGCAGAAGTGACACAAAGTGACAGGGGAGGCGAAGGCGGCACCGCCGCGACGAGGACCGCGGGATACGGGCACCAACCCAGGTGGGGAAGCCGTTTGCCAGAAGGAAAACATCAGGTTTAAAAAACAGAACCCAATTAATGGATAGGAAGAAGGGAATAGAAAAAATCAATGGGGAAAAAAATAAAACAACCAACAGGCAAACAGGCAGTTTGTCTTTGGTTAGGGATACCTAATTATCTCATTCCCATGGAATACGAAGAATCCTCTTCTTTGGAAGAATATTTCCACCACTTGTAATTGTTCCCACATGGATAACTGCCTTAATTAAATTAAGTTCCTATTCCTAATGAATTCTGATGAAGAGGGTTCAATTATGAAACTAGTAGTATTATGGAATCACTGTGAACACAGCTGTAGCAAACGGATTCCTCTGGACAGGGCGCGCTGCTAGCAAGCAGAAAATTTCATATTCAATATATCAATATTCATATTTAAGAGATTCTTCCATCTTTTGGCATATTTTCATTTAAAACATAATTGTCTGATAGTGGCCACACACCTCTTTGCACAGCTTTAGAATCCTGAGCTGTACGTAATACTTATGCATGACCCAGTGCTGTTATATCAATTGCCTCTCTCCCTCTTTCACTGGAAAAGAATTTGCTCCACTGAACAATGAATTTTTGCATATTTTATTATCTCAGTGTGCCACAGAATCCACCATAAAAACCCAAGGAAAACTTAAGAAAAAAAAAAAGATAGGAGAGAATGAAGGTTACAAATTGTTTCAATTAAAGCTACACAAAGCCCTGGATTCCCTGGATTATGTTTTCCACATTTCAATATTTGTCCATGAGTGCAAACAAACAGCCCTCTAAAGAGTTCTGCCCTCAGTAATTTTGCCTTTTCTTAATCCTAATGTATAAAGCCTGGCCTCCTGGGATATTAAGAGAATCTCATAAGGACAATCCGACTTTATATTGATTCTATTTCCTAGATCCATAAAATTTGTTGCCTTAGGAAACACAAGAGCATGAAGAAAGAGAAAAGAAAAAATAAAAAGAAAAAAAAAAGGAAAAAAAAAAAGCATGGTTTAATTTAAATACCCTTTCTAGCAAAAGGAAAAAAACACAAATGGGAAAAAAAGCACAGAGGATGATGCTTGTTTGCCAAGACTGTGCTACGTGAAACATGCAATACAAGCTGACAAGGGAAGGAGATGATCATTGTTTGAATAACATCAATACAAACACAGATGCAGATGAAACTGGCAAGGGAAATGGAAGATCCAAACTCTGAATCACACTGATGAACCAGTAAATATTATTCAGACAGGGAGGGGGAGGCAGGGAAAGCAGGGGCTGACACGGGGGAGACCAGGAGCGTTTGCTCCGAGCTGCCACTGGCCAGGAAAGGGGGAAGCCCTCTGAGGCCTCCGCAGCTTCGGCAGATCCTGCCCTGCGTCTCCCGCTCCCTTCCCAGTGCAGATCATCACTGTAACGGATCACAGTGAACTGCAGTTCCGGGTATTTTTGTATGTATTTATGTGTTTAGGTATAATTAATCTGGCCTTAGAACAGGAAGGCCAGTGCTCCTCAGCCATGGAGCTGAGGTCTAATCTCCAAGGATCCACCTTATTCTTACAAACTCAACACAACCCTGTTACACACCAAAATCCTATATATTCAGTCTAACACAGAAACAAAATTGGAAAGAAGAAGAAATTAAATGCATTAAGGAACACTCAATCTTGTGCTTTTTATTCTGTTATTAATGCAAAATGTAATAGCAATCCCAGTCTGGGAGGCATTTTTCGTTTGTTTTGCAGAAAACTGTTTAAATGCCCTTCCCTTTAAGTCCACGCAGGGGGTTTCAGAATCTCCTCTAGTCTTTTTACATTTGTAGCTTGTACTCACATATTCTGTCCTCATTCTCACTAACCTTGCTTTTACAAGATCTTTCTGGAGGACTTTTGAACAAGAGCAGGACACAGCGCTGCCCTTCAGGCCACTCAACGTATCCCCTCCATTGTCTTTTATCCGAGACAATCAATCACGTAAGATACCGCTTGTTATTAAGGAGTCAGGGCTTCTCTGAAGGCAGGAAGCTTTAGCCGCATATTTCCCCTAAAGCTAATTAGATTTGCATTGCTAAACCATTTTAAATAATTAGTTAATCTCTCCATCTGAGGACTCAGACACTTCACAAATCTAAATGACCTCCTGCCGTAGCAGGACCCTGTGACCAGCAGGACACTGGTCAGGGATGGAAAGCCAGAGCACAGGGAGGCACCGTAGCTTCATGGCACAGAAGAGCCTCATGGCAAAGGTGAAAGTAGATCACAGCGCTTCTGGATTAAATCCCCATCCTTCAACCCACCAGAGCCAGCCACACTCGGGCAGGAACTCGTATGGTTGGAGGCTGCATCTCGTTTTTGACGGAGCACGAGAAGCCCCGTTCTAACAAGGTGAGCAGCGGGCTTGAGAGCAGCAGGTTCCGCACCAAGGCACTCGGCCCGTCCAGGGACGGTGCCGGCCTCCCAAGGGCCACAGCACAAGGGCTCAAACTGCACCAGACTAACCCTGCACCAGACTAACCCATTGAAACGGCGTGCAAACACGGCACACACAGGATAACCCAAAGCTCCGGCTGAAACTTTCACTACAAAACACACTGACATTTGAAAAGGTAACATGACAACTCTTTGTGCTAAATCAATTACTGATTATCAATATAGCACTTAGTGATGCATAATTAGTATGTAAAAGATATATTTAGCTGTAGATTATACCAGTAATAAGGGCTACACGAGCAATAGCTGTATAATTACATTTTATGAATACAGGAAACCTTTGAGAAATGCTTTGAGATTTAATTGACATTTAACAAGATAACTACAGCAAGTTAATTACAAATTATATGCTAAAATATGAATTAACTTTAAATAATATTTTAGCTTGCTGCAGTAAAACTATAGTGGATTGTTTTTTTGCCAGTGAAACACCTAAATGAAACTGTTCCTTCAAATAGCATTTTTCTAATTAATTTCCCAAAAACTAAAGTGTGTATTAGAGATTTTGTTGTTGTTGTTGTTAGAGAGAGGGTAACCTGATCTGGTTAATGAAAGACATATTTATTGCCCTTTTACACTTAAAAAAAAAATCTTTCAGCCCTGCTTTGTTTTCAGCTTTGAACGCAGAAGAAAAAATGCAAAATAAAGCACTGACAAGCAATTCGACTCGCTGCAAGATGATACATCAGGGATTCTGACAGCGCTAATACAACCAGGAATTTGCAGAATAAAACAACTCTGAACTCCTGGTTCTGATATGGATGTGTGTAATCATATAGAAAATATAAAAGCAGGTTCGCTAGCACAGCTGTATTATTTTTAGATCTGGTAGTGCAAAGATGATGGAAATTGGGTTCAAAATAAGTTTGCTCTAGATCCCAGGGGAGTCACGGAGGCAACGCACAGGCCTCTCACCTGCCGCCAGCCACGCTGCATCAGTGTCGTTTCCACAGCTCAAGTACCTACCAGCCTTGGGTCACCAGAAACACCAGGAAAGTAGCAGGGTTCCTCAGTCAGGCTCTTCACTGAGGTCTGCAGTCTCTGCAGCTCAACCACAGGCACACTGCACAATTTGGCCCAAGTCTCTTCATATCTACAAATCCTTTTGAGATTTTTTTTTTCTTTCCCCTCCCTGCCCTACCTCATTCTGCCCATAAATCATGCAGAACTCGCCTCATCCTCACAGGGAGTTTCTAAAGCCCCTCGCTGTGCGAGATTCTGATCTGGAAGTGTTACTGCAGCTGTAAGGAGGGAGAATTAAGTGATTCAGGAGATCAAAATGACCCCATTACAAAGAGAAAATAGTGTAATTTCCACCTCCCTCCTGTCTCTTGCTCAGTATGTCCCAGCCAACTCCAAGGTCTATGTTGCAATTTATTTCTGCTGCTGTGTCTCTGTTAGCATTCTGGACCAGGTACTCCAGATTATGCATACACAGATGATTTAGTGCCTCTGCTCTTGAAAACGTTGCTTACTTCAATATATCACAGGAGGAAGTGGAGAAACAAGATGATAAAGCAGTGAGGGATACGCAGGGTGACCTTATCTGCACCCAAGTTTACAGCTTTTTGCAATTCATGTAAATTGGGGGGGGGGAGGCATTTTGGTTTGTTTTTAAATATGAAAGCCAGGCCCAAGCAGGAGATTCACCATCTTTATTCTTCAATTCCTGAATATACATCTAATTATAAGACAAGAAAAGCATTAAAAAAAAATAAAGAAAAGTAAAACCAAGAAGTCAGATCGTTTCTGACCTCTTCTTATTCCAGGAAGGACAAGAGAGCAACGCACCAAAGACTTTTAGAAGGTCATGTTTTTTCCTGGCTATAACCCTTGCCTAACACTTGCAAACACAGAGGAAAAGTGGCAAAAGAAATCAGGAAAATGAATCAGAAAAATAGCAAAATTCAGAAAAAAATGCCAGAATCTGGGCAGAACCATATCTCTATAGCCTGAAAACATGAATGCAGAGAGATGCAGAGCTTCTGCTGAAAGTACTTTCCCCCATTAGTGCTAACCCTGATCCATAAACTACATAAACCATAAAAATAATCAAACCATCTTTTTCTACAGATAATATATAACCCTCCAGCAAGCAGAGATAGAGCCCAGGTTGCTGTTTTTACCTGTTCTATGGTCTCAGGTGACTTCTTGTTTGCTACAGCTGTGCCTTCAGAAAACCTTTACTGCTGCAGCTCTTGTTAAAGATGCGGGGAGACAGGTCGAGCTTGGAGGTGCCGTCCTTTGAACTCCTTATGGCAGAGGGTTTCTACAAAAAAGAGAAAATAGCCATGCTAGATTGCTAGGTACCGAGGCAGACTGTATCCACTGCTCCTTCCTGAAACCCTCCCCAGCAGCAGCAATGGGTCCTTTCAGGACCAGGGGCTTCTTTCCTAAGGGACTTTCCCAAGAGGAAGCTTTGGAGGTTTTGATACACTTCTCTAAAAATTACCTTCAAGATAAAATAGATGTTTATATGGGCTCTTTTTTATTTTCACTAGTACAGTAGATTAGTCTTGATTGATTTTTCTGCATGCGTAGGAGAGGCTTAAGGTTAAAAGATAAAAGGGTAGATTTCTTTTTAAACGTAATTTAGATTTTTCTGGTATTTCTCTAACATCAGCACAAAATCACTTCTTGCTCCAGGAGCACCACGGTACAGCTGCAGGCACGTAGGAAAGATCTCCGGTGGCAAACGGAACAGCTGAACACGGCAACGCTTTCAAGACCCGCTGTGTGCAGTGCATCCTCCTCCTGAAGAGCAACCGTCTTTAAATAGCAGCCAAACAGGAGAGATTAGGGCAAGAAACATCAGTTTTGCTAAGGAGTTTTGGCTTTGGTTTATTTATATAATTTTGCTGCAGTCAGTGTAGATTTTGACCATCAAGAGCGTGTGATGGGAACCACAGGGCATGCTCAATCCCGTGGAGTTTGGGCTGAAAGATCATTTAGTCACTGTTTGGTTTCAAAGAGCTCAACGATGCAGACTAAAAAGATGCAAAATAAGTAGCAGTCAGCTCTGTCTTTCCTTATTACTCAAACTCAGCTGTAAGCCACCAGGACTCACTCCCAAATCCACATTTTTATGAATTATTTGTTGTGTCCTCCAAACTCTTTTACTTTAGCTTCAGTTGAGCAGAGCTCCTGGAGACCTGAAACCGTTTCGGTACAACTTGTTACCACAGGCTGGGCTGGGTAGGAATGGGTGGATTATTCCCCAAGAATAACCGAGCCAATACATTTCAGCATTTTTCTGTGAATAAATTATTTGCAAATAAACACTTTCATTATTCGACCATCTCTGATGTTCCATTAGCATTCAGTGAATTATTTATTCAGCAGCTTTTCCCACCAATCACTGAATACATTATTCGCAAATAAATTATTCTACCAGCTTTTGCTTTAAAGATGTCCCTTTGAGAACAATAACGTCCCAGAATAGCAAACAGGCAAAGGGAGCAATTCATAAGGCCTGATTCTGATCTCAGTTGTCCCTGTATAAATCTGAAGGATTGTCATGGAAACTCACGGCCTTTTGATGTAATTTACACCTGTGGACGCCGGCTCAGGTGGTGGTGCAGATCACTCCAAACTGCCGATGCCTGTATCTCAATAAGCAGTTTAGTTTTCAGCCCACAAAGTTGAGCAGGATTCAGGTCCAACCAGGACAGCTGAGCGTCCCACCTGCTCCGGGAGGGATGGGAATGGCAGCGCTCTCCCAGGTATCCCTTTCCCTTCCCTCGCCAGCCCGGCAGCTCTGTTACGGTACCTTTGTGCACATAATGCATTCAAATCCAGCGCGAACACCAAGCCGCAGCAAAAGCCTTGTTTGTGTCTGGGCCAAGGAGGATGAAAGCCTGTTAGAACTAAATGAAGGCTGCGTTTATGCCAATTTTAAGCAATAATTGAGGTGCGGCGCAGGGGAATTTGCTGAACTCCTGTCCTTCTGACAAGAAAGAGCTTCTTTTGTTGGGAAGCACAAAAAGTCACCCTCATTAAATCAAGGCATCTTTATCCAAACCACATGGAGGATTTATCATCTCACCCATATGCTGATGCCTTTCACAGAGACGGGGAAAAAATAAAAAGTGGGGGAGGCAGAGCGCGAGAGCGCGGAGCCCTTGTTTCAAGAGGGCTAATTACCAAAGAGCCGGGATCCCGGGTCGATACCGACCTTGGCAACGCGCGGGTGGTCGTGCCGGCGTTTGAGTAACACAAACCCGCACACCCCACCTGTGTTCCCTGCTCGTATCACTACCATAAATAATGGGTAACGTGCACAAAATGAACAAATCAGACCCAGTGTAACTGTATGAAGGAGGACAACCAAACAATAACATTAAGATCTATAACTGAGTTAATATCAGACGCTCTTCCCCCCGTGAACCTTCCTTCATCCTCAGAGTAATTGTATAATGACATTTATGTATAATAGACTTGTGACATTATAAATGACACTCGTGTCAGGATTGTCAGGCTGTGACAGCCACAGAGACAGCTCCAGTGAGAAATTAATCACTTCTGAGGCTCCAAAGTTGCTCATTTACTGCTGCCAAATAGGATCGTGCAAAACCAAGGCGGTGGCGGCAGCAGAGGCGCCACGGCTCTGCACCCGCCAGCGCGAGCAACGCGGCTCCACTGCGAGGGCTCTGCCCTGCCCAGGACCAGGAGCTGCTGCAAAAGATGCTCCCGAGACGCATGGGTGATGTGGCCAAGCAGCTCTGCTCCGTCCTCGCGCGAGCCGGGGTCTCGCTCTCGCCGGCGGCGCCGCAGCTCCGCATCGGCTGTCCACGCAGGACACGTCTAGGACCAACCGAGCGCTGCCCGGAGGTGCCCCCAGCCCCGACTGCATTCAAACACGGGATTTCAGGCGTGCAACTTCCCGTACAAAGTGAAGTGCTCACCTAACTCCCTCGTACCTCTGCGAAAAGCCTGCCCTAGATCATACAAGGAATGCAGCAGCAGAAAACAGATGTTTGGAGTGCTCCTCCACAGGCCCAAGGAGAAGGTTTGTACAGGAGATCTTTCATAATGGAAATTTGTATGTGTAGCCCTCCTATAACATCAAACTTATTATTGTAAAATACATGCAGTTGATGCACATTTTAGATGTTAGTGATATTTTATATAGCAGCACTCTGGGCTGGGCCCATTCAAGGTTTACTGTCTTTGATTAAGGATGAACACACAAGTCCAGGATAAAGTTGGAGAAAGACTGTTTTACCCAGTACGTGGCGTGCTTTGAAACTGGCCTCTCCTCTTCTGTCAAGACTGCTCTTCTGGTCAGTTTTTTCCTGGCAAGGGCTTCTGAGGAGAGGATTTCTCTGGCCTTTCCATGCTGTTTTCCTTGCTCTCACCTTCCTGGCCATTCTTTTTGCTTGGATCCCATGCTTGGATCTCCCTTAGTTCCTTTGGCTCTTACTCAACATGGTGATGGATAGCCTGAGATCTCTTTAATAGTGTCCTACCATCCTAACAGAGAAGTCAGCGTTTTCCATAATAGCACCCAGGGTTTTTTGATTCTCTTTTCTTCTCAAAGAATAAAAAGATGCTATTAAATTCCCAGTTTCTTCCCCCTCTACCTTACCAGCTCCTTACAGTGTACAAACATCTCACAATATATATGTTATGTTATATATGCATTTATTAATATCTATATATTTCAGTTTTCTAAAACTGCAGAAATGGTTAAATTATTTGTTGGGGAGAAAAGGACATTTTGAAATGTACTGTACATTATGAATACAAAAAAAAAAGAAAGAAAATCTTCTCCAGATCAGTATAGGGGCTATTATTAGACTATCAAACTGTCATTTTTCAAAGCATTTCAATTGTCACGATTTTTTCTAATAGCTTCTAACGCATTATCTAATGCCTGGGCCAAAAAAACAGAGGAGGATCAAAGCATGTTGAAAAACACTAGTCAGACTTCATGACAAATAAGTGTTTGCAGGCTAAACTCTTCCTTCCCCATCTCCCTTCAAAAGATATTTGTGAGCTTCAAATCAGGATCATTTTGTTTGTTTTTGTTTTTTGAAGGTACTTGTGTCCTTGTAGTTTTCTTCATAATCTAAAAACTTGTCACGCAAAAGGATAACCTGGTTGTAGTCCTTTAGCACTGCTGTTTGAGCTGCCGTAACCGACACACAGTGGAGTCCCAGGGAAAGCAGAGGGACCTGGAGGTTCCCAAGGAGATGCCTGGGGAACGGGAATGGAAAAGACTGGAGGGCAGAGGAGCAACAAGCAGGAATACCCAAACGCTGGCTGATGTAGGAATGTCCTGCTAACCATATGAGTCGGGATTTGTGTTCAGGGCCTTCTGAAACACACGGATCTGCTGGATGTGAAGCACTCAGAGCTCCAGGAAGCTCATGGCAATCGCCAGCATTACAGAGAGGGAAATGTTTTATCGCTGGGTAATGAGTTACCTTCTCCCCTAGGATGTCAAGGGATCCAGGAGGGACGTTCTAGCTACTGCTGTGAATCCCCCGCCTCCTTGGCTTCTTCCAGGCCATGATGTCACCTTCTTCTTCTGTGTTTACACACGAATGAATGAATTCATTGTAAGACTGAACAGGGAGATAAAAACAGATTAAAACGTTTGGAGTCCCAAACGTTTGGAGTTAGAGGTTCCCTGCAGGAGAAGGCAGGTTCCCGGAGTGACCAGGATGGCACTGGCTTCGCTGCCTGTTTGCTCATGGGGAGCCCTGGCAGGCTCGCGCTCCCCAGCCCTGGCTGCCTCGGGAAGGTGCGCCAGGAATGCCTTGGAATTTCATTTATTTACTCCTGCCACCTGCTGGGGTTTCCCCAGCACTGCCGGCGCAGGAGGCTGCTCTCCTTTGTCTGCTTTCGGGGGTCCCGGCCGCTCCAGGGCCTCCGCAGAGCCCCAGCTCTATTCGCTCCCATCGCATGCACGACAAATTAGGTTGCTAATGTAACATATATTTTTATCAGCCCAAATGACAATGGAAACTACAAACTGATTCGGCTTAACAGAGTGTGACAGCAGTAGGCTAATTCCACATTTGTAATTAAATTACATAATATTCTAGGTGGAAGTTTATGAGCAGAGGTGCACAGTAATGATATGAGCAAGCCACAGAATCACAATATAGATATGTCAGATCTTAGACTCCTGTCTATATGGCAAAATGAATTATTCCACTTACATCTTTTTTAAAGTCACAGTGTTTTC
>JAUBNY010000997.1:461286-472167 GCA_032275445.1 Crypturellus soui
TTTTAGACCAGGATGACCCTTTTGCTGATGACTGTTATGGACTTACATGACCCTATTATTCTTAAAGAGGGACAAATATGATAAACTGTAGTTTTGGTTTCAGCATTGAGAAGTTTTCCTACTGCTTGGAATAAAATGAGAACTGCATTTACATTTAGTATGTACTTCTCATTCACCTTGGCAAAACTTTCCAGAAAAGTACTAAAATGATACCTTTAATTTGGCAAGGAGGGTAAGATGGCTAAGCCCAGAGCTCAGTCACGTAGATCTCATTGACTAAATGAGACTGTGTTTCTGGACAAGCCTTTTCTTGTTTCACAAATAAAAGTTAACAAATCTGAAGAATCAGATGCAGGCAAAGCCCAAGGGACATTAGCCCAGTGATTAGCTCAGAAATATCTTCACTCATCATTAACACCAGGCAGCACCAAATGACCTGATTTTCTTATTCAGCTAATGCTCCTGAGGCTTATTATGTTATTACAATCTGTCTGCGAACAATAAGTCATCCCGCTGTTTTATAGGACAACAAGGAATTTAGTCTGATTAATAGTCTGAAGATTTGTCTGAGTTTACCTGCGGTCAATAAATGTGGCTGATAAACTCTTCTGCATCTCAGGGCTGCTCAGAAGCTGCCATCCCAGCCAGAGCTAACGGGTGACACTCACCAACAGCTTCAGCACAGAGGCGCTGGGTGAACGTGTTCGTCCCCAGGCCCCAAAGACAAAGAAAGGAACTGAGGAGAGCAGGGTACAGAAAAAATCTGTTGCCCAAGCTACAAATGAAAGACTCCTCTTCCTCAGAGCTATCGATCTAAGCTTTCCAATTTTGTTAAATTCAGGTTTTGTTTTAGAACTAGGAGACTTGACAACAGATTTGGCTGCTAATAATTCCTCCACCAAGCCCTATACCATGAAGGCAAAGCCCAAGGTTTGATATGTTCTCACCCCAGGCCATACATTTACAGATGGCTCTTAACATCCCTGAAAGGAAGCAGGCCAGGCCCGCCTTTGATGAAGTGTCAGGGAAGACAATATGGATAAAACATACAGGATTAATTTGGTGTCATGTGAATGGTACAATCAAGCTTGACCTAATCAGCTGGCCAAACTTCACTTATTGACAGAAATCAATGAAATTTGTATTGCTCAAACTCCTTCTTCTCTGCTTTTCAGGAAACACATTATGGATGCACATTATCTTGGGCATGTGAATAAACTCATATGCAGATGAACTGGCCATCTCCGAGCCTAGACCGGGTGAGCTATTCAGTTGATTCCCTTCATTGTATTTATACACAGGGTCACTGCACAAAATTAGATCTTCCACGCACAAGCCGGCCTGTCCAAACATACTGCACGTTTGCACAGTGCTACCTGACAAGAAGTTTCGAACTTTCTGGATGAACTGCTGAATGCGTCGGACATCGCCTTCTATCTGGGTCCTCGTTACGCTCATCTGCTCCACGAGACGCTGAGTGTTGCTTTGAATCTGATTTGCAGACGTCTCTGTTGCTTTAATCTGCAAACAACAATATTTTACTGAAGCCACAGCACTTGCCCTGGATTCCCAGCAGCCTTACACAAATCCCAAACAAATTAGGCAAGTCTGCAAAGTGTGTCAGGAACTGCAGGGGTAGCATACAGATATTCATTTAAAGAAATCCCAAATTTCTGAAGCAGCCCAGAAGATCAAGTGTCAGATCAAGTTTGAGATTGGTTATTTTATCACAATCTGTTCTTTCCGCAGCTGTTTAATAGGCGCCACATCTGCTGCGCTACAGCAAGGATCCCAGCGGCGAGCAGGGCGCTGCGGAGCAGGCCCGGGGAGCGCCGCGCTCCGCACTCACCAGCCGCGCCGTTTCCTGGAGCCGGGCACTCAAGCTGCGAAATTCGCTCGCAGCCTTCTCAGCCCTCCGGAGGGCATCTCGTGACAGGGGGAAGATGCCCCTGCAGCCCGGGGCAGCTCCACAGTCTGTGCTGTTGTCCTGCACGCAGAGGAACCCTTCACACTGGGCAGGAGTGCACTTCTCCAGTCTGGAGCCACCGCAGATCTACATGGGAGAGAGCAGCACGTAGTACTGAGGTCCCGTGGGTGCCATGGCATCCTTGGTGGCACAGAGACCTCAGTGGCCACTGAGCCTATGCCACGCGCTTTGGACAGACTCAGGCCAAGGGAGCTGGGCAGGAACTTGGAACGCTTCTGCAGTGAAGCTTTACATGGAACATGAAAAGTGCCAACCCTTTGGCTTGGCATGGCAATGACATATGCCTGAGTGCCTGATTCAGCACAAATGACCAGAGACTATGACTGTGTCAGACGAGGACAGCCAGAACTGAGCACACACAGATTGGCTTTGAGTATCCACCTCCAAGACAGTACTGTGAGGCTGGAACCTAAGAACGAACTTGAGCTCAGCTAGGAGCGAAGTGGCAGCTATATTCTACCAGCTCGTCAAGTATAACAGAGAGCTTGTCTCCATGGAGCAAACATCACATTTCCTCTCAAGACAGCGGCTCTTCACGGTGACAGGAATCCCTGCAGCCTGACATGCTCCTTTTCAAGAGAAAACAGGCTGAACAAATCCTGCTTGCTTGCCAAAACGCAAGCGGTTTTAATTGCAGGTCATGTTCTAGAGTTACCATCCAAAGAGGGCACCGCAGCAGGGGCACAAGCAAATTCAGAGGCAGTCAAAAACCAGCGCAGGCCAATTGCTTGGGAACATTTGGATGCCCTGAAAAGCAGAGATGGGAGGCTGGTGGTCTCCACAGCAACCGTGCATTAGGAGACACTGAAATGGATCACCATGGCAATAACAAAGCAGTGAAGGAGAAAGAAAATGAACCTTATCCTGAAATTAAGTGAATTTTTGAGATACAAGATAGTCCTTGGAGGAAAAAAACCCTGGAAAGGGGTAATGGGGTGGGTCCCCAGTACTTTGGTATCTGTTGTTACTAGACAAGGGATCCTCAGACTGCACTCCACTGATGTCCCAAAGGAGTAACCTGCCATTTACAGTGAGTCTCTCTGTCCAGACATTTCATCCTACCACGTTAGACTGTTTGAGGAAAGATGGATGATGCCAAGGTAAGACTTTTGATTTCCAAGCCAACAAGGTCCTCTTAAAAACTAGAAATGTGTGAGAAAATAAGAAGATAACTTGCTATTTTCACCTTATTTATAACTGGGGTCAAGTTGGGCGAGGAGGCTATCTTGCCCTGCAGAGTCTGCAGCGTGGAGGTGTAGTCTGTGAAAGCCCCTTCCAGTCCCTCAGCGCTTTTCCTGTTCTCTCTGGATTCAGCTAGCAGCCTGGAGGCACCCGCCACGAGACCGCTGGCATTGCTCGATGTCTGGTAAGCAGATCTGATTGTCTTGAAGGCTCCTGCAGGAACAAAACCAATAAATGACAAAAATGCTTTCATGACTCACAAATGCAGCATAGCTACCTAAACAAGGCATTGGCTATACCCTGCAAGTGGATGTGTGCACAGAGAGGAGAGGGCACAGTAAGGGAGATTAGTCACTAAAGCACAGCTAAAATTTCCTCTCACTTCCAAATGCCTTTCAGCCATTCTTTCACAGTGAGTGATAGAGCCTTCCTGAAGAACCGAATTCTGGTTTGAGGCTCAGAGACTGAAACCAAACCAGAGCAAAGGCAACGCAAGATTCTTTGCTCCGCACGCTCCAGAGGTGGCTCTGGGAGGAAATGTTCCTTCACAGCCCTTTCCATCCTCAGGGGTAGAGCCACCCCCTCCCCTCTGTCACAGCCTGAAAGGAGAACGGGCAGGACTTAGGTCCATAAACCCTGCTCAGACGAGCAGGGGGTCGGGGCGAACGTGCCCAGGCAGAGGTCATTCTCCGTGTGCTCGGGATTAGGGCACCCTGCAAGGCTGAGCTGGACTCTGCTGCACACCAAGGAGGGAAGACAGAAGACAATAAGATGCTTGGAGAGAATTAGCTGCCGCAGGGATATAATGGCAGCCTACTACCACCATCATCACAAGGCTTAATTAGCTCTTCTCCTGAGTGTGTGACAGCCGCCTGGCTCCCTTTTCCACCCCTCCATCCCTTCCATCTGTGCAGAACCTTCATTATTGCAGCTTCCTCCTGGTTTCTGTGACACATTCCCAGACGGGCTCACCCCCTTCTCCAGTAGTTCATGCTGGGCCCTGGAGAAGAGGCGCTTTTGCAGACAGCAGAAAGTTTGTGCTGGGTGAGAGAGACATCAGCCAGCCTGCTGGGACACCAGGAAGCGACACATGCAGGCTGAGGCTTCCAATCCCCAAATTTGAGAGCAAATAATCTGTTAGCATAAAATTGCTATTAATGGCTAAAATTAGAGGTTGGGTAAAAGGAGCTATCTACTGTTCCTAAGACAACTGCCTGTTAAAAACTTCTCTATTCAAACAGTGGGAAAGCAGCAAGGCCCACAGGCATGTTGAGGTAAATGAACAGACAAAAATGAGGGAACAGTACGACTGCAGCATCATACCTGAAATATCTGTGCTGCGGCTTGTTTCAAACTGCGTCTTTTTAGTCTCATACTGGCCATTAACAATAATCAAGCTTCTGTTGAGGGCATCAAGCTCACTAGATAGAGAAGCAGTCTCATCCAGAAAATGAAGGTCAGGATTTATGCCTCGGGCTTCCTTTCTGGGATAGAAAAGCAGAAAATGTGGATTCAAGGATCCAGCAAAGCATCTGTGGACAGACATTAAGGTTCTCTTGTTCTGGGAGGCTCCAAACACGTGGTGAAGAGGCACTTATCTGCCCAAAGAATTGCCTGCCCAAGCACACACAACAACCTTGGAGGTTTGCACAGCCCACAGAGAGCAGCACCGGGTTAGAGTTCTCCTGTCTGCCTCATCTCACAGGGCTGGGTTTACATCAAAACCCTGTCAAATGGTGTCCTCTCCACACAGGGAAAGCCCAGCTCACAGAGAGAGCACATTGGAAGGACAGGCCTCTTGCGTCCCTGATCTTTGGATGAGCTGAGCTGTATCTTCAATTATGGAAACAAAGCAGAAAATATTCACGTGAATCAGTGCGACAAGTCTAGTCAGTGCACAGGAAAGGTCTGTATCTATTCCCAGCTAAGGCAGCTGCCCTGCTAGCTCAAAGCCTGTGTGCTGGCACTATGGGCCCATGAAGCTCTGGGCACTGCTCCATTGAGAACAAGTCCTTTACCTGATGGTAGTGAGCTTGGTGGCCAGCTGGGCCAGGCCCTGCTCTGTCACCAGAGAGCTGCCAAGGATGCTCTGGGCCTGCCGAACGTTGCCCTCTGCTTCCGAGAGGCGGGCGCTGAAGCCGGAGCCTGCAGTGCCCCAGTGCAGCTGCGACGTGGAGTTGCTCAGGCTGCCCTTGCGCGCGCTGAGGCGCTGGATGTCCCCGTCGTACGCTTGGAAGCAGGGGTGGCACAGCTCGCACTGCGGGTAGGTGCTGCAGTGTCCCCGCTGGCACTGGTCACAGCGCAGCCCCGTAACGCCCGGCCGGCAGAGGCAGCGGCCTGTGGTCTTGTCACAGCCCACCTCCTCCGTGCCCTGGAAGTCGCAGTTGCACTCTAGAGGATGGGAAGGTGAGAAGACACTGTCAGGCCCACGGAAGAGAGGTGGTGGGAATCATACCCTTTAAATCAGATGCCAACATAACCCGAGGTCAAATTCAACCCTTCCACCCTTTGCAGTGTGTGGGCAGGAAATGGCATGGACACGGTAAAAGAAACAGGCCTCAAAGCCTGGTTGTTCATTGTACCCAGAAGAAACAGCTGAACGGGGAGGCTGTTCCAGAGAGGAAAGCTCTCTTTCAAAATACTGTGTAAAGTCTGATAACAAGTCTGATAACAACCCACGCACTGTGTTCCAGCTAACCAGCAATCTCACTGCACTAAGAAACACCTTGCTAACGAGAAACGGCTTTTACATACCTGTGCATCCCACCCTGACATCTCCATAGTGCCTATCTGGGCAAACCTGCTCCTGCTCTGCAGAACATGTTCTTCCTGTGAAGCCTTCTCTGCAAGAACACTGTCCTGTGAACTGAAGCAAGAAAAATACATCAGGGGTATCCAGGTCTGAGCACCTTCCTGGGAAAGCCCTCCCCCTTGTTTTGCTCTTGAATCCGTACAGCCTCACTGTGTTCCCATCCTGTGCTGACTTCAGCAGAAGGAAATTCCAATCAAAGGCTCCTGCATTTGGATCCTGCAGCAGAAAGCTCCAGGCTGATATGCAACCTCAGTTCTCTAAGCATCCCTCATTACGCCCTTCTGCTGTCAGACCTCGACAGAATTAGTCACATTTCCATCCCACGCAGACACTTCTGCTGTTGCTAAACCTCTCCAACTCCTTGAGCGACAACGAAAATCAGGCATGAGTGGGAATGCAGGCACCTATCTCCCAGCACTTGTGTTTATCATCATTGTTTAAGTCCCATGTGAGCTCAGCTGCTAATTCAAGCCTGCTCCATGAAGTGAAACACTCTGTGCAGTGTACCCTCAAGTGCGGAGCCTGAGCTGCTCTTAAGCCCTTCTCTTTTCGGTCTGTCTTGTCTCCTACTTAAGGATAGGAAAACAAAAACATCATAGCCCTGCTCCTGCAGCCCTGGGGAGAGGCTCGTCCCATCGCTGCCAACACTGGTTTATTACCAGAATGTCCGAGAGAGAGAATAAAAGAAAGGAGAAGGTTTCCCTTCACTGCTCTGATGACCCCTGCAACCACCCTGAAACTTTGTAAGGGAACTTCTGACCTTCTCCTTCTGACCCCGGCAAAGGTGACAGGAGGAGATCACCACATGGGGTCCGCACAAGGCAGTCACTTCCATGCTAGGAAATTGCCCTCGGTTAAACCAGTTGATTATTTCCAAAGCTAATTTTTATCAAATAGGGGAGCAAAGGTTTGCCACAAGCTCCTTACAAGTGCCATTCCCCAGTACAGAGGGAAGCAGCATGGACTTCTGTTTTATTAAGTATCAGTGCTGCGCACCCTCCTCTCCAGGCTCGGCTGGTCCTCAAGTTTAGGTGCAGATTCCCAAACAGCCTCATCTTACGAGCATTACAATGTTTAGGTTTTAGATTGTGTTGCAAAGGCAAAGGAATCACCTGCAAGAAACTGGGTCTGGTTTATGATCTCAGATCTCCTCCTCATGTTGAGCTGGTTCAGGACCTGTCTTTGGCTCTTAGGATATATCATTTCTTCCTTTTTTCATTTAATTTTAATTTTCGCAGTTGTCTATAAACCCTGAAGTGGCAAATGCACTTTTCACTGACAAATGAGGATAATTAACTTGCCTTGCCTGGGTGAAAATCTCTTACTAGGATTTCCTGACCAAGTACTGGGCATTTTAGAATGGTTTAATCTTGGCTCTGTAATTACCACTTTCCCTCATTTTCCTGAATAGCTTGTCATATTGTTTCCAGGAGATGGAAAGTGGGAGAGTTACAGCATAATGCATTAAGGAATGCACTGTCCTTCTCCGGGGAGCTCACATGGGATGGCAAGATGAAGGCATCGAAAGTTTTGATGCTTCAGTGACATAAAAATCTGCAGGGACACGTGCAGAGCCCTGCCAGCTTATCCCCACTCCCCTCTGGCCAGCACGGTGCCAGCAGCTCCACACGGGATTGGAGCATTGGCTGCAGAAAGGAAAGGGAGGCAAAATAGGAGAGAGCACCTGGTGAAGCCAGCCCCTCACAGCCCTAAGCAGCAGTCCTCACAGCGGCCGAGCAGCACCAGGCAGACACCAAGCGAGTGCCCAAGGACAGCAGGGTGCGTGGCCAGCAGGTCACCCCGGCCCCTGCCCAGTTCTCCGCAGGAGCCTGCAGTCTCCCGGGCGCGCGGCAGGGCCACGCGGCCAGGGCTCCGCAGTACCTGGTTGCATTGGGCGCCGAGCGAGTGGCGAGGGTGGCAGTCGCAGGGCTGGCAGCCCTGGCCGCTCGCAATCTTCCAGTGGCCCGGGGCGCACTGGTCACAGTTGGCTCCCACCACGTTGGGCAGGCAGAAGCACCTTCCTGTCTCGTCGTCACAGGGCATGTCCGGGCGTGATCCCAGCAGGTTGCAGGTGCATCCTGAAACGGGAAGGCTTTAGTCTCATTAGAACTGGGGACCTGTCTTTCCCCAGGTCACATCCACAGAAACACCTCACTCGGGTGAGCATCGGAAGGGGGATACAGCCCTACACATGCTCTCAACTCGTTTCCCCATGAGTTTTGCCAAACTCACACCTGAGACAGACTACAGCCCCAACAAGCCCTTGTCATCAGGGTTCTGATCTGGAAAGCCCAAATCACTGCTGGGTGGAACGAGGCCCCTTTCCGAGTTAGCAGAATGCTGTGTGCGAGGGCGAGCCTGGCAGCACTGGCGCTTTCCGAGGCTACTCACTGCGGCACCCCTGCGGGTTGGCGTTGGCCAGCTGGGTGAATCCCGGCTTGCACAGGTGGCAGCGCTCCCCCTGCACGTTGTCCTTGCAGACACAGCGTCCCGTGAGGTGGTCACAAATGGACCCTGGCACAGTGCCATCCGGATCGCATTCACAGGCTGGAAACGTGCAACAGAACGCACGGATGAGGAGGCGGAAGAGAAGGCAGTGGGAATTTCAGGGGAAGGGATAACTCTGAGATAACCAAGTACTTACGCAGACAGGCTTCGGGATGGGCAAAATCTTGCCGCTGGTTGCGAAAATAGTTAGTTTTGCACCGCTCACAGTTCTTCCCTTCTGTATTGTGCTGGCAGTTGTCACACACACCGCCGCTCTCGCCACCACTGGCTTGGTAAACGCCTGGGTCAAAATGGCACGAGTCGGAGTGGCCGTTGCAGTTGCACCCTATGAAGGAAGAGAGCAAGTCTGTCTAATGCTGCAACCGTGCCAGTCTCCCAGCAGCTGGAGGCCCCGCTGTATTGTCACTAGATGGTGCCCTCGTCACCTGCATTAGCACACAGGAACCGGCAGTGTGAAACTTGCACCGGTTTTAGAAGACCTCTATCTTGCTCCATTTGGAGAGCCTGGGGGCAGCAGCCCTACTGCAGTTCCACCAGACTAGTATCAGCATAATCGATCCAGGAACAGGTTTGCAAAGATACTTCATATTAACATCCAGTCCCCAGTGGCGTCCAAGTGAAAGGACTCAGAATTTCTTCCCTCCCCTGTCACTCATGAATAAGCAGAAGGTAGAAAGCAAAGAGGGAAAGGCAGGTGTAAGTACTCTGGCATTCGTGGGGATTGTCATCCTCCGCAGGTCGCCACGGCTGGTCATTGTAGAAATCTGCACAGTGATTGCAGTTTGGCCCTGCAGTGTTGTGCTGACACACACAATGTCCATGAACCTGGGAGAGACACAATATTATGACACAGGTAGTCTTACAGCTTTTTCCCTACTTCTGCAAGTAAAATGGGGCATCACTTTTCCTAGACTGATTCAGAGCAACCTCTAGCCAGGGATAAGACTCTCCCACATCAAATTGCTGGCCATCCTGTCCAGCCTTCCTGGGAAGCCGAGGTGTACGCCGGGGCTAGGCTCGGGGACAGGCTGACGCTGAACAGTGCTGGTCTCCCAGCGTCTCCCGACGCTCTGCACTCACCGCGACCTGCTGATCTCCGGAGGGAGCGCAGAGATCCGCGTGCCCGTTGCAGAAGCAGCTTCCCTGCACCTGCATTTCTGTCACCGCATAGAAAGTGCTGGGCGAGTGGTAGCCCTGGTGCACGATGTGAGCGAGCTGAGTGAAGTTAACCCGCAGGTTGGTGAATCCTCCCAGGTCTGTTAGGGACCAAGAAGAGATGTGAGGAGGCAGCAGGCACAGAGACACTGCGATCACTGCTGAGGGTTAGGGACAAGAGACAGAGAGCGGCTTCAGCACAAAACGGTGAGGACTGAAATCTGCTCCTGCCTTCAAGGTATTTGACATGCAAGTCTGTCGGATATCTTAGGGGCACTGCAGAGGCAAGCAGTGTAACTGCTGCTCTACCTGTGGTGTGCACAGGGGACATCATACGTGAGAGAGATGCCAGGGCAGCTGTCAAAAATGCTGCCAAAGGCTTGTTTTGCAGAGACACTGCTCTCTCAGGAGTGCATACTATGACTCAGTGCCCTCCATCACGTGTAGGTAAAACCTGGAGGTGCATCCTCCTCCTCTCCCTTTCTCAGATACCCAGAAGGTCATTCACTTACTGTTGACAATCTGGCTGTGAGAGCTAGAAACGGTAGGTGCCAAGTCTTGGACACTGAATTTGATCTGAGAAAGAAGAAAATAAGAAAATTAAAATGAAGAATGGTAGGGTTCTTTCTTTTCATAACCTAAGCAGTAGGTTGTGGCCTAGACCTGATTCCTCTGCAGTATTGTCCCATGCAGGAAAAAGAACTCAGAATTACTGAGGATTTTATCAACAGACTAACATTAGCTTGCCCACAGAGCAGAAAGGACCTTCTTTTTGAAGGAGCAAGAATCTTCCAGAGGATTCTTCTCAGCACTCTTGGATGTCCACTGACTAACATCACTTGCTGGGTATAACATTTGCAGATTTCCCATGCCACATACGAATCCCAGCACTTCCAGTCACCACATCTTTGTGCAATGGAACTTAGGTGATCTGCCCTCTATTACAAGGTCACATTGCAAGGAACGTCGAAGTGCTGGGGCTTCCTGCAGTGAAGCCCCATAAATCCTACCTTGCCCCCATGCAGAGGGTATCCGTGCTGGGCATGCAGCGCTTGGCACCACGCATCCTGCTGGCTCTCAGTGGGGCTCTGAGGGATCCCGGGGAAGGAGGCAGCGCAGTCGGAGGCCAGGTACTGATAAACCTTCCAAGTCCTGCCGAAGTCGGTGGAGCGCTCAATGAGCATCGCAGCGGGAAGCAGCGACTGCAGCGGCACGGAGGAAGAAAGAGGCAGGTCTA
>JAUBNY010000997.1:552302-564183 GCA_032275445.1 Crypturellus soui
CGAGAGCGCGCGCCGGGCCGGCCCCGGCCTCCGCGGTGCCGCGGGCAGGAGGACGGCGGCCGAAGCGCCCGGGAAGGCGGCACCGTACGGCAGCACCGGCGGCGAGGCCAAGTACAAGGGGCAGAACGGGGACTACTCGCCCGCCGGCACGGCGGCACCCAGCAGGTAGGTGCATTCCTGGACTCATTCCCGGCTTCCAAGAGCTTCTCGGGGCGAGCAAGGTCTCTTCTGGGAAGCAGGGTCCCTTCTGGGCTGGGTGTTGGTGCTCCATCAGTGGCTGTGCAGGGACGGGACGTTCCCCACGGAGCGGTGCCCTGGGGAGCGACACGGTGCCGGGATGAGGCGGGCTCATCCGGGGCAGGCGCGGGTCGGCCCCGCTCCGTTTCAGAGCGTTGCTGTTTGCACTGGAGCGGTGGTTCCTTGGCCCTCAGTAACCTCCTCTCCGCGATTCCCCCGCAGAGCCGCCCACGGCAGCCCGCAGTACGGCGGGCCCAGCAACACCTTCACGGTCCGGCCGGGCGCGCGGCAGCCCATCTCCTACGTGTACCCCAGCGGCCACCGGTAGCTTCTCCTGGGAGCCGCCGCGCGGGACGAAGCCTGGATCCCCCTCCTGCCCCGCGGGAGCCAGGACTGTGCCAGCCCGTCCCGCGACGGCGCTGCGGTGACCTGCCGCCGCCGAAGGAGCGGAGCTGGGACTCGCACCCGCCTAAAGGACGGCCACGGAGTGCGGTTACTGCAGAGGAGCAGCTGCGCGCTGTTACGTGAGCAAACGCTTTCCTTTCGCCTCTTCCCCCCACAAAGTGTTACTTCCAAAGCTGCAGCCTAGTAGGTCTTCTAAGGAGAAAGCCAAAGAGTTTTGGTTCTCTTTAAAGCGCGTAACCACTGAAGAGATTTTTTTGTTTAGTTCGTTTGAATCCGACATGCTTGAGAGCAGGAGGAACCGGCTGGAGGGTGGAATGAAGCAGCCAGTGGCCAAGTGCAGGGAATCGCGCAGTGTGCGAACGGGAACGGGACGGCCGGGAGCGGGAGGGGATTCCTCCTCCAGACCCGGCCTCCCCCTCGGCCCTGCAGGATTTACAGCCCCTGCTGTTCTGCTCCGACATCTCTGGATGTTCCTCTTGCTAATTCCTCGTCCGGGAGGAATGCTGCAAGGCCTGGGTGGGCGGCGGGGAGGCGCTCTGGGGATAGAAGACATTCAGTTCTGGTGTTTTGGTTTGGTTTTCTTTATCAGAGCCGATGGCTGTGACTTGCAGGAGAAATATGCTGCCAAAAATGTGTGTTTTTAGTTTGTCTAACTAGCGGGACCAAGAGGCTCGGTTTTAGTGCAACTGCAGAGTATGAGACGCTCTTGGTGCCTGAGGTGCTTGGTGAGATGCTGACAGCTGAGGGACCTGCGATCCGCTTGCTGCCGCTGCGGGTGCTGCCCTGCGGCCGCGCTGCCCCGAGCGAGATGCCTTGTGCTGCGCAGAGAGCAGAGCAACCCCGTTTCCCAAGCAGAGTTTGGAGTGGTGAACTCGGGGAAATTAGAGTCAAACCTAATGTGCCAGCTAAGTAACTTGCCAAAAAAACACTGTAAGATAAATGTAAAAACTTGTAGAGAAGATTTTCTAATTGCTGACAAACTAAAAGCACTTTGAGACGTTAGTCTACTGTTACTGAAAGCACTTTTTTCACTATTAGACTAGTTCCACTTGAGCTTATCCTGTGTTGTCTGTGTTTGTAGAGACTTTGCTTTGTGAGTTGATTTGGAATTGGGAGATAAATTTCCTTGACAGTGCTATTTTCAGACCAGCTATCTCAGTACTAATTCTATGATGAGGAAATTCCAAGCTTTACATTATTTCCAGCTCTAATTACCTAATAATTTAACAGCTGTTTTGAATATTGCATAGACTTCAAAGTATCCTGAACTTTACTTTGCTCTGAATAAAATGAGAGTGCAAATACTATAATGGGTCTAATAGCTCAATTGAAATGGCGTTTTGATGCCAGTAAGTTACGGTAACTTGGAACGTTTCCAGCCCTGCTCTCTGCAGCCAGCATTGAACTAACGTGTTTTAAATACCTGGGTGTTGGTTTACAGAGAGAGCTACGGGGCGAGGAATGCGATGGAGGAAGCACCTTTGTGGGTACTTGTGTGCCCTGTGCGTGCAGTCCCCGAAACCACAGCAGTTCCTCCCTGTCTGGAGAAGTGGGAATTACACGCGGGAACCAACCTGACCTTGTCGGAGCCGCTCGGGGCTGTGCTTTGGTATTGCATGAAATTTCACCAGTTTCTCTTTCAAAACAAACAAAACCCTGCAGCTACCCCAGGAGTACTGCAGGCTGGTTGGTTTCCCAGAATATTACCTAGACTGTAATTCTGAAAAGCAGTCTTAAATTTGTACTGTTGGAAACTTCAGCCTTGGAAGCGGACTTTGTCCAGAAATGTATTTTTGTCTTTGTGTGAGCTCTCTACCTCCAGTTAAAAATTCACCTGATGTTGAGCACACCCCCTGCGTGTTTCATTTTTTCAGAGCAAAATGTGAAGCTCTGATGCTGGCGCTTGCACCAAACCCCGTTTGCGATTTCATGCAGACAAACAATTCCTGTGCAGGTGTGATGGGTGTTACATAGTGCCCTGTTTCGAGCGGTTGTGTGTCCTGGAAGCAGGAGGATGAGTCCAGGGTGTGAAGCAGCCGCTGCTGGTTCAAGGGCGCCGTTCGGGGAGCGCGCGGGGCACCGAGCTGCACCTGGCTCAGGCGGGACCGAGTTGTCCTGCTGGTTAGCACGGGTGGCTGGGGCGCAGCAACGTCTGTGCTCGGCTGTGTTGGGCTAGTCCTGCCGCTTCTGAACGCGGTAGCCAAACTCTGGTGTTTCCAGTGCTTCGGGCTGCTGGAGAGCTGCTCCTGTTACAAAGAAGTCCCTGTTGGAGCTGTTGGCAGCCACAGCACGCAGGGCAAAAGCTATCGCTAATGAAGAGCGAGGACCCCTGAGCTGCAGGGGCGGTGGGGATGAGCGCCCGGCCCCGCTCGGGTGGCACCGCACGGATGAACCCTGCTCCGACTCCCGTGTCTTCTCCTCCGCAGCTCTGTTTTGCTCTCTGGTTTAGCAATAGAGCAGGGAGAGACTCAGGTGTGGCCACGGAGCAAGCGACCTCCCAGCTCGGTGTCGGTGCCGGGAGCTGTTTGCAAACCTGACAGTGAAACTCGTCAGGTATTTCAGCCCTCCGAGTTCGGTCATTCGAGTCTTGATACAGCGCGAGGTGTCCCCTGCAGCCGCCTCTTCCTCAAAAGCGCCTGCTCGTGCAGCGTAACTGAGCTGTACTTGCGACGTCTATTAACAAAGTCTCTTATTTATGAGTGACATGGAACATCAACCTTCTTGCATTAAATATGTCTGGACGTATTGTTTTATTGCATGTGTGGTTTTTTTTTTTTTTTTTTTTAAGCATTGCTTTGAAATAGTTAATCTTCTGTAAAGTCGAGCTCTTGCGTGTGGGAGATTAAAAGGACAGGAGAGCAGCTGAAACTGGGCTCAGCAACAGTCTGGATTACATCCTGCCTAGGGCTTGGTCCGATCGCTGCTCCCGTTGTTGATGCAAAGCGCTGCGGCAGCCTGGGTGTTCTCGGGAGCAAGACGGGCTGAACGGGCAGCGCGGTGCGCAGCTCCGCACCCCTCCGCGCGGCTGGTTCGGCAGGCTGGCACAGGAGCCTCCGCCGCTCGCCTTGTGCTTCTTCTATAAATAGAATTCTTGGGTTTGAGTTTTTCATTAGTAATGAAACCTGCATGCTCATTTGCAAGTCCTAACTAGATTGTTCTTAAAATTGAAAATGCAGTGTGAGCAATGCAAGAACATAAAAGCCCGGCTCGTCGTCTTAGTGGCTCACTCTCTCCACTCATCTAAATTATACTTATTTGCATTCTCATCGCTTTAATCCTGCTCTGGCTACGGAACAAGGTTTTTCATTAGCAAAATGTGCAATGCCTTCGAGTTTTTGTTCTAGCCACAGTGTATTTATGGAAGGAAAGTGACCCCTGACTTGAGAGACATGTAGATTAGCCTCAACAGTGTGAACATCCGCAAAACTGAGGAAATTCTCCAATTCCTTTGCAGATAATTCCTAAACCCACTACCATTGATGTGGTCGTCGGTGTTTCTGCAACGCTGCTTGCATGATGCAAGTGATGTTGATGTTACTAGTTAAATATAGCCTTGATAGCAATGCTATACTCACTTAGCAGACAAAATAACCCAACACAGTCACTACAAAGACAAACTGTCTTTTCTGTGCATTGCTCTTTATGGTGAAAAAACAAAGGTACATTATATTAGAGGCAGGTACTCCCTAGAAAGATGTTTTTAAAGCAGCACTGCTGCCCTCCTGTGGCAGAACACAAAGCTTAATCCAAAAATCTGTGGGATTTGCCAAGAGGTACTGAAACCATTTTTTTTTCTGCTTCTGTACTAAGACAGTATTTCTGTAATTACAAAACAACTAATTCCACAAGAGCTTCATCTTCTTGCATGCTGTCTGCTTTTCCTGTCTGTGGTGCCTTGCTTGAACCAAGTAAATTTCTTGAGCTTCTCTATACTAAGTTCCTTGATACATGAATCTGTTCATTTTAGCAATGTACAGTTAATATCCTATTTGAAGTTTTGAAAAAATGCTTTAAAAAGTCAAAGGGCTGCCTTGTACTAGTGCTGAGGACCCCCAGTACCTCAGCATTATACATAAAGCTGTTATAATAGAACTTAAGGTGAAAAATACCACAGAAGTGGCTGAGGAAAACTTTCATCCAGTTACAAATGAAAACTGATTTATTTTAAAACAGCCTTTTTTTTTTTTTCAGACATCTGTTTTACAAATAGCACATCTGGTTCAGTTTCCAATCTGCTATCAGAGGTCCAAAACATATAATTTCTTGCTGTTGTGGAAGGGTAGTTTGAGGAAATATATCAGTTTTCATAACCATTGACCTTGTTCTTACAATACACTGCTCTAGATCAGGAACTTCATTCTGTGAACAACTGAATGGGGTTGGAATTCCAAGACACAAACACGAGAAATGCCTAATCTGCCTAGAAATTAAGTGTGGGTACTGCTTATTTTAGATCTTTCCAAATCGAGATGAATGCATTAGCAGTAGCTTACGTGTCCCTTAGCGGTGCTAGCATGCTGAACAGACAGAGGCAGCATTCACTTCAATAGTATTTTCTTTTTTTTCACCCATTGGGACCCACTTTTATTGGGCTAGGGAATGTTAGCTCTGACCAAGAGCAGTGCAATGCATGCAAAGCAGCTGTATAACACATTCCAGGGTAACAGTTTAGTTTGAGAGAAATTGAAGTGGTATGTTACAAAAACAAACCACTAAGGTGTTGTGCAGTCAGTTTTGGGGATTATGTTTGGGGTACCCCCCTCCCTAGTTCCAGCACAAAATGCCACTCAAGACAAGTATATAATGAGTTGCCTTAATATATTATTAAGTAGAGTCTGGTTAGAAGAGCAAACAACTGAAAAGTGAAGTTCTTATTCCAGTTTTCCCTTATATAAACTCTTCTTCAGAACAGTTTTTGGACTTCAGTGAATCGTCTTCAGCACAGAGGAGTGGAAAGGGTGTCAGACAGCACAGCAACTCTTAACTTCCCTGGGCTTTACGTTCTGCAGCTCCTAGTGTTTCAGTGCTGAAACACAAAGATGCTTCAGAGCGGGGCTCCAGCCTGGATCCTTGTCGGACAGGGCACAAGATTCCTCCCACCGCCTGCTGCCGTCTTTAACGACACAGCAGCGGAGCAGAGCCCGGGGGATCCTGTGGGATCCCCCTAGCAGAGAGCCAAGAGGAAACCTCTCCCTGCCCGCTGCCTTGAGGGGAGCGGGAGAGCCCTCCTACTCCTGCAGTGCTGCGGCAAGTCCCCTTCCACAGCTGGAAGGATGAATTATACTGTTCTTAATAACAAATTATGCTGTCTCGCTAGCAAAAATCTTTGTGCAGCTAAGGACTTCACATGCTAACTATGGCAGGAGGATTTTTTTAACCTTACAAAGTAATTTGTTCCCATTACTTCTTGAAGAATAGCGGGAAGAATCAACTTTTATTATACCTAATTGCCTGTCTCTCCAAGTCTCCTCTGTGCTTGAAGTCAATATTTTCTGTGCAACATACTGAAGTTTTATTGCAGGTGAAGCCCCTGCTAAGGAGAAGATAAAGCCTGTTCTGTAATGACCTTGTGCCTAATTAATTACTACAGGAACCTTCTTGGCCACAAGCGTGAAGGCAGACAAGACTATACCCCTTCTGGCTCACAAACACCTTTGCAGGAGAATCAAAGTAACACCAGGAGGGAATTGGGACCAGTGCATTTATAAAACTATTCCTTTACACAGTTGATCCCAGAAGCTTCAGCAGTTGGTAGTGGTACGTTGTGATGTAAAACCTGGTGATCCCATCCAACTGTAGTGAGCAAGGTATTGTCTGAAGGAGACCATGATAAGCCTTTTACAAAGTCTTGATGAGAACGGTTTCTGAACCTGGAAAAAAAGGAACCTTCTGTTAGACACAGCTATGTCTAGAAGTGTTTATGAGCTTATAGCAATTCCTATCTTTCAAAATGCTATTGTTGATACTCCCAAACTTAAGAAGTGGGTTTTTTTTCAGTATGCGGATAAAAAGTTGATGAGAAGTCAGTAAACTGCAATAGATTATGTTTGTCTAGTACTTACACCTCTGAAAGATTTGAGTCAAGAACAGCTACTGAACAGTCTTCACTGATTGAAGCCAGGAAGGGTGAACTAGGGAACAGAGATGAGACCGGTATTAGAGCAATCAAATATATGAAAAGTGCTTTAGGCAAAACTTGGAAGTCTTAGTGAATCCAGCTCGGGTTACAGTGAATTATGATACTCCTCTACAGAAAGGCCAGAACTAGTTCTCCCCTTTGTTTTATCCTAAGGGCCTCCGAGTACGTACAGTTATACACTTTACAGCAGCTTCTTGAACGGTACCTGTGTGCAGAAAACGCAAAGCCCGTGATGCTTCGGGAATGCACAGCAGCACTGAGGGCAGAATCAGGCATCTTTGTGTCTACTAGTGCAACTGTCCCATTTTCATCACCTTAGGGAGTAAGAAGGAATGAGGTTATTTATTAGCAAAGCTGCCACGTGAAAGAGACTTGTCTAGTGCTAGCCAGACGATGAGATTGCTTCTTACCCAAAGCAAAAATGTCACTTTTGTGTGGATGCCACATGACTGAGGTAGGGAGGTAACTACAGGCACTGCAAACTGTAAGCAAACAAAGAGGCATGAGTGCATAGAGGGTGGTCAGTGCAGAGATCTTCCTTCAATGTCTCAGTTAGCACTACACTAAGACACATAATTAAAAGCATATTTTTACTTCAGTGAAATTAAGACTTTTTTTTAAAGCTTTTAACATTTTTTTCCTTCCTGAATAGTCAGACCATTGGGCTGAAGTTGAGTATAAATAAAGTCAGGCATGAAATAATGCATTTCTTTTCCCATAAACTCCCCCAGGAGCAGTGACTGCGCAGAGGAACGTACCAATTCGAGTAGCTGGTTTGGGGCATCTGGTGTCCCAGACCAAAGTTCTGCCGTCCTACAAATCCAGAGTGAATAAAACGGGTTTATGATTTCTTTGCAGCAGAGATAAGCATAAACTTTCAGGTGAACTGTCCTACCACCCTAGGCCCACAATCAACCCTGCACCCCCTTTTTCTTCATATTTAAAATAATGCTGCCATTAATGACAAGTTAGCTCCTTCAGTCATCCCTAGGACAGACAGAGCTATAAAATCCCACATTTTAATACAAATCTGTACAGATCAGCTTGGTAAACTGATCAGCATACTCTGACTGGAACACACATGGACACAACATAACAACAGGTGTCTTAGCAGCAAGTGTACCCAACTATAACTTTTAAACTCAAATCTTATAATACAGATAGATTGAAGACAGAATTAGCTTTACCTCGCCACAGGACAGGAACATAGTGTCCTTACCAGGACAGGAAGCCACACACATCACTGCAGCGGTGTGAGCTGCAAAAGGACCAAGGCAGAAAGAGTCTGCAAGGCTGTATCCAACCTCCCTGCACATTCCCAAGGCTCAACCACAGAACAGGGACAAGGTTCCTGGCAACTCCTGAGGCCTCGCAGCAGGAGCAGGAATAGTTCATACCCGCACACAAGGTAACCTCTACCCACTGGTACTCAACTATTTCCTACCGCACTGATGAGCTGTCAAATCCAACTGCAGCCACTGCAGTCAGGGCCCTGCGATGGTGCCTAAGCTTGAAAATGCCCTGACAGACGAGACATCAGTCAGGAGAGAGGGAAGGGGAGCAGAAGAGCAAGGAATGGCTGAAGCCTCTGCTTCCTCCACCTTTGCTGTGACTAGAGAGCACAGCTCTCCCGAGATGTCATGCTGTATCTCCAGTAAGCTCTTCTCAAACAAGCAATCGAAAATCATGGGTTTACACAAGAGCTCCAAGAAAAATTTCAGCCAAAAAATACTCTAGAATACACTGAGAGGTGAAAGACAAGCTGAATTCTATAGAATACATCTGTAGGGAGAAATAAACAACAAACACCCCAGGAAAACATACAGCTGTGCTGGAAGCTTCACAGACAGGCAGTGTCAAACCCCACTGTTTGGCGCACGGGCAGCACCCAGTGCCGCTGCAGGACCGAGCGCTGCATGTCACACGTGCAGGAGGGCAGGGCCCGTGGCGCTCACCTCGGTAGGAGTGCAGCACGGCTTCCTCGGGGAGGTCCCACACCTTCACGCTGCCAAGAAAAGAGAGGTGTTAGCAAGAGCCACGGAGAAATCCCTCGGGGCAGGAAGGGCAGAGCAAGAAGCGCTCACCAGAAGTCTCTGCCGCCACTGACGGCGTGGGTGTTGTTAGCAAGCACGCTCACTGCCATCACAATGTCGTCGTGCTCGTATTTACAGAATTTATTCACGATGAGGGTTTCCTTCTCATCCAGCTCCCAGAGCTCCACAGCACCTGGAAGAGAGCAGGTGAGGCCGAGCCCAGGAGGAGGAAGAGCCGCGGCAGGGCCATGTCCTGTCCCCAGTGCTTGGGAGGCCTCAGGGATGGGGCACAGGGATGGGGACTGGACAAGGGGCTGCCCAGGGCACCTCTCCAGCCCCTCGGTGCTGGGAGCAGCTGGCTGAGGCCACGGAGCTCTGCAACACTCGGGCTGGGGAGCACGGCCCCTCCCCAGGGACAGGACCAGGACCCTCCAACCGCAGCAATGCAGCAAGCCCCCCCGGCAACCAGGAATGGGGTCCCCAAGCCCCTATCCCCCAAGAAGGGGCCAGAACCTCCTCCATCCCCCAGCAATGGGGTCTTTGAGTCCCTATGCCCAGAAAAGGGGTCGGAGCCCTCCTCAACCCTCAGGACCGGGAATGGGGTCCCCCAACCCCTATCCCCCAAGGAGGGATCAGAAACTTCCATCCTCCAGCAACGGGGTCCCCAAGTCCCTCTGCCCAGAAAAGGCATCAGAATCGACCCTCCTCATCCGCCAGGAATGCGGTTCCCAAACCCCTGTCCCCAGAAAAGGGGTTGCAGCCCTCCTCATCCCGCAGGACCGGGGCCCCCCAGCCCCATCCCAGGAGCGGCTCCCAGACCCGGCTCGGGAGCGCGGTGCTGCGGCGCTTACCGGAGTCGGAGGCCACCAGGATGCCCTTGTCGGCCACCCAGCACAGGTCCGCGACGCCCGCCTCGGTCTGCACGCCGGCCGTGCAGAATCCCTCGCTCGGGGCGCGCCGGGCGTCGCCGAAGACCCACAGCGAGCCGGACCAGCAGCGCCCGCTGAGCGCGGAGGCGCCCAGCAGCAGCGCCCCGTCTGCGGAGGAGGGGGACACAGGGCGCCCGTGAGGCCGCGCCGCCCGCCCGCGTGCCCGCACCGCCCGCCCCGCGGCCCGTTACCTGCGCGGTAGTGCGCGCGCTCCAGGTGCTGCTCCATGCAGGCGGGCGCGTTGGGCGGGATGCTCCATTCGGGCCCCTCGGCGGGCGGCGGAGGCTGCTCGAGCGGCGGCGGCGGCGGCGGTGGCGGCGGCTCCTCCATGTCGGGACCCCGGGCGGCCGCGGCGCCT
This sequence comes from Crypturellus soui, assembly GCA_032275445.1. Lineage (NCBI taxonomy): Eukaryota > Metazoa > Chordata > Aves > Tinamiformes > Tinamidae > Crypturellus > Crypturellus soui. The sequence continues at coordinate 562,404 of JAUBNY010000997.1, forward strand.
CACGCGCTCCCGCGCCGCCGCCGCTCTCGCGAGAGCGGCGGCGGCGGAGGCTGAGGCGGCGGCTCCATCTTGTCGCGGTGACCGGGACGCGCAGGGCGCCGCCATGCTCTCGCACCTCGTCCTCCGCGCCGGTGAGGAGCCCCGGGAGGGCGGGCAGGGAGGGAGGGAAGGAGGCTCGGAGGCTCCGTCCTGACGCGCTCTCTGCCCCTGTCGCCCCGCAGCCCCGGCCGCGCTGAAGAAGCTGCCGCCCCCTGTCACGGCCGGGTGAGTACGCGGCGGGGTCTGCGGAGCCCTCTCCCCGCGGATATCGCGTCCCCAGCTCTCCCGTTCCTGAACTGCGGCGCTGCCGGCGGGGCCGTGGTGTTCCCGAGGATAAAGCATGGAATGGTGCTGCTGGGAGGCATCCTAGAGGTCATCCACCCCCCTTCCCCATCCCTTCCCCTTCCCCAGGGCCCCCATGTGTTGTGGTTCCCTAGGCAGCACCGAAGGTGCGAGCTTTTCCTTTTCCCTCCTTTTTGCAATACACTTAATGGTCTTTTTCTCACTATTTATAGAATACTGCACGCTAAAAGAACCTTCCATGCAAGTCAGCAGTGCTCGGCTCCTCTCCCACCTCTGCCTGAGAAACCGGGACAAGTACGCTATGGTTTGATCCCTGAGGAGTTCTTCCAGTTTCTTTACCCTAAAACAGGAGTCACAGGTTAATATATATATTTACTTGCATGTTCTTTGTTTGTTTGCCTTGTTTTCTGATTGAGTTCATTTAGCGCTATCCACAGTTAGTAGCTGGTAGCTAGATAGACCATTAGGGCAAAAGCTGACTCTTCTTTGGGAGCACCCTGGATGTGTGGAAAGCAAGATGCTTAATTTGGCATGAGAGAAGGTGCAGTGCTTTTATTTTGTTAAATGCTTCCTTCTATGGGATAAATTATTTCTTGAGGCACTCAGAGCGTTTTGATTTTATTCTTTTGTATGCCTTAAAGAAAGGTTAAAAGTGTAGTGTGGGCTTGAAAGAAAATGATTTATTTCCCTGCTGGCTCTAAAACTCTATAAGGAGAGAGTTTTCCTTGTTGGTGACCGAGCAGAGGCTGTAAGTGCCATTGAAGGTGTGATTTGCCTCTACATCTTGATGATGTTATGTTCTCATTGCTGTTGAGTACATGCCACTGTTCATTGCTGTTTCATTTCTTTTTTTAGGACCTTATATGTTGGGAACTGGGCTCCTGCTTTACTTACTTTCTAAAGAAATCTACGTAATTAACCATGAGACTGTTGCAGGTGCCAGCATATTGGCAGTCTTGATTTATGTTATTAAAAAGTATGGGGCTACTGTAGCAGCTTTTGCTGACAAACTTAATGAGGTAAGAACAGAAACGTCAATTTAACTTTGTCCTGGCAACTCTTGAGTAAGCCAGCAAAGTATTAAAAATACTGAGGTCAAGATCTTGCTTTATGTCTTCAGGACAATGCTTAAGTAAGGCGTTTTATAGAGTCTATGTCAATATTGTTATGTAGGTCTTTGAAAATAAAAATAGTTTATGTTAACATGAATGCTTACTGAAGTAATTTTTAAAGTAAAATCAATTACAAACCATATTTTTTCTGTCTTGCCAGCTCTTGACCTCAAACTTGACACAATTCAGTTTGCACAAACAGTTCTCAAACTGTAACAGAGAATCTTGAGAACCAGTTACAGCTTGCTTGTTACATTCATTCTGCATCTTACATTCATTCTGAAGCGTCTGTTATGTTACACATTACATTTATTCATCTCCACTAT
>JAUBNY010000997.1:564283-575885 GCA_032275445.1 Crypturellus soui
AACAAAACGTTTGCAGTGTGTATGTTGCAGACTTTGTCTGTTTTTACTGCCTAGTACAGTGATTTCGGTTACAGAACTGTGTTCTGCTGGTTTTTAGTTTGCCAGATGTTAACCAGTTGCTGTCATCCTTTGCATGTAGAATAATATCGCAATGTTGCTCGAAGCTAACTACCGAGAAAGGCTGCTGACAGTGTACAACGAAGTAAAGAAGAGACTGGACTATCAAGTGGCTATGCAGCATTTGAAGCGTCAGAAGGAACAAGATCATATGATTCAGTGGGTGGAGAAAAATGTTGTTCAGAGCATCACACCTCAGCAGGTATCTCATTTGTTTTTGTCTCTTATTTACATTTTACTCTGTAAAAATACTCACTATCTGGCGCTTCTGGCTTGCAAGTCACCCTTGGTGACTTCCAGGTTGAGCTGAGATGTGGTGATGAGCTAGAAGCATTCATGTTGTGTGCTCCTCCACTATGGTGCTAAGCTTGAAGTAAGATTTACAGCTAACAGGTGAGGGAAGTCAGTTGCAAAATTCTCTGTAAAATTTCAGTAGTTTAGGATATACAGGTAGACTGTAGACTTCCTTTTTCTAAAGAAAAAACGTGAGAACAAGAAAACAAGTGTTCCCAGCACTACTTGTTGATACTTTAATATAAAACACTGTCTGGATTTGAATCTCAATCTTCAAGAATTATAATAAAATCCCTTTTAATCTCTATTGCATTTAATGAGACCAAAAAGAAAATCTGAAGTTCATTAGAGTGGGTGTTTTGCTCGTTTAAGTATCTTTTGCCAAGTGTATTGTCTTAAAGGGATTTTTTTTTTCCTTTTGCAGCAAAAGGAGAGTATCGCAAAGTGCATCATAGACCTGAAAGCATTATCGAAGAGCGCACACGCGACAGCGTAACCACGTAACATCTGATTCCATAGACTTGTCTTCTATGGCTTATTGTTGGAAACTGTATGATTCTAATACTTAATTAAAGAAGTCTATCACCCCTGACTTGCAGTTGTAACACTGATTTCCTTTTTGTGCTTGTGATAGCTTGGTCTCCAAAGTAAACTACTGTAGTGAGAGAGAGGGAGGGATTACTCAAAAGCACTGCACCTGCAGTCCTGTATGGTTCCTGTTTGGGTCGTGAAAACAACATTTTCTCTGTGGTGTGAGAGTGTAAAAGTGCCTGGTTTTAGTTATCTGTGATTATGGCCTGTACCTACAACCACTGTTAACCTGTTTGTTTTGTTTCGTTTTTAAAAAATGAGTGCTAATGCTCCCATTCACTTAGTGAGCTACCCAAGATACAGAGGTGATCAAGATGCTTTTTCAAACAAAGAAAAGTCTTCTGTAACAGAACTTCAAGTCAGGAAAACGTCATCTTCCTTTTCTGTGGAAAAGAGGATGTTACAGACAGAAAATATAGCAAAATTCAGCGGAACGCTTCAGTTGAAGTCGAAGTCACCAGTAGAAAAGTTAAAACAATGAAACGGATAAACTTGCTCCTGAGGATTTTTTCTGGGAAAAGCTTGCTCATTATCATAGCAAGAAATGCGTGTTAATGACAAGTATGATAATACTCATAGAGCTGACTTCCTTATTTATTTGGAAAACTATTTTTCCCTCAAGGATGGTGCTACATGTTAAATGTGCATCCCTGTAGAGCAAGGCACTTAAATACATACATTTTTTTCCACGTTTTGAAGTGATTTGTTTAGTATTCTTTTTTATGACTTAAGCAAAATAGTATACGCTTAATACTCTTAAATGCTTTGTTAGATAGATTGCTCTTACATTAAAAGAATACCTGTTTTTAGTGGAGTTGGTAAGCTAGTTCATGTTTTATTTATTTACTTTTTAATACACAAGGTCAACAAAAGGGGCATTACCCAGTTCATAGCTAAGATGATCTTCAAAGATAAGGTAAGTTATTAAGTTGATGTTGAGTGTTTTCTTTTTTTTTTTTTTTTTTTTTTTAACTTGCAACAGTTCCTGCAAATAGAGAGGTTTTCATATTTCCTCTTTAAAAAAAGAAAAAAGGAAACTGAAGTTGCAAAACTTCCGCATCGGTATAACCCAATGTTTGAATGATACTTGAGCTCTGACTAGTTTCTTTTCACGAAGCAAGGGGTTATTGTTCTTCAAAAAATTTCTACTGTTGTATGAGCAGCAGCCTTTACAGTGCAAGGTAAGATAAAGGTTTTGTCATTTATTGCTACTACTTTTATTACTGCCTACAATATATTTTATACTTGGCTCAGGCAACTCAGGTTCTAAAAAATTCATTTTCTGGATGCAGGCAGCAATGTTTAGCAAGTGATACTCAGGAGAAAATGCTGATTGCAACAGTGAGAAGGTGTGTAATTCTGGGGTGTTGCTAGGCACACTTTATTTGCAGTGTGCTGTTTGAAAGGCTTAAGGTGAGTATCAGGGCTAATTTTACAGTAAATCTAACAGTTTGCTATCACAGAATCAGAGTCAGGCAGAATAATAGTGGGACATTTAATGTATTCCCTCCTTTGGAGATGCAGCAGCATGCACCAAAGTGCAGTGGATGTGCCTGTACGCACACATGAACAAGACTTGAGGAACTAGGATTCAGTGTCACCAGGTTTATTTCAGTGGGCTTTGTGCAAACTTGTGTGGTTTCCACATAGTTTGTAAAGTAAGAAAGTGAGGAGAAAAAGAGGGCTAAGACCAAAAACGATGAAAACTAGAAAGTCCATTGATTATATAAGGGTGTTGTTTGTTTTGCTCTATTCTAAAACTTAAAGAAAAGCAAGTTTGTAGCATGTGCTATTTTATCCATTCTATGTATTTATGTGTGTAAACTTTTTCTCTCTCCCCTCTGTAGCTTCTCATATCCATTAGTGTTTGGAGAGAATGGGATCTTCTCCCTCAAAATCCCATGCAGGTATCTGCTTCTTTAAGGACTGTGTGTAGGTTCAGTGTTCTTTACTAAGTTGGCATTGTCCTGGCTCAAAAAAAGGCTGCTGGGGGGTAACAATAGATCTATGAATTTAGAAAATTACAGCATATCTGCATGACTTTCTAAGACTGTTGTCAAACAATACTAAGATTTTTTTTTTCAACTTAGTGTGTTTTCATCTTTCTGATAGAAAGCTGTTAATACTTGTATTAACATTTACTTGCATCTTATGTCAATAATTCATAAATAGGAACATGCCTCTGGCTATGCAGAGTTTGTCACTTGCAGTACTAATGGATAAATTAACTAATTTTAAGAAACTCTATCTTCTATTCATTTTTAGTTACACAAGAACCTGTCCCTACCACGGTCACTGCACGTACCACCGTGTCTGCCTCTGCTGTCACTTCGCACAGCCCTGTCTATACCTCTGCTGCCGACTCACGAGCTGCGGAAGTCCAGTGCTTTATAGATCAGTAAATATTACACCTTTATTTCCCGACTTTAAACATAAGTGTGCCTTGAGATTGCAGACTCCTCTCAGGGCAGTGTTCTGTGCCTTAGGTTTTTAAAACGTTGCTTAGAATCCGTGCACTAGTTGCTTAGTTCACATTGGCACTTCACACCTTTTTGTCTTACGTGGATTGGGATAAATGTTGTTCCGTAATGTTTGGTGAATATGAAAATTAGAGTTTCTTTAGTATTTCTTTTAAAAATGGTGATTCTGATTCTCTTTTTTTGTGCGTCAGCAGCCCTGAGATAATCTACATGTTGCTAGCCTATATCTCTGGAATCCTGTCAAGCGTTCTGCTTTTTGCAGTTGTCTACCTCATCAGAAAAAGTAAGTGAGACAGTAGAGCGAATATCAGAGGCAAGGCAATGGTTTATTCAAACTTAGTGGCAAAAAAAGAGATTATGCTACATATGTTATGCGTTGTTTGTGCATGGTGCTGACTTTGTGTTCTTCCTGCTGAATCTCAGAGGGGATTTGTCATAGAGTTCATGTTTCTCTTAAAATAACTGACACGGCAGTACACAGTGGGTTTTGACTGTTTCAGTAGATCATTACAGATTTGATGGTTGTTCTTGTTGGTGATTTTTCGCATTGTCCCCAGTAATTGAGTTTGAACGACAACATTCATAAGGGTCTGTTCATAGAAGAACCGTAGCTCTGGTGTGGAGGACTTTTTCTCCGTATTTGTCTTGTTTCCAGGACAGACTAACCCACTGGGTACTAATTGCTCCCTAGCTCTGCAATTAAAACAACCTAGTCAGAAGTTGGGACAGGCAGCAGATGTTCTGTTTTGCCTTGAGATGAGAGCCCTTGCAGGGAAGCGTTGTGTTTTCTAAAGACTCACTGTCTTTTCAATAAATACCAGACTGAAGCGATAGAAAGAAATGCTGATGGGGTAAGTTGCCTGCTTTCTCCACCTGGCTGACAGTGATCCGCAGAATCTCTTCTATTCCTCCTTGTCTCCCAACATCCGTACCTCATATTCTGTGAGCAAGCCACACGCCTTTGGCTAGTGCCACCTTCGTGCTTCCCTCCAAACACGGAAGTAAAACGCTGAGGTGGGTATTCCTGTGTCTCCTTCCTAGTGCGTAAGAGATCTCAGGAAAACTTGCAGGAGCAAGCTCCCCCTCAGAAGGCCCGTGAGACGTCTACTGGAAACGGCCAGGTAAATGTCAAAACTGTTCCCGTGTTTCTAATGCTTTATGCACAGATTTCATTTTTTTTGATAAATGGTAAATGTTAATTGGAGGTGAGAAAGGAGGCTTGCTCTTCCAGCCCTGTGTTAGTCAGCAAGTCTCTTGGCTGTTTACCCTTTGCAGCAGAAAATGCTGCTTTTGCATCTGGGGCTTCAGCTTCAGCTTGAGCTTGTAGCAGTCCTGGGTGCTGCTGCGGAAGTGGCTAGAAGGAAGGAGAGCTGTTCTTATTCTGTTCAGGGACTCAAACACCACATTTCCCGCATACTCTAAGGCTCCAAGGTTACACCAAACTATTAATTAGGGCTGAGGGGATTTTTTTTTTTTTTTTTTTTAGAAGGGCAGGCTTTGGCTTTTTTTTTTTTTTTCTTGGTTAAATTGATTCTTTGGAAGCCCTTAGTATTTTGTAGGATCCTCGCCTAGCCTAACAATTTGTCTGGTCCAGCATAGCGTTGACTAGATTTCCCATGCTCAAGGACAGGCTGTGACCACTTAGGGTGTGTAGAACAAAATTACAGGTGGGAAACGTAATATTTGTGCATTCTCTAATCCTTGCACTTTCTCTGCCAGCCCCAGGATGAGGTTACCTACGCCAGTCTGGTCCTCCAGCAGAGTGTGACCCCGAGGGCTGTATCATGATGTGTGGAGCTTCTGGTGAAATGAGGATGCCTTCACGTTCTGCATGTGCGATGCTGCGGGAATAGTTGTATCAAATCATGCAGTGCTTTAGGGAATGGTGCCAGCATTGCAGTGTGTAACATCAGCTAGCTTTGCAGTTACGAGGGAGAGTTAATGCATCCTTTTTCATCTGCTCACCTACACTTGTGGAAAAATCATTAAGTTTTTATGGATTACTTCATCTGTAGAAATGTCTGAGAGTTCTTGCAACGTACTCTTGCTGTTTCCTTTTTTTGTTGTTTTTGCTATTGTTTTGGAACAGAACTAAAGCAAGTTTTTTTTTTCTATTTTTACATATCTGTGCATATGTACATTTGTACATATGTTTTCCTCTTTGGTTACTGGCTACAGGGCTTTTGTTTGTTTGTTTGTTTTTTCACTGCCAAGTGCCCTGTGCTCTGTTGAATTTTTCTGCTCAATGAAGTGATGATAATAAAAATCTTTGTGCAAATTTATTTCCTGCGTGGGTCACAAGAGAAAACCTCCCAACTTTGTCTCCTTTAAAGCGTCATTACGTGCTGAAATGCATGATCATATTTTGACAGTCAAAGCTTGTGGAAATGATGGTTTGTGTTACTCTAGGTATTTTAGAAATTTTAAATCACCTCTTTTTAGAGAATAGGGAAGAAGTTACCTCTGGTAGTTTGGTGTTTGCAGCTGCAGGGGAGCCTCTTTGCACGTCGGTACGTGTGTGCCTGGCTCGTTCAGAGCCTGAGGAGTGCAGTGCCCTGTCCATCACGCAGCACACCTGGAAGAGCCGCAACAGCTCCAATCCTGCCCTCTCGGGTTCTGATGCCTCCTTGTTTCTGGCACCTGAGAATGTGGGACTCTGGAAAACAGTTCGGCTGATTGTTGATGTGTTATTGTAACTGCCTCCGGAGGACGTTTCAGGCTGGAGAAATGTCTTGGGTCCTGCAGCTTCCTGAGCCCTCCAGCAGGACTCAATATCTGGGAACAAGCTTGAGAGAAGCTCCCCTAGAAGGAAGACTAAACGTCCGCTTGATGGCAGCAAAAACTCACAGGTGGGCAACTCTGTTTCGCCCAGTTTGCATTTATTGCTTCGTTTTGCCAACAACCAGATAGCAGAGAGCTGGCACAGCCTGCCTGGCCAGGGGTGTCCTGACATCTTGGAATAGATCATCTGATTTTACAAAAACGTATTAGCAGAAATCGAGGTGATGCAGAAACGTCTGTTGGAGTGCGTCTTGCTCGGCCCGCACTGAGTGCGCCTCTCCCAGGAGTATCCGGGATCCTCTGTTCTTCTCAGTGCCATGGGCGCGAGGACGGCTGCTGCGGGGCTCTGCTCATCCCCAGCACCGTCGGGTTGGTGTCCAGGGCGTCTCCGTATTCACGGCTGGAAGTGATGAGCAGGGCCCTGCTCGGCTGGGCAGGCCCTCCCTTGGCCCCTTCGTGCCGCCGCGGTCTGCGCGCTCGGAGTTCGCCCGTCGCTCATGGGGAAGCCGGTGCCGTTCCTGCTCTCCCGCACGCGAGGTTCGCTCTGCCTCCCTCCGAGGAAGAACTTTCTCATGTTTATGCAGTGCCTCTTTCCGCTGAAAGAAGTTTCATCAACCGCTCGGGAGAGATTACGGAGCAAAACTGCTGCGCTTACGCAGGGGCTTCCTTCACTGGCCTGTTGATTAGTAGAGTTGAACCGGGCACCGGGGCAGAGTTCTACGTTAAGGCAAAGATCACATCACATTGAACATCAAGATGTCTGATCTTACTTAAAGAGCGGAAAACCACACTTCTAACTGCTCTCTGAGATAAAGCAGAATTACCCTGCTATTCTGCTTTTCTTGACCACTTTTGTTACTTAAAATTGCAGTTAAAAATCATTGCCTTGAGTGACCTCTTTTCAGCTTGGACCGTGTTCCCTATAGCTGGACTATGCAAGCTGTGGTTGTCCTGCTTGGAAAGGGCAGCAAGGATCAACTCCTAAAGCAGTGGGGGTCTCTCATGCAGGCTGCTTTTTTTGATTGTTGAAAGAAAAGAGTATGTTTTGTTTTAAAGACATTTCTCCACATTTTTTCTCTCCTTTCAGAAATGATTTAATGAAAAGATACACATCATGTATATACACACGTATGTTTGTATATAAATACACGTGGATGACGCATTCAGATACAGTTCAGAATAGTCATCTTTTCTGTAACAGGTGGTTGCAAAAAGCAAAGCTTCTCCCCAGTTCACAAAGGTTTGGCTGAGAGCAGGTGACCTTCACTTGCAGCAAAGGACAATTAACTCGGGTGCCAGAAGGCAGGTGGTGATTATAGCGTGGGTAAGCGCAGGAATACGTTGTGCAGGGGGAACCCCTGTTGTGGGTCGCTCTTGGTGACGAGCGAGAAAAGGGCTCGTTTTGGAGGATTGGTGAGGGCTGGTTCTCCCCGGCGCGGGGAGGCGGCAGCGCAGAGGAACCCGGAGCTCTCGTTATCTTCCGAGCCAGACGCGATGCCTCCTGCCCGCGCGCTTCCCTCTTGCGCCTGCGTTCGGTTCGCGATCGGGGCCGCGGGTATCTGGAGGGCAGCGAGGTCGGTTCTGCAGCCTTGCGGTGAGCCCTGGGCTGGAGCCACAGCGGGGACGGGTTCCCAGCTGGCAGGACCTCCTGCGGACAGGAGAGGCACAAAAGTCCCGTGCGCTCACACGTGGGTTTTACCAGCCCAACAGAGCGGAGGTGGCAACTAGGAGCAAAAAATCTCTGTGGTATCAGTGCTCAGCACCGCCTGCCTGCCGAGGAGCACGCGAGGCAATAAATAAACCAGGGCAGGTCCTGTGAAATGAAGATTCTTGCCTGGAAGATCTGGGTTTGTTAGTTCTGCTCAGTGACTGCAGTATCTGGGGTGCATTTGTGCAGGAGATCATACATAAATGGTCCTTTTGGGCTTAATGTCCAGTGTGTATCGGACTGGGTAAGAGGAACTTGCCCTTATCATAAAACAGATTGCCTACAGGGGCCAGGAGATGAAGCAGAACATGTATTTTCCCACGAGCTTCTCTGTGAAGCAAAGCTTTTTAGTAACAGTTTGATAACACTGACAGTTCAGCATTTGGTCTTGACTTGCAGCTGCTAGTCCGTAGGTTGCTCTGCAAGAACAACTGGCTTTGGTTTTTTGCACAGTATATGACTTCTTAAAATTAAAAGGTACAAGTTTTTGAACTTCTTTATCCTGCAAGCATAGAGAATAGGGTTCATGGCAGAATTGGCATGGGACAAGAGAATTCCCAAGTACATCCAGGGCTGGGGGATCGGCCGTTTCGGGTAAAAGTAGGAAATGCAGTTCATAATGCACAGGGGCAGCCAGGAGATTGCAAACAGGAACAGAACAAGAGCTAGAGACTTGGCTGTCCTGAACTCCTGCCCGTAAAACGCTCCTGCCCCTCTCGCGCTGCTTGAACCTTGGCTAAGCTTTGTCCGGATCATGTAGAACACTTCAGCGTAGAGAGCGCACATGACGGCCAGGGGGACCAGGGTCCACATGAAGAAGCCAAAATAAACCATGTAATCCATCTTCATCACGGAGACAAACTGGCATGTGAGCAGCTCCGCGCTTCCGAGTCTCTGGTTGTTCCACCCAAACATGGGGATTAACCCTGCCAGCACAGAGACAGACCAGCACAACCCCAGCGCCAGCCAAATTCTTCTTTCTGTAGAGATTATTTTATATCTGTTGGGGAATAAAACCCAGGCCGTGTTAAGCAGAAGCATTTGAAATAGTTGGGGATGGTTTCAAGAGCTCACGTGTTCAAACACTGCAGGTTCACTGGGGCACACGGGAGCACTAACTTGAGCCACAGCTGCTTTTCACAAGCGTTACTTAGCGGAACCTGTATACATCGAACTATGCTTAGCTCCACATTTTTTTTCCTTGTATTTTTGTCTGTTTTCAGCTATTTTGTTTCTTGTTTCATTATGATCTCACTGTGACTTCTAACTAAGTAGTATCTGTATTTCCAGCAGTTCTCTGTTATTTCTCAACTTCCTTGGGTTACTTTAGCATTTTTACTTCACTTACACTGCTGGTACATTGCGTTTACACTCTTCAATCTATAGGTCCTTTCTGCATTAAAAGCGTAAAACCCCTTTCATGTTCGAGGTTCTGCTTTGGGTTTCTACCTTGCATTCACTTTTCCTTTCAGGTGTAAAAGCCGCTTGCATCTTTTTATGTCAGCCCTTACTAAGGTTTTGTTCCGCCCATATTTTCAGCGTATGAATCTGTACTGCCTGACAGATGCCTGAGGAACGAGGCTGCTCGACCACAGCCACATCCTGAGGCCAAATTCTGGTTGGCAACTGCCTGGGCCACCTGCGTCCTGAGAGGAGCCGCGGCCGCCTGCGCCGCGGGCACGTTCCCGTGCGCGGCCCCTGCCCCGCGGGCTGGTTTGCAGACAGGTACCTGGGTGTTCGGGTATTTGGGGTGCAGCCGGGGCAGGGGAGGGCCGCGGGCTGTCGCGTCTCACCTGATGGGCAGCTTCACACGCAGGTACCTGTCGACCGCGATGGCCAGGAGGGACAGGACGGACGCGTAGCAGAAGATCACCATGAGGCAGCACATGAAGAGGCAGGTGTGGAAGTGCACGTGGATGCCCAGGCTCACCACGACGGCCAGGGGCACGACGAGGACGCCGATGGCGATGTCGGCCAGCGCCAGGGAGCTGATGAAGTACACGGTGGCGTTGCGCAGAGCCGGGTTCAGCTTCACCGCCCAGATCACCAGCGTGTTGCCCAGGATGGCGAGCAGGGCGATGAGGGACTCGCTGCTGATGTAGACGCCGTCGAGGCCGCTCAGCGCCAGGCTGCTGTTGGCCATGGCGAGGGGCCGGGAGGGCTCGCGGCGCCGGAGCGAGCGCGGGGCCTCGCGCGGCGCCTCGTCCAGCACAAACCTGCTCCGGGATTTCACATCCTCAGGGCTGCCACAGCCACCGGCCTCTTGCCCTGCCCTGGAACTGCAACTATCTCAGTGTGTGGAAAACACCGGCCTCTTCGCCCACGTCTCCCTCGGAAGCTCAGAGCATCCCTGCAGCAGCCTCGTGTCGTTCGAGCGCTTTGGAAAGCTATGGTGTTGCGGGGAGAAAAGCCACCCCAAATACATACCAAAAACCTGCAACAAGTATTTTTAGCACTTCCTCTTCCTAGTCACGGTTTTAGAAGAAAACTGTAGTCAGAGCTGACCGTGCAAAGCTGCTGCTTATCAGCTGAGATAATCATGCTGTAGACGTGGGAGGAAACTCAACCATTTAAGGGACCTTAGCAGCACGTTTAGCTCAACTCGAACCCTGTATTTGATTTGGGGGGTATTTTTCTGAGCAGGCCCTGGCGCGGGTGAGAAACTCCCTTTCCTCAGACTTTTCTCATGGCGCCAGAGCGGCACTGCCCGTGCCCGTGGGTTCCCTTTACCAGCGGGTGCCTCGCTCTGTCGCACATCAGGGGCAGGGAGAACAGCGGTGCTCGGGGAGCAGGGGCTCCCTCCGCACTCGGAGCCCGTCCCGAGGGCGCCTGGTCCCCAGAGCCGTTCTGGTGTCAGAGGAAGGGGAAGCCTTGATCTAGGAGCATGGACGGAGGCGTGCGGGCTGCAGCCGCACGAGCACTGGGAGCTGCGGCCACGGCACCCCCGTCCCGCCGGGACCGGGGGAACGATCCTCTCCCATTCCAGAGGAAATCGGGATGAGAGACGCGCGCTGGAGCTCGTGTCAGCCTGGGAGTCGCCTTCGCAGAGCCCTGAACACTCAGGGTCCCCGGCGCTGCCTCCGCCGGCGCTTGCAGCCGGCGTGCTGGCTAACCCTGGCACAGGGAAGTGAAATCAGCCCCAGGAGCGAGGAAGAAATGAGACTTCTTCATGTTCTGCTCTGGAAGGAGCTGGCTGCATTCAGCTAAACGCAACCGCTGCGGCTCCCCGAGGTGCTGTGGCAAATGGGAGGCATCTGGGCAGAGCCACAGCAGGACGGTGCATGGGGACGGTAGGTGACCTGAGGGGTGCAGGAGGGGACGGGGCGACACGAGCCCCCTTGAGACCCTGCAACCTTGGGGCAACGTGGGGCGAAGGGCGCTGGTTGGCGGGACCCGGGTTTATCGCTTTGACTTGGGGCTTCCTCCTTGTTCTGTTTTCCGGAGCAGCAAAGCGAAACCGAGCGCGGGGCAGAGAACAGGGGCGGCCGGGGCCGAACCGGCTGCTCGGAGCCCCCCGTCCCGCACGCTTCTCCCGCGGGCAGCAGCTGCGGGGGTCTCCCCAACTGCAGCTCCCGCTCGGGGGGAATCGGGACGCGCGGAGCCTCCGCGGCCGCTGTGCGGCCGCGGAGGC
>JAUBNY010000997.1:879460-892998 GCA_032275445.1 Crypturellus soui
GGCATGTGTGATCTGTTCATGTATTCTGGGTGTTTGAGTCACTGGAACTGACCTTTGCTTTTGATTCCCCGTGTTATCTGGGGATGTCTGGCTTGAGTGTGGCCCCTTTCCAAACCAGCCTGTAGAACTGCACCTCAAAATAATATATTATCTGGATACCAAATCCGCAAGTGCCTTGGTTAATGACTGAATTTAGATAGAGCGAACGCAGAATGAAAGCCTGCAAACTTACAAGTCCTGGAATTCATGGTAGGAGGAGGCAGACGTGAAGACATCAAGCAGCCCAATGACCTGATGAATAAAAGAAGTCCAATCTTAACCCTGGAAAGCATTTGCTGTGCAAGCAGGACTCCCGTAACAGCTCTCCATCGGCACATGCACGTGTGATCTTTCAGGAGGCTATCTGAGGAATCTGAGAACCCCTCACTACGTCATGCAGCTACTTTTCCTCTTACTAATACAAGGGAACACCCATTACACACATTTCTTGGAGCCTGGTGCCCGCTGGGTGCAATTGGCAGCCGCTACAAACCCCAAGACCACATGGGTGAGCTCCATACAGGGAGCTACCCATTAAAATAGGGGTGCTGCCACCTGAAGGACTCGCTCCCAGGCAGCAAGGAGGCTTCCCCTGCCGGAATGGGGACGAACAAATACCCACGTTTTCATGCTGCATGTGCTTCAACAGCATGAGCTCCCTGTACGCCCTCTTGGCAAAGGTCTCCGACTGGAAGGGGCGACACAGCTTCTTGATGGCCACTTTTTCACCTGTCTTCTTGTCTATGGCTGAACTGCAACAGGCAAATAAAAAAAATGTTGTGACTTTGCCCATATATTAACACAATACTCGATCACAATACTAAAGAAGCTCCCTCCTAGGGGAGAGCTAAGTGTGGACTTCACCGAGGAGAGGCAAGGAAAGGTCTCGCAATCTTTCTGTTTTAGTAGAGAAATAGAGGGCAGTTCTGGACCTTCAGGTCTGCTGTGTGACTTGGGCACATGCCCGTGATCCGTGCGGGACCAGCAGGACACCAAGTCAGTTATTAGTGGCCAGTCTTCGTTCCCTTTAGCTCCGACTTATTTGTGCAAGTCAAAGGAAGTGTTAACAGAGCAGCGGGAAGAGGGAAACACAAACGGTTAAAGGTCAGGATTCGCTATAGCTCTGCTCTTCCCCTTATGTAACTCGTGGAGATAAGGGAATAAAGCAACTTCTGCTCCGCCACCTGCCCGCAGGCTGCTCGCTCTTGAGGTGGGGCAGCCTCCTGCGCCGCCTGCGGGAGCGCAGGCAGGAGATGGCACATCCCCGCGAAGCACAAGCTGCTGGACTGAATTCTGCCCCAAGTACTTCTGCGTAAAGGCAGCTCCCAGCCCGACAGGGGGGTTCGTTTATAAAGCAAATGAAAACGCAGCACAAGAGGCAAGGCTGAGGGATGGGGTCTCAGACCGCAGACCTGGAAACCAGGTCTTCATCTTGCCCTGCTCTGGCTTAAGGTAAATACTAACATTCTCAATGCTAAGCTGACTGTGTTAAATGAGGTTACTCTAAAGGTCATAATAATCACACACGGATTGAAAATCTCTGAACAAAGTGTTCAGAATGTGATGAGCACTGTGTGCCTTTTGGTGCTGACCTGCCAGGGGGAGAGTAACATTTGATTCCTTGAGACACTTAAAGTCAAAGCATTTATTCACACTGTCAGAAATCACTTGCAAGGCAGCATTATCTCTGACATGTTGGCTTTCAGACACCTTCCTTCTGCTTCCATAAGTGAAATAAATAGGAAAACACATCAGGAAAACAGCGTGCCTGGAGTCACACAGCACATTTCACTGAGTTTAGGGCAGCCTGGAAGGAGCAGGCTGGAATTTCCTGCTCAGCGCAGCTTTCCATTCGCGGCGCTAATGAAAAGAGGTTCCCTTCCTTGCTGCACATCTCGGCAGCCTGCGGCCAGCCTGCTTTAGCTGTTGGCGACGAGCAGTCGGCTCCGCAGCAACAGCCCTCACCCAGCGAGCATCTTCTCTGAGACTCGGATGATCCCTCTGCTTTGGCCGCCGAGGTGCCTCCCAGCTGCTCTAACCTGAGCGCGAGGAGAGCAGCCCTGTCCTCTGACAGCACAAGGGAGGCAGCCAAAGCAGCCAGCTGGAAACAAGCAAGGGAAGCGCTGGAATAGCCACAGCAGAGAGCGCTGCAGAGATGACCCAGGAGCGCACGGAACGAGCAAAGGGAGAAGCTCTGCTTCAGCAGGACTGCAGCAAGCGGCAACGGAGCAGGCAGCTCCCTGGGAGCAAGGGGAACGAGGGGAAATGACTCCAAGAGCTTCTGCAGACTACTGCAGGCCCAAGCCGCGTTTCCAGTGTGTTTATTCCTCCCTTCCTAGCTCCTGGCCTGCGAGGCAGAGCTCTCACCGCACCATTTGACACCTTGTCAGCACCGGAGACGGTGGGTGCTGCCGCTTCAGTCGCCGGCACAGACAGCGGTACTTTCACCCTCGCCATAAGGCACAGCTAAGAGCTCGTTCGGTGACACAGTCGGGGAGATCCCACAATGTTCTTCCCTGGTTTAATGAGTAGCTGGAAGCCCGGGATGACGCCGAGGCCAACCTCAGGACGAGGTCACGCCGGCTCCGCGCGGACCTGCGCACCTGAGCGGGAATGCGGCCGCAGCTCCCGGTGCGGAGCACGGCCCCATGGGGCCCAGCGCGTCCCCGTGCAAGACGCTCGCTGCGTTGCAAGACTTTCTTTGCGGAGCTCCCTCAGCCGGAAGCCAAGCTGCTACAGATTATGGAATTCTTGAGGAAATTCAGGGAATCCCTTGTTCTGCTGCTCTAGACCCTTCAGGAACAAAAGCAGCTCGACAACACGCGGCCATAGAGAGAGGCTTCCCGCCGATTCCCGGCAGAGGACAGCAAACCCCAGCGCCGCCGCTCGGGAACGCGCTGGGGCAGGCGCAGGCTCCAGCCCCCCGTGCACATCAACACGGCTCCCCGGCGCAGCGGGGCCCCGTCCTGCCCCAGGCTCCCCGGGGCGGCCAGAGGCGCCAGGGAAGGATCTGCCCTGTCTGGTTTCTTCTAGCGTGTAAAGAAAACTGGTTTTTTTCTTCCTTTTTTTCCTTCTCATTCATCCTTTTACTTTCGTTTTTAGGCTTCCTGTTTATTTCTCCAAACAAAAAGCAGAGCACAGTACAGATATCAAAAGCAACAAGTTTAGTCTTTCCTCATTTTGCTGGACTCCTTTAGGTGTCTCCGGAACACACCTTGCTCGATATTTCAGTGCAGAAATAGCCGATACGCGAGGGCCGTCTGGGGATGAACCCGGACTGTCGGCCCTGGGGCTGGGGGACTCCTGCAGCGGCAGGTTCTTGCAGAGGACCCAGGAAGGGGGACGCAGCTCTGGCTCGGGGTTGCATTATGAAGCGAGCCCTGAGCTCAGCCACCCTCAAGGGCTGCTTCGCATTTGGCGTTTCTGAAAGTCAGCAGAATCCCCAGGTTTACCGCAGCCGAATGAAGCAAGACCTGACTTGCGCTGGGGGCCCCTCTGCCCAGCTGACGAGCTCACGGCAGCTCCGCACTGCGCTCGTGGTTGGGTTATCACCAACCCGCCAGGAGCTCCGGCCTTTCACTTGACCCTGCTTTAAAATAATTTATATCTACTTTCTGAGTCCAAGCTGGAGGCAGTAACAAGAAGTTGTATTAACCAAGTTTTTTCCCCAAACAGCCAGAAAACACCTGCCTTAGACTAGCAGGAACTACCCTGTGTCTGACCTGTTAGTGAAAGCGTGCTGGGAAGGGCTTTCCCGCTATTTCAGAGCTCTTTTCTACTATTTGAGGGTTATTTTCCTTGCTGCCAGACTGACAAAATCCCTCCCTTTGCCCAGGCTGGAGACCAATGCAGTCCCGGGGGCTCCGCGGCTCCCGAAGCCGAGGCAGCGCCACGAGCGAGTCCTGCTGCACCTGGCACCGTCGCCCTCCCGTCCCCTCAACCCACCCGCCGGCGCCAGCGAGGAGGAGCAGGAGAGCTCGGGAACGAGACGAGACGCTTCCTTCTCTGCCCACCTCAGGTAGGAGAAAACACTGATTTCTTCAGGGAACCCTGCAGCACAGTGTGTCACTCGCATAGGGGACCAGAGGTGGCAGGAGACAAACCACCTCCGTCGCCCCCACAAACACGTCATGGGAACCTCCCGGTTTGCCCCTCGGTGCTTCGAACGCCCCTAGGCCGCCCCTCGCGCCCGCAGGGCCCTCACTCACCACACGGAGCCGTAGGCCCCCGAGCCCACGGGGTGGATGCTCGTGTATCTCCTGGGCAGCTCCCACACGGTTTTGTTCACTTCTTGTCTGTAAAACCCTCTCCTCCGCGCGATGTTCATCGCCTGGCGGGTGCGGGAGTGGCGCCCCCCCAGAGTACCGAAATTCAGCCGGGCTTCTGGGGCAGACGGGGACACCGAGGCCTTCTGTGCACGTAAAAATAACCAAGGCTCTAGCTCGGTCCCTTCTGCGTTTTCAGCTGTTGTGAGCGCGGAGGGACATGTCTCCGGGTCCTCCTCCTCCCTCCGCCTCCGCAGCGGCACGGATGAGGCATCAGGTTTCCCGTCAGACCCGCCTCGACCTTTCACAGGTGTCTCCAGACAATCCTATAGGAGCCGGGAGCGCCGGGCGCCGGCGCGGACACTCCTCCGGCTGGGACATGAGGCGGTCCGGGCCGCTCCCCCTGCCGTCACCTGCAAAACCGGGTGCCACTCCTGCTGCTCCCTCCGAAACGGCTTCGTGGCGAGCGGGGGTCCCGCGGAAGCGCCGCTCCGAGCACGCGGGTGAGTCAGGAGCTGTCGAGCCGAGGAATGCGGGCTCACGGCGGGTGCCGAGCACGACTCGCAGCAGCTCGTGGGACGAGAGGGGACGCGCCGCTCTCCAGGGCTCCTCCGGAAGGCACCGCGTTCGGATGTCGGTCCGGTTGCTGAGATAATCCACTGAGCAACAAGGAAATCACGGTGACTTTCTCCTAGTTCCTGGCCTGGCTTCCCGGCAGGGCGGAGGCGCTGGAAGCAGACTGAGGCTCTCCGTGGTCCCGGAGCCGCTGGAGCACGGAAAAGCGCACGCCCAAGGCTCTTGTTAGAACCGTTCCAGGCCCATCTCCTGCGGCAGGTCCAGCCCCTTCTCAGGGCAGCACAAAAGGACAAGTTTCCTGCTCTGTCCCCCAGCAGAAGAGCAAACCCCAGCGGCCCGTCTGGGGCAGCCTCTTCCCGGGAAGCAGGGAACGCTCCAGTGTTTTGCTCCAGCTGCACAAGAATGAGGTGTTGTACTCTGCGTCCAGGTATTTTCCAAAGGAAGTGACTCAGTTGCGTCTTACCTAGCCAGACCAGCCCTGCTGTCCACCCCCAGCCCTCCTTTCTGCTCACGGCCCCTGCTCCGCTGGGATCCTCAACGCTCTCCCTTTCACGGCTGCCGGGCAGGACCGGAGCCTGCACAGCTGGTGAGTAGAAGACGGAGAAAACTGTGCCACCAGTTTCCAAAATAAACTGTTTTACTTGGGCACAGGCGACTGCTGCAGCATCCACTGCTCTTGAAACAGCACCGGCTGCAAGGGCTGCTCTTCAGGTAGAATGAAATCAGGGATAAGGTGCTGCTGCAGTTTCCAATTTGCACGTGCAGATGTAAACAAAGCCTACCCTGGCTACAGCACTAGGGCAGTGAGGAAATAAACAACAGATTTGTTTGGTTCTATAAATACACCTGTGAGCAAGAGGCATTACAGCAAAAACTGCTGGTAAATAAAGTTACAAATGAGCCATATGTTTGCTCAACACACAACCTCTTGCTCAACTAGCTGTGCACACACACACAGTCAATCAGTGCTCAGTTAGGCAGCTATAAATACGTAGCATGTGCCTTGGCAGTAACATGATGAATTGAATCAAGTGATCCATTTAAAATCTACTAGGAAACCTTAAGAATTTTGAGGGAATAGTTTCTTTTTTGTTGTAGTTTGTTGTTTTCTAACTTGATTCTCTCCAATTTTACTATTTTTTACTAACCAGGATAATATTACAAATGAGCCCATTCAGGCATTATACCTTGGATTTTTTCCCCCCACCCAGAAAGCAATGAATAAGATGTTTTGCTTAATATTTTCCCTCCCGTCTTGTACCACAGTGAACAAAGTTGAAAACAAACAGAAAACAATCAAGAAAAAAAAATCTTCCTCACTGTTCAGGTGAGCTGCTGTGCAGCTTTGTGACAGGCAAGGGCACAAACTGTAGATTTTAGCTATCTGATTTGGGTCAGTTTTCTCAGTATCTGGGAACTTCAAACACTGAGGCTTTCGTAAAAGAGTTTCAAGAACGCTGCTTTATTCCATCATTCCTCTGATCGCTTTTCTGAATAAATGGCACAGATACTCAACAGAAACCTAAATCCATTGCAGGCAGTCAAGAGTGATTGCCCTCAGAGAAGCCTCTTGCTCCCCTAAGTACCTTTTCCACCAGCTTTTCCACTAAAATGTTTAGCACGAGAGGTTTTAAGTACCATCAGCCCAGTAAATCTGAAAAATAGGTTTTATTTTTAAACCAGTGGTATTGTGACATCTTATCTGGCATAACCAATTACAGCAAAATTCATGGATAGAAACAATATAGCAGATCTCTTCTCTGAAGTGCACCCTCGTGCTCAGCGCGCTCAGAGCTGCACGGCTCTGCGCTGAGGGCAGGGAGCGCATGCCCAGGGGCTCCCGTTGGAGTACAGACTTCCCATGAAACATTCCCACTCACTCACACACACACACGCACGCACCCACAATGTCTATATTTTTAAAAATCTTTAGCAATATTTCCGCATGAAATCACACTGTAGCATCTACACATAAACTGCTGATAAAAATAATCTTGCGGTAGGTTTACAGAGAATATCTACATTTTCCTTTGAATACCTGGACTGCTGGTCCAGCAGAAAGGGAAGCTTTTCTGTCTTGATTTTGTTGGTCTGGGGAGAGCTCTATCCCAGAGCGTGAAATAACTGCTCTCTCCATTTCACCCCAAACATCTGCAGAGCGACTGACCTGAAGAGATCACTGGAAAGCAGCCGAGGAAGAATCAATGGCTTTATTATTCATGGCCCATCCCTTTGTGCTGCCTCTTCAAACACAGGGCAAAAAACACTAAAAACAGTTTGTCTCCGTCCCATAAGAAACGAGGATACGAAATACTGCAAAGCCTTTCTCCTCACATTCACAGGTGCACAGTCCACACAGGATGCCTGCAACAGATGAACATCTAAAAATATCTTCTCCCGAAGTCCTAAAATTGGGCTCCTGAGCTCCTCAGGTACAATTCTAACACAAAACAACAACAAAAAAATGCTGAAAAAAACCCTCCCTCCTGCCAGTCTCTTAACTCTGGGCATTTCATTCAGAGTCCTGTAAAAAACAGAGTATTTGAAGCATTACTGTATTCAAACATACTCCCTTTTCCCATTTCCTCAGGCAGAGATCAGCCTGCTAAAAAACAGCCAAGCAGCTCTTGTCCAAGAGGATAAAAGAACACCTAGTATGATACTATTTTTACTTTTATATACATATATATATATATATTTATATGTGTATATATATGTATTTATAGGTTTAGACAGTGAAAGGGATTGTGGTTTTATGCTTGCTTACTTCTTGGCTTTGGATTCCAAGATTTCTTGAAAAGGAAAGAAAATCTTTTCAGAAAATAACTTAAATTCCAGCACAGGATGCCAATTGTTTCCTTGAAGGACTTTTTTTTATACTTGATCTCACAAAAGACTTCCATCCCAATCTCTTTCTCTGAAACCGTAAAACCAGAATAAAGAAAAAGGTGCATGTTTCTATACTGTATATTTTATTCTTTCCCCGTCAGAGCCTTCCCAATGGCAGGTATTTCAGGCTGAGCTGCAGCACAAGAGGGAGGATATTATGATTTCATGGCACTGGCTGAGGTACTCAGTAAAATTGCTCACTGATGATTCAACTGCCCCAGTGCCATCCCCAAAAAGTAAAACAAGAACCAAGTAGCTCTACATGCACATACAGCTATGACATGCAAAAACACCTCACCTCTTAAAGAACAAAATGCACGAACATGTGGCTAGCAAGAACCTTCTCCAGCCTCTCTTTCCTGGGAACTAGTGCTGGGAAGCCTCAGAATGAAAGGAAGGGAAGAGGGAGAAATACAGGAATCCCCAATCCAGGGAGAGACACTTGGAAGGTTGTTTCCTGATTACATAGTGTTCATGCCTGGCTCCCTCGGAGCCTTTCCCCCCAAAACAGCAGGGTCAGATTCCACTCCAGACTTCCTTTCCCCTCTTTCCCTATTAGTTTAAGGCACAAACTTATTTACAGTTTCTATCCAACCCTGCTCGTGTTCCACGACAGCCATCAGAAGGCCTGTACGTTCTGCTGCACACTATGCCAGGAACATCTGGATATCAATCAGCCATCTGGCACGAACCAGAGCACGCCTCAGCCGCACCTTCGGTCCCGAAGCAAACGCCGAACTCGAGACCAAGCCCCATCTTTCCTTACTGCGAGGTTACTGAATTGTCAAACGGATAAAACGGCAACGATTGCGACCAACGTTTCAGTGCCACCCTGCCTGCCTCGCCCTGGCAAACTGGTTGCCCACTGTCACTCTGGAAGGAGTAAAGAGCAGTCGGAAAAGGTCTTTGGAGGCTTGTCCCAGGCTGTACACAGAATACAAGAGCATGCAGCATGTTTACACAGAGTCCACGTTCCTCCCTCCCCCCACCCTCCCCAATTCAACACACACAAAACCCCTCCACCAAGGAGAATATGGTTGTGACAGGCACTTGAATAGTTGGAGAGTCCCTAGGAAAAGGCCTTCCCCTCACAGTGACGTGGGACGAACGGGACAGAGCGGGTTCTCAGGATTCCATCTCCTCTTGGTCGAGCGGCGGCGGGACGAAGCTGATCACTTCGTCGTAAGTCAAGCCTGGTGGGAAATGAATAAAAAAAACTTAGGACTGTATTAAAGATATCTCATGGAAGAAAAAGAAGTACAGTAGTCTTGAAAATTCTTCTTGGCAATATTTCAAGGAAAATATGATTTAATTCAGAAGAAAAAAAGGATATACCATCCCACAGATTAACATACATAATAAAAGATACTTTCAGAGCCATAAGGACAGGTAAGTTTGAAATTGTAAGTATAAGAGCAACTATATTATCTACGTGCTTGGATGCTAATAATAATTATTTACCATGGATTATGCTAATTGTGTACACACCATGAAATAAATTCACCCCGTATAAGGACTTTGGAATGACATTTTCATCAGTTTCTTCTGTGCCTCTAACTCCCAAGAGTTGGTCAGCTGTGACTTACAGCACGTGCCAGCAGAGAACCAGGCTGACACTGTCCCCTGTCCCGAGACTCACTTTTCCATTCCTCAATCTCAAGTTCTCTGCTTTCAAAAGACTGGTCGTAGGGGTCTGCCACGGGCTCGTCGTCCGGGTCGTGGTACTGAGCGAAGTAGGCGTGAGCCAGGGCCTCGGCCGCAGTGATTCGTTTGTCTGTGTCCAGCACCAGCATCTTCTCTAGCAAGTCCACAGCTGCACCAGCCCCAAACAGAAAAGGATTTTATCCAGTGAGCTGTGTGGCATTTTACATTGCAATTAAGTTTATAAATGCCCAATATATACAAGGAATCTGTATTTTTTCAGGACCTCACCATCCATAATTTCTTTCTGTCATATCCTATAACCTGTATTTTTCACACTTTCAAAAGGGCACATATCTCTTTTCCAAACTACTTTTGCAGTCAAAACAAAGCTTGAGAGAAGTCTTGGCATCCAAAGGCATGCGAAGTTCAACTTTATCAACAATGTGCAAGACAAGGCCCAAAAGAGCACAACATTTAAAATGCAAGCCTTACCTAGGGGATTGGCTCCAATAAACACATTTTCAAAGTTCATTTTCGGCATATAAGACAAAGACTGAATGTAGTTTCTTGCCTGTGGAAAGAAATACTCCGTTGAACTACAGTACCACCACAACAGAGCTCACTTTAGTCCTCCTGAAGGATGCACTGGTTGCACATGGACCATGATCTTAATTTGCTTTTCTGATGTGTACTAAGCCCACTAATGTAATCCTTTCCTCAGAGGCCACTGAAGATAGTGAAGGAAGAGCTCATACTACTTGAAGTTCATGCAAGACTGAAGATGCAAACACAGATCTACGAGTGGCTGCAAGAGCTGATGGACTCGGAGCCCCCCAGGCCCGTGCAGTGCCCCGTGCTTATGGCACCCGTGGGCAAGCCACACAAGTGGCACCCACACAGCGCAACACCAACTCGCGCTGCGGTTCTGTGTCCCACAGTTGAGCACAAGCTGTTCAGATGCCAAGTCTGGTAGCGGGTAGTTAATGCAATCCCCACCCCATGCCGCATGCGAGCACTTTGTTTAGAGGAGCAGTGAACTCTGCACGTGGGGACCTGCACTGCAACCCCCGTCTGCTCAGGTCTCACCTCGTGGCTGGGCATCCTGTTAATGAGATAGGCAGGGGGGGTCCCCGTCAGACGCATGATCTGCTGAAGCTGGTTAATATCTTAAGTGCCTAGTCAAGGGCTTTGTTAAAGACAGTGCAAAATACCATTTCAAACAGAAAACAGCTGCATACAAAGCATCTCCTCTGCAAACTACAAGGCACAGACCGAACAGGCAGGGTCTCCTGTCAAACACTTGTGAGAAGTTTAGCAACTGCACTAGTGAACACTTAAAACAAGGAGGAATTACCGATCCCCTGCTAACTGTGCCAGGACAGAGAGAAAGCGTTTCTGTCTGCCCCAGCAGCGCTGCACTGCAACAGGATCACTCTCATCTCCCAGCACTTTGAGCCATCAGCCTTTGGCTGAAGCTACTCAGAAGTTTTCCTAGGCTGCTGCAGCTAGAAGCAGCTTAGGAAAAGGAGCAACAAAAAATCTTCTCTCTGCACTGGTTAAAGAATCTTTTTTTCTTGCTGCATAGTAAGTTCTGAAGCTCCTTGTGGTGCAAAGTGAAATCAGCTCACAACTGACACCTCCTGCTACACAGCCATGGACGTGCTCTGACATGTGGGTGAGGTGACACAAAGCTATAAATGCAAAATTAGAAAACATTGGCATTGCATAAGACAGAGTTAGTTGATGTCAGTGAACAGGACAGAGAAAATAAGAGCAAGGAAAGTGATGCAGAGAAAAGCACAAATACTGAACTCCTTACAGTGACACATTAAAGCATCCTGAATACTTAACAGATTTGCTGTCCTCAAATAACAAAAATAAAGCAGAAACAGTACCTTTTTTTTTTTTTTTAAACAGATTCTTGACATGGACTTGACTAAGAATAATTCTTTTTATTGCACAAGGTTTAAGAAAAAAAAAAAAACAAAAAAAAAACCCACCAACTTCATCTTACATGTACAAACCCATCCTGTGTTTAACCTGGTTAAACTTTAAAGCTTGGGTCTCTAATCCCCTCCACTTCAAATACCAGACTACCCTTCAGCAGGGTCCCATAAGGTCAGCTCACAGTTGCCTGAAGCCACCTACTTTGTTCATCTCCACTTTTCCAAGAGATATCCCCGTGCTTTTTAGACTGGAATGGTATCCAGTAACTTCACCAATTCATCTGGCAAGTTCTGGCTACCCTGGTGTTTTGCACTTACCACCACTGTTACATGAGAAATGGTATAAGCTGAAGGAGAAAATAATCGTCACGCCACTTTCCACTGCATCGATCATCTAGTACTGAGGAGCAACAGGAGCTTGAAATGCATTGCTGGTTACCTCTAAGCACCTTTATTGCTCGCTACACACTGACTTCTTCAGCTTTCCCGTTACAGCATCCCTTGGTCTCATTTCTATGCAAAGATAAATGCTGTTTAACACTCGTCACAGGAGTTAATCCAAGGGTAAATCAGCCAACAGAGAAAAGATGGCAGGGCTGAGGGGCCACCCCTTGAAAAGGATTCTCTGGACAGCTTTGGGCAGTTATCTTGATAAAAAGGCCCAATACAACAGCAACCTTTAAGTGCACGGCATGATTGCTGATGAATTTGGCAGGCTGTATATTGTGTGCCTTGGAAAAGGCTTCTGCAGAAGAGCACCTAAAAGGCATTTGGGACTTTACAGCACAAATACGGTGGCAGTAGCGTTTCAGAAAATAATCTTCCACGAACGCCAAAAACGGACCATGTATGTTTAGAGGATGACACACTTTCTACTGTTAAATTTCCCTCACCAGGAAGATCTTTGGGTTGGCAATCCAGAGAAATAATAATTGAGACAATTCTCAAGTTCTTAGCTGTGAAAAATGCTCCCCCAGTAGCATCTGATTATCCAATATACCATGAAGCAAAAACCCACAAACTGAAAGAAAAATCAAAGCAGTAAAATGAGAATATGGAGGGAAG
The DNA here is from genome assembly GCA_032275445.1 of Crypturellus soui. NCBI lineage: Eukaryota > Metazoa > Chordata > Aves > Tinamiformes > Tinamidae > Crypturellus > Crypturellus soui. Next base: position 891,885 of record JAUBNY010000997.1, read on the forward strand.
AAGTCATACCACAGGCAAAGTTAAGAGGGATAAAGATCAGATAACACTCAGTGTATGGACTCAAAGACATCTAGGAGTGAGGAATGACAAAAGGCAGAAAAACAGAAAATAAATTCCACAACATACTACAGAGAGACTACAGGAGGGCAACACACAAATCTGGGAGTTCCAAAAGGGCAGGTATTACAATCAAAGTGTAAACTCACAGACTCTGAGGAGATTTTCTTCAAAAGCTCAGGCCCTGGGGTTCCAACGAGTCTCAAAATGAGCTTCAACTGATCAATATCTAATGATGGACCATAAAGGAAAATGCTGGGACAAATCAAAATGAAAAAATGCAAAGCGTCAGCCTATTAACCTTGAAAGATAATATCTGCCGAGACCTCGACTAAAACACGATTTTAAGCACATTCCTCTTAAATAAAATTGAGTATCCCCTTAAAACACAGCTCCATCTACATCCCAAGGACTGAACCACCGGGCTCCAGAAATGCCACGTGCACTGAGTGGGCAGCTGCATCCTTGACTGTCGTGGACTTTTGTCCCCCGGCAAGGGACCAGTTCGCATGCTCACGTCCCCACCACCAAAGCGGCTGCTGTTAGCAGCATGAAGCTGTATTAGTGACAGACAGAGGAAAGCAGAGGGCTAAGAAGAACAAGCTCTAATATTAAAAGAGGCCTTTTGTGAACATACTCTAAGATAATTCAACCCTTATTGAAAATATAGCCCTGATCACCACCTAGAGCTTTGCCTGGCACCCGCGCTGCTTGCGAGGGCCCGAAGGGCGACGCAGCCAGCAGAGGGTGCTCGCTCCAACCCGCTCCTCTTTGCTCAATAAACCAACTAAATAAACCAATGTTGGGATCCCCAACAAAATACAAATTGCGGGGGAAAAAAAAAATCCATTAAGGTTGTACATCTAATACTCAAGAGAGTAAGGAGACACAAGGTAAGTTTTTAAACCATTACGAGAATAATCCCCTTCTCTGAATTATCCTCTACGCTGCCCTTAAAACGCAGTAGGGATTTCAGACTGTAACGTTCACACGTCCCTAACATCAAACTAGCTACATATTCTCCTTTCTGTAAAAATAACTCACACACTTAGATTTT
>JAUBNY010000997.1:1087545-1101699 GCA_032275445.1 Crypturellus soui
CAGGAAAGCAGAAGGCAGCAGCCACATTTCTCAGCCATTCCTGCAATGGAGAGAAGGGCCGTCCCTCAAGGTGCTCCAGCACCCACGTGGCACCGTCACCTGCACTCCAACTCCTTCCTGCGCTGGCACCACATGGCTCCCGCTTCCCATGGATCCCCACACCTCAGGGAAAACAGGCTGGGGCTGCCAGCTCCGCCTGTCCAGGGGCACTGCAAGGTCTCCGAGCTCGCTCTCAGCCGCATCGAGCACAACAGGCTCATGCTCCGTCACCATTAAGCTCACGGCTGCCTTTAGACTCTGCTGCTCTTCCAGCTACAGGAGGGAAGACAGAGGTAGCGCTGCCCTCCCCGGGGTGGCTCCCAGGGCAGCCCCAGGAGGACAGAGATCCCCTAGGAGCTCTCCCCAAGCTCCCTGTGAAGCTCCCCACTCCACAGTCTTATCCCTACATGTCCCCACTCTCCTCAACGCACGGGACATCTGGGAATTCAGGAGCAAATATCCCAGAACAGAGCGATTAGTGCAAAGGAAGAGGTAGGTGCTGAAGCCAGGGGGTGGATGGGGATGCCCGAGGTGGGTGGGACAGAGAGGAGCGAGGCCCGAGGTGCTGCTTGGAACCAGTGGCAGCAGCCACTAGTGCCACCTGCTGATGACAGGGGGATGTGACGAGCGGTTCCTCAGGTACAACCACCCCCAAAGCAACTATTGCAACCCAGGAAGAGTTAAAATAAAAATAATCAGGTTGTAAAAGAAAATGTAGACTCCCTTTGGGCAGTGCAGGTACCAAGCAGCACCTCAGGCCTCGCTGCCCTCTGTCCTGCCTCGGGCATCCCCATCCACCCCCTGGCTTCAAAATCTAATTCTTCCCACTTTTCATGCGGATGGTGTTTGTTACTCCCTCCTCTTCTTTGTTGGATACCTGCAAGGAAACACACACAGTGCTGCTCCTGCCTCCCTGTACAGGGCACAACAGGCCAGCAATCCAAGCAGGAAGGCTCAGAAGTGCAGCAGGAGCCTTCCGTGTTTCCAGGTCCTTAACTATCAGTGACCCATCAGAGATGGCACTTCCACAGCAGCCACATCCCATTTCTCCTCTCAGAACTGGAGCTGCTGAGCAGCCGACACATAAGTACCAAACAGCTGATGAGTGTCGGCTGCTGTTCATGCCCCCAGAGCCTTAGAAACTCATAAAGCTTCAGGAAATTATATTCCAGTTGTTAAGAAAAGAATGGGGAATACTTTGGGAATGTTTTTTACCTTTGGGTGTGTTGTGTATGTACACCATGCTGTCATCTTCCAACACTACAGGCCGCCCATCCTCAAAAGCTGCAAAAGCTCTAAATTAAGAAATTCACAAACCTCATTGAAAAACAGACCTACGACAACCTTCTAGAAAGAGGAAAGTAAGTTTAGGGTCCTCACCTTTTGTAACAGTCAGGATGTAAGCTGTGGTCCCATCTTCAAGTTCAATGACTTGCCCTTGAATCAGTTTTTCACCTGAAAGCATTAAGAAATGCCATCAGAAATCACAATCTTCCTGCTCCAGAAAGCTGTTCCCTTTGCTGCATCTTCTCAAGGAACCCAGTCACACAGAAAGCCAGAGAAAATGGTATTTATAAACACTTATTTATCAAGTCTTCCCCGATCACTGATGGATGCACTTAATTTTCCAGAAACACTGAAATCTCCCTCTCCTAAACAGGAAAATAAAGAAGGAATCTCCTACAGTCCTTGTTTACAGCTACCCTTCACTCCCCACAAACCAATAAGAGAACAATGTGTGCCAACCACGTAGGAGCTTTTAATGGCACTAGTTGCCCATTCAATATTTCTTTTCTTCTATTTTTGTTGAGGTTAAGATTCAGTTATTGGAAAAGAAATTGCAGGCTGAGAAACTGAGGCTATCCTTGGTGGGTTGTAAAAAAAAAAAAATAAAGACTTAAAATATATAGCACTTTTCTTGGGAATAGAGGATGGCAGAGGTGACAACCTCCCAAATGAGGGGGAACACTGAATCTGGAACTGCTTTTATTTCAACCAACAAGCACTAAGCTCAGCACCCCTTTGCACGAGAAAAGCATCAGCCTGAGCCAAACTCTGTGCTCCTTAGTGAACTTCAGGGGGAGTTTTGCTTGAAGAGGGTAAACCCCATTTCCCTTGTTATCCCTGAAAGAATGGGGCTCACTCCGGCTCGAGCCAAACTTCCATCTTATACTGCAACAGCCCTATCTCCAGATCTATGCTTTTTTTTGCTGCATCACTCTGCTGTGCAAATTTAACAGATAACAGCCAGTTTCCTGCGCAAGAAATGTGACCATTGGCAAGTCGGGAGGACACTTTCAGTAAACCCAGTCTTGTGGGTTATTCCAAGGCACTTCTGGACGTCGTGGGTCCCCAGAACTGTTACCTCTGGCAGTCCGCTGGGCGCAGGCTGCGGTGCCATCGCTGGGTCGCTGCCTGCAGCCCCAGGGTCTCCATCCTGCCCGGCTCTCTGCTCCTCGGGCACGACGTTTGCTCCATTCGGAGTGCTCCGAGAGCCATGGGAGCCAAGGCAAGAGGCCTGGGCTTCAAGCCTTAAACAAGAGGGAAAAGAAATGCAGATTAGGCTTCTCCCAACGTATCCTGGGTTTTGCATACTAAGGCTTGAAGGGTAAACTGTTTTGGAGACTATACACTGGGTGAAAGATGGACCCCTTGCCCTGCCACCGGCAGGATTTTCAACGGGCTTTTAACATAATGGAGGCTAACGAGCCTCTCCGCAGGCAAGCGGAGGAGAAGGGGTATCCAAAGAAGCGCGTTGAGGCGTTTTATTTCCAGGAACCTGCCCGCAGCCCCTCGGACCGCGCTCGCTGCCTCACGGCACGGCGGCCGCGGGGCCCTGAGGTCGGGCGCCGAGGGCAGCGCACCGGCTCCGCGGGGGCACCGAACACGGCCCAGGGCCGCGGCCGGAGGGGGCGGAGCGGCAGCGCGACAGCCCCAGCCCCCTCAGTGCCATTTCCCTCCCGCCCCGGCCGCCCTAGGGAGCCCGGCCCGCTGCCGCCTGAGCGCCACGCACCGCCGCCCCGCAACCTGCATAGCGGCCGCGCGGCCCGGCGCGCCCCGGCCGCCGCCGCTCCGGCATCCACGTTCCGGGGCTCCCGCGCGGCGCGCAGGCTGCTCCCGTGTAGAGCGGGAACGCGGCTGCGCGACCTTCCGCGCATGCGCCTGACGAGCAATGAGGCTGCCCGGCTGAGCTTGCCCTCACTCCGCTTGAGGGAGGCGCACAGAGCGGTGCCTCCGAGACGACTTGGCGCTTGGGTTAGAATGGCGGCTGCTTGCGGCAAAGTGAGGCTCCGAGGCAACGCGGTGCCGCATCACCGTCGCCTCCGTAAGTCTGTCAAGGATGCCCCCGATGGAGAGGTTCGCACCGCACCAACATGGCGGTGTTGCCAGCCCTCTCCACGCTCCGCCACACCCAGCATGGCGCCGACCTCTCGCGAGATATCCGTGGCTATTTATAGCGCGCGCGGGCCTGCCCGCCCCTTTCGGTCCCGGCTGAGCCGCCGCCATGAGGTGGGTGCAGGGCCGCGCGGCGGCATCCGCCGCCATCCGTGCCCATCGCGGCCATCGGCGGGGTCTGGCCGCAGGGGTAGCCCCCTGCGGGGCCTTGTTCCCCGGCGATGGCGGCAGATGGGCCGGGGAAGGCGTGAGGTGGCGCTTCCGCCATCCCCGGTGCCTGAGCCCGCCTTGTCTTTGCGCCCCGCAGCAGTAAAGTGTCCCGCGACACCCTGTACGAGGCGGTCAAGGAGGTGCTGCAAGGGAGCAAGACCAAGCGGCGCAAGTAAGAGCCCTGCGGAGTGTCCCGGCACCTCGGCCCGGGTCCCGCTCCGAGCCCGGCCCGGGCCTCACGCACGCGGCTCTTCTCTCCCCTCAGGTTTGTGGAGACCGTGGAGCTGCAGATCAGCCTGAAGAACTACGACCCGCAGAAAGACAAGCGCTTCTCCGGCACCGTCAGGTTCGCCCTCCTCTAGCTCCACCCGGCCGGGGCGCTGCGGGGTCCCCACGGGGGTCCCTGTGCACAGCGCTGATCCGCATGGGTAGTTCAGAGTGCGCGGGTGCCTCTGGACGGACCCCTACCCTGGGTCTTAAAACATGAGGGGAGGTGTGGGGAGGCCGCCGTGCCGCCCCCGCCGGCCTGCTGGGGAAGCAGGTTGCAAGCTGCAGGAAGATGGCCAGGCTCTGCGGTAAGGTCTCTGTGTGACAGCTCCCGTCAACGCTGCGCAACACCGACAGCCAGTAGTAACTGTCATCTTCTCCCCTTCCCCAGGTTGAAGTCGACTCCGCGGCCCAAGTTCTCGGTTTGCCTGTTGGGCGACCAGCAGCACTGCGATGAAGCCAAAGCAGTTGACATTCCTCACATGGACATAGAGGCCCTGAAGAAGCTCAACAAGAACAAGAAGCTAGTGAAGAAGCTGGGTGAGTGAGGGCATGAAATGAGTTCTTGGAGTTTGCTGGTGACTTGAGGAGAAAAAGGACTGAGTATTCAGCACAGTTGTTTCCCATATTTGGATTTCCACATTATGGTTAACTGCAAGAAAAAGAAAACCATCCATAGTTGGTCTTAAGTTTATCAGAGTCGGCATAGAAAGTACTCGGAGAACAGACTGATTTAAAAGATCTGACAGAGCCGACTGTCAGGGCTACACTAAAGGGAGTCAGGAAATACTGACTACCCTTTCCAGGAAGGAGGAGTAAAGGTAAATTTCTCCTTTTCCCTCAAAGTGTCACCTGTGGATACTCTGTTAATCCTGCCGAGAAGGAGAGAGTGCCGTAAAAGCGAGGTAAAAGTAGAAGCAAAAGTTCATTGTGACTTAGTCCTGCAGAACTTAAACCAAATAGAATTTGCTTATTTTCGCTTGGTAATAGAAAAAAAGTCATTCCCATCTTGCAAATTCAGCTTCTTGCAGACAAGGAGAACTTCCCATTGAATTAAGATTAATTATGGAGTTGTAAGAGATTATGAAGTACACCAGTATAACAGTGTTGCCTGTGTGCACATGCACAGAATAGGCCAAAAGGCTTCTGGTAGATCTCAGGGTTGAGCTTTAACCATAAAGAGAAATAAAAGACGTTCAGTAAGTGCTAAGGATTTAGGAAATATTAAAGAGCAATAAAGGCCGTTCAGTAAGCGCATGGGACGGCTGGCAGACGCAGCTGGTGTGACAGTGAGTTCTAATATGGTGTTAAGGTGTGTGGAGAAGACAGCAGCAGAGTTTGGTTTGAGCTAAGAGCTGCAGCTCGGTACAGGGCCTTGAGCGCTCCCTGACCTGCATTTTCTGTCCTCTTGCAGCCAAGAAGTACGATGCCTTCTTGGCCTCGGAGTCCTTGATCAAGCAGATCCCTCGCATCCTGGGTCCGGGTCTGAACAAGGCAGGGAAATTCCCTTCTCTCCTCACGCACAACGAGAACCTGGTGGCCAAGGTTGATGAGGTCAAATCCACCATCAAGTTTCAGATGAAGAAGGTAAAAGAACACAGGGCTTTGGCTTCAGAACCGTCCCATTCCCCTTTCCCCGTGGTGGCAAAGGGTCTCTATGGCTGCATTCTCTGGGCTGAACTATAGGTGTCCCTGCAGGTCCTTCAAAGAACAGGGATAAGTTCAACAAGGGGAAAAACAACAGGGATAAGTCCCTGGTGTCTTCTGTGCCACAAGGGACATAGTAACCAGCATTCAGCTGCTGGCTGGAAAAGAGGAATAATTTATTGGTAGCTGATAGATGGAACAAATAATGAGTGTCTGGATGTCCCTTTGCTGAGCACAATGGCTCATAATTAGCACTTGTCACAGTGAGCGGGTGACGCTTGCAGGGTGGGCCCTCCTGGCCCCTGCGGGGCTGTGCACACAGCAGCACTTAGGCAGATCAGAGTTTGGGACTTGTCTCTACGACAAAGGGGCTGCCTGAAAACAAAATAATCAATTTCAGGCCTCTTGATCGCGGTTATTGTTCAGAATTAACAGCTCGGCCAGCCGAGGTGCATCCGCGGGCTGCCATTGCTCTGAGCCAGAGGCACAGTAAGGGCAGGGCTGCAGCAAACTTGGGAGTTTGCAGATGCCTCAGTGGTTTATCCAGCAGCTCGTGACGGGCTGGCGCTGCCCTTGCCGCCTCCTGTAATTTCTTGGGGCCGCTGAGGGCAACACGCAGCTCCGTCTTGGCAGCGGCCTGACCCCTGCCCTGTGTCCAGAGGGAAGGGGCTGGTGCCAAAGTGAGTGGAGCTGGCGCTGCTCCTAGCAGTTAAGGTTGGAGCTGCTGGTTTGCAGTGGTCTGGTTAGTGGTCTGCAGGGCACGTGCCAGGGCCACCTAATGAGTGGGACATGGGAGCAGAGTGAAACCAGAGGTCTGTTCCGTGGCTTTACTCATCCCTCCTGCAGCTTTGTTTTCCTGGCTGGAAGCAGCGACGCTTCCTGCCTTCAGGTCCCCCCTGTATTTGGGGGAAGTGGGACCTGTGCGAGCTGCTGCTCAGGGATTGCATCCAGATGCTCCTGCGCGTTCGTGGGGGCCATGTGGCCACTGGGAGTGCTCTGGAAACGCGGATCCGCTGAGAAGCTGGAGAAGGCGTGTGAGGCTGACGGAGCAGGAGGTTAAAATTGGGAATGGGCTCCTAGTAAGAACTGTGACATTTAAAAAGTTAGATGGTACTAGCTCTTAGTGGGGATTTGAAGCTGCAAGGATTGTATTTCTTCAAGTTTTAAGGGTTCTAGTCCAAAGAGAAGTTCCACCAGTGCCAACCTTGCACATCCAGCATCCAGGTACCTGTGCACAGTGATTTTGCTTTCAGTTGAGTTGTGCATCTACTGCCCCGGTTTCATCAGTCACTCAGCTTTGCGTCCCCTGCAGCACCTCTGCAGGTGACGCCACAGAGTGACGCTGCTGTCCTTGTCCCCAGGTGCTCTGCCTGGCCGTGGCCGTGGGCCACGTGAAGATGACCGAGGATGAGCTCGTCTACAACATCCACTTGGCCATCAACTTCCTGGTGTCCCTGCTGAAGAAGAACTGGCAGAACGTGCGTGCGCTCTACATCAAGAGCACCATGGGGAAGCCGCAGCGCCTGTATTAACCAGGCGACAATAAACTTTTTAGACCACCTACAGCCACGCGTCCGCTTGTGCTTCCCACGGGAAGGGAGGGTCGCTCCAGAGCTCCTTGGTTCCAGACAGCAGGAAAGACCTCAAATGTTGAGGGGAGGAGAGGGACAAGCTTAGCTGAAACTCCAGGCTTGATTTGAATTGGCCTTTTTTGAGGGACCAGTTTCTTTGGGGTGACTCCCTGCCCAGTTGGGCCCAGTTGCTATGAGGGAGGTTGAGAAGAGCCCTGTGTGGCCATGGGGGTTTTGGGACACCCACAAAGTGGGGGACGGGGACGATGGCCCATTAGGGATACGTGGATGAGGGTGGAAGCAGGGAAGGAGGGCACTGGGCGCAGGGAGCTGAGCTGGGGCTCCATGATGTTCTCATCAGGAACAGCTTCATCCCCACTTGTTCTGGGGTTAAAAATGAGGTTTCTAGCATCCCATAAGTAAAAGTGGAAAAAAATAACACCATGCAATGACTGGGGAGCTTGCGAAAGGCCATAGGGTTTAAACTCCTGCAAGACCTGGGCCCTTGCAAGATGCTGGCCCTGGCCTCCGAAGGAACAAAACAATGAAAATAGCTGTGGATCCTGCTGCTAGGAACCTTAAACACGAGCGCCAGAGCCAGATTCTGAAAGATCAACACAACACCAAGAAATTCCATTTAATAATTAAAAAAAGACCATACAAAATGCAAACATTTCTTTTTACAAAGTTCAGATACATTTTTTTTTTAATCAAGTGCAAATAACTCCATGAACTACATCTTTCCCATTACTTGAATCGTTTTGCTGAGGATGGTAAGTGGTGGCCCGCTGCAAAAGGCAGATATAAATATTCCAACATGAATAAAAACAGCAACCCTCCATTCTGTTTACTACACTGAAACAATTCAATACATCAGAGAGGTGTCTGGTGCTGCTTTCAGCCTTTAAAACCTTTTCCAAGTCCAGTGGGGTGGGAATGAAGATGGATTTAATTGCAGTGGCTCTTTCCAGAGGCCCCATGATTTTTATTTTATTTTTTGAGACTGGCAGTGAAAGGAAGGAGAAGGTTCCCACATGAGGCTGTTTGTACCAGGCGGCTGGAAGGAGGTTTTGCTGCCTCCCGACCGCAGCCAGTCGGAGCCCTGGACATGGAATATCCACAGGGATTCGACTGCTCGTGTCAAGCAGCAATTCCCTGCGTCTGTAACCACTCCTGCACCCTCCAGCCGGGAAAAGGAGGCTGCCTGGCTGCAAAAGGACAATTTTGGGACCAGAGCTTGGAGGAGGGAGCCCTGGAGTGATTGGCACAACCAGAGGACGCCCCGCGTGCAGTGACACCCGGTGCCACCGCGGCGGCGCGCGGCCGAGCTGCACAAGGCCCGGCAGCATCGGAAGCACCGGCACCAACCGGGAACACACGGAGAAACCGCTCCCTGCGCGAGCGAGCGCGTCGTGCTGGGGCCACCGCCACGTGCAGCAGGGTTACTCCATCCCGCTTGCTTTTTCCTAGCTATGAAAGAGCTTTCCAGCAGTCGCTGCTCTGCTGCAACTGCCCCAGAGTCATTAAAAACCCTCCCAAATCCCTGGGACAGCTTTTGTGCATCAAAGCAGCTGCTTCCAGACACCAGCCAAGCGACAAACATCTTGCCCTCAGACCTCAAACTTCCAAGCAGGCCTGGACCCGGGCGCAGGAGGCGTAAATCTGCAGCTGCTCGGGATCGGCGCAGACTTTTCCAGCGAACGCGACTTGGGGACGACCCGCAGCTCCGTCCTGCCCGCGCGAATCCGACCCGCAGCTCCCAACAGGGCCCAGCAGCAGCGCGGGATGTTCGGGAAGGGAAAAGGCGGGCGAGCGGCTGCCCCGTGTCAGCACGGAGCGACCTGGGGCCCCAAAAGAGCGGGATGCTGGGGGGAATGGGCAGAGCAATAAATAATCGTGTGTTATAGGCTCCCAGGGGCTGTGCTCGTCCCAGATGTGTGCGAGGGACAGCCTGAGACGAGCGGGGACGGGGACGGCAGGAAGGGAGGGGAACCGCAAGCAGAACAGCTCTAGACGAATCGACCACATTTACTCCTGGCAGCTCCAGGTCTTTGAGAGGATCAAGATGGGGACGAAGTCGCGAGCGCCACGAGGGAAGATGACGGCCAAGAGCCGACGGGAGGGCTGGGGAGCCCGAGGAGGGGGAGGAATGGGCTGGTGGCAGCGGCTCTGGGCCCTGTCCCCAGGTGCCCTGCGTGGCTGTGGCCCTCAGCCAGGGGACGACGCCGGGGGACAGGCCCGTCTGCAGCGCTCGCCCTCCCGCCGTCCCCAGCGGGCGCCCGGCTCCTGTCCGCGGGGCTCGGGAAAGGCAGGTGGGAATGAAAGGGAAGCGGGCAGGGCCCCGGGAGCCCCGCTGGGCGACGGGGGCCACGGCGCCGGAGCTGAGAAAATCCGGGATTCCCAGGGTCGCAGATGCAGCGGGAGGGACCCGCGTAGCGACCAGAGGCCCCTTTGGCTGCGGTCGGGGGCAGCAGCTCCCGGCTCCTTCCCGCACCGGCCCTGGCGCTGGGATTCCTGCCGTGGCACCACGTTTGGTCTCACTGGATTTTCCACTTCTCGGGGACAGACACGGTCATTTTTCCAGCGCATTAATGAAAACCCGGTTTGCATGAAGCAGGAAACAGGGCTGCGTTCGGCTGGGGGGTATTCCCCAACCCGAGCTGCACCTTCAGCTGGGGTCAGCAGCGCCTATCCAGGACGATGGGTGCAAAACCACCCGGTGGCTCCTCTTCCTCTTCCACCTAAAGGATGTTTCACCATGGACAAACATCAGCAGAAAAGATTCCAAGGTCTGAAAACACCATCATGCTGGTCACCGTCGATCCAGATTTTTTGGTTTGGTGGGTTTTTTTTTTTTTGTTACAAACACACATTCTCATTTCTCAGGCAGGTATAAATATTGAAGTTTCTAGTAGAAAAAAAAAACTTCCCTCTAAATAATATAAAGAAGACTCAAACGATTGCACTTAATACATATGAAAAAGGTAGAAAGGAGAATATCCTAGTGCACAAACATTTACTCCTGCTCTTCACAAAGCTTTCTTTCCTGTCAACGAGTTACTCTTTGGCAGAGCTTGTAAGAAAGTCTTGGTTTCTTGGCACACGTGTTTGTGAGGGGACAAAAATGAGCTGAAAGTCTCTCTTGTTCATTCCATTTTTCTCTCCCGTGTAGCCAGACATTGTTCTCGGAGAACGTGGCTTGGCCGCGCTTGCCTCCCGACGCCGAGCGCCAGCCCGGCTCTCCGGAGGGACGGCCACCAGCGCCACCGCCGCAACCGCCGCTCGGTTGCTGTCGTGCATTCTGTCCTTTATCTCTCTCTCTTTTTAAATATCCTTTGTCTTCTTTATTTTTTCCTTTTCTTTTTTGACAAAGCATGCGTTTTGCTTGCCCGATCTCCGCAAAGCTGCGCTGCCGCTGGAGCCCCCGAGGCTCCGTCCTGCTGCCAGGACGGCCCTCGCCCGCCGCCGAGGAGCAGCTCCGTCTGGCCGCCGCCGCTGCCAGCCCCGTTTGCAGGAGGACACGCGAGCCCCGGCCATGTCCCATGGGGGCGGGTGGCTGTGGATGTGCTGCCGGCATCTAGGAACGGAGACAGATGTGGTGCGGACGCGTGGAGGAAATGGCAGATAATATAAAGGCCAACAAAAAGGCTACGCCGGCACCCAGCGCGAGCGGCCGGGCTTTGCTTTGCTAAAATGATGAAGCTGCTTCCAAAGAGAGGACGGGTTTCTCCGGAGCAGCAGGTTGTCCCCGTGCCGGACGCTCAGCCGCTGGGGGCCAGCGCGTCCCCGGCCCCGGAGCAGACCCGGCTCTGCCGAGGCAGGGCCGGAGGAGCGGAGGAGAAATCGTGTTGAGGCATCTGCGGAGCGAGACCTGGCGATCCGGTTGGTTTCCAAAGCCGAGGAGGAGGAAAGAGGAAAAACGAAATAAGAAGGAAAGGAGAAGAAAGTTTCCTTGGATGGAGCGTGGCCCAGGAGGCGGCGGAGCGCAGGGGGCTATTTGTAAGGCCTGAGGAAGCTGGAGACTTTGGAGCGGAGGAGTTTGATGAAGGAGCGGGGCAGCATCTCCTTGTGTTTCTCCGTGTACTTGAAGTAGTTCTGGGGGTGCGCCAGCACGTCGAAGAACGCCTTGATGAGCTTCTTGTCCTGCAGGGAATCAGAGCGGAGGGTCACTGCGAGCAGCAGCGCGGTGGGGACGTCCACGGACGAGCCCTCCCTCAACACCCAACCCCGGGTGCCCCCATCTCCTCCTGCTCCCACTCCAGTTGTCAGAGCAGAGGGTCCCAAATCCATGCAAGATCCCTGGGACAAACCCAGAGCAAAGCTGGTAGTGGGATGGGGATCCTGGACCGTGCAAAGGCCCAGGCGCTGCTCCTCAGGCAGGGGAGCGCAGGGCCTCGTGGGGACACTGTCACCTTGAGTATCTCCTGGTGGTTCTCGGAGGCGTAGAGCCTGCCGTCCCGCACGATGTCCTCTACCAGCTGCTCGTAGTCCTCTGCAAGGAAGAGAAACGGACTCAGGGCACGAGCTGCTGGCCCTGGGGACACTTTCTTGGCCTGCTTGGGTGGCCTCCCGGGACACCTGAGCTGGGACAACCTGGGCTCCCAAGGCAGGCGAGGAGGCAAATCACCTTCCCCGGAGCCCAACCGGGTGCTCCGACGCGGCCGCCCCACGGCGCCTACTCACCGTCGTAGGTGACGTAGGGGATCTGGAAGCCGCGGGCGCTGTTGGCCTCGCTGGTTTTGAAGTTGATCCAGAGCTTGCGCGAGCGGGCCGTGAAGGCGATGGGCCGCTCGTACGTCTGGCACGTCTCGTAGGTGGTGATGGAGGAAGGGGAGGCTGCAAGGGCAACGCGGGGACCCTGTGATGTGGGATCTGGCAATGAGGGGCTCCCAGTTACCCCCACCTCTGTGTTTAGATGTTCAGAGCAGGGGGCACGAGAGGAGCACCAGGGACCTGGCGAGCCTGGGGATCAGAGCAGCTGAGCTTTTCTAGCCTCCTATTAGACACCCAGGGCTTTGTGATTTCGCTGCTGCTCCGTTGCTCCAAATTGGGCTTTTAAGCCCAAACAAGGAGATTTGAAACCCCAAGGATGCAGCAACACAAGCGCAAGGCAGCTCCCCCTTGCCAGTCCCTCCAAACCTGGCAGGTACTGGGGAGAGAAGGTGACACCAGCACCAGCACAAGGATGACGATGCCGGTCTCCTTCCCCCCAGCCCATCTCACACAACCACACATGGAGCACCCAGGAACGGGGCGTTTTTTTCCCTTCACCCCATGGCTTTTTCCTCCCCTGCGTTCTCCCGCGGGCGCTCTGTTACCTACAGTTTTTCCGCATGACCAAGACGTCCCCGCACTCGTCCTCAGACGGCAGGAAGATCTCGGGGACCACGATGAGGATCTTGCGCTTGGGCGGCGGGTTGATGTTCCAGGTGCATTCGACGTTGGCCGGGTAGTTGCCCGGGTAGTTGGGCGACTCGATGTAGCCCGTGTACTCGCCCAGCTCCCCTCCGCACTGGCGGTCTGCAAAGCAGGAGCAACAACAGGGGACACGGACGCTGCGTCACGATGCCACCCAAAGCAACGAAACCCCCGCAAAATTCCGCTCGGAGGGCCCTTCTCCTACTTTTGCACTGCGTCACGGAGGTGGAGCCGTCGAAGTCGGTGGTGGTGTTGCCGGGGCAGGCGATGCAGTAGTTCTGGCGGAAGTCGGGCTGGTAGGTGCCCAGGGCGCAGCGGATGCAGCGGTGCACGCTGGTGTTGTAGTAGTGCCCGGGCGAGCACTGCACTGCAGAGCCGAGGGCGCCGTGAGCGCCCGGCGCCGGCCCCGGCCCGCACCGCCGCCGCCGCGGCCGCCGCGCGGCACCTACCTTTGGTGTCGCAGTCCTGGAAGGAGAGGGCACCCTCGTGCTTGGTGCTGAGCCCCCCGCCGCACAGGAAGCAGAGCGCCCGGCCGCCCTCGGGCTGGTAGGAGCCGCGCGGGCACGGCTGGCACGGCCTGAAGCCGTCAGCGGAGTGATGCCCGGGGGGACACTGACCTGCAGGCGTCGGGCACCCGCATCAGCGCGCACGGCACCGCGTCCGCACGGCTTGCCCCGCACCCATCTCCTTTCCCTGGAGCCATTCCCTGCCTGATGGGAAACCCGGACACAGCCTCCCATGCCCCACGTCCCATTCCATCCGCCAGGGCGCCCGCTGGGGAGGCTTCGCCCTCGGCAGCACCCGGGTGAGGTGGGAGCTGGCGCGGGGTGCCCGTCCGCGCGTCCCTCCCGTGCGCCCTCCCCGGCCCGGGTACCCGTGCAGCCCGTGACGTTGGTGGCTCCGGCGGGGCCGAAGGTGTCGCCGCGGGGACACAGGTCGCACGAGAGCTGCCCCTCCTTCTCCTGGTAGGTGCCGGGTGGGCAGGGCACGCACTGCTCCGTCTGCCCGTGGTAGTAGGTGCCCTGCGAGCAGCTAACTGAGAGAGAGGTGGAGACGTCGGCGCGGGCGGGAGGAGGACGCGGGGCGGCCGCGGCGCCGGGCAGGCGCCCTCCCTTACCACACTTGGCGCCCAGGCGCTGCTGGCCGGGCCCGCAGCCCTCGTGCCGCTCGGGCGCCCCGCTCAGCTTGCGGGCCACCTCGTACTCCATGCCGGCGACGCGCAGCAGGAAGCGCTCCTGGTTGATGGACTTCTTGAGAGCCTTGATGGCCGCCTTGAGCTTCTTCTCCACCTTCTGCCGCAGGCAGTGCAGGTTGCAGCCCGCTGCCGGCGCGGAAGGGACACGGCAACGTGAGCGGAGGGAGCGGGCGGCCCCGCGGCGGGGGACGCGGGGCGGCCCCGTGCCCACCTGTGGCCTCCTCCGCCTTGACCTCGGCCTCGAACTCGAGCGTGATGCGGGTGACCTCCTTGGCGGCCGAGTTGCGGGCGCGGCGGCCCTTGCCCTTCTTGGAGGAGTCGCACTTGAGGTGCACGAAGGCCACGTGGCAGTCAGAGCAGGGCGCCGCGCCTGCAAGACGCCGCGGCTGCGTCAGCGCCGGCACCACGGCC
>JAUBNY010000997.1:1490683-1503335 GCA_032275445.1 Crypturellus soui
ATTTTTGCACAATTTGCGACACATGAGTTGGAGAACCCTGTTTGTTAGAGTGATGATGGAAGTGGGACGCTCTGCCAGTCTGTCAGCACTGTAGCAAAGTCATGTTTATGAGCACGTGCTGCTTGCCGTGATCCTGCAATGACAGAATGACTTGATAGTTCTGGGTTACATGGGGAAGCCCCAAATTGTCCCACACCATTAGGGTGCAATGGTTTTTAAAGTTGGACTCTGGCTGCTATTGTAATTTTATTGGAGTTTAGACTTTGGTGCTAAAATAAATTGGAAAAGTTAATGCTTGACTTGGGCTGCAGCCCTCTAAAGATTTGGGGGCGGTGGTGTGGAATATAAATGGACCCTTTCCTACCGTAAAAACAGCGATGGAGGCTGTTCCAGATGTGGGTTTTCTACTTGAACACGCTGTTAGAGGCACCTAATTCTATACTGGTCACCAGAATAATCTGCAGCAGACATTTCAGAAAGTGCTTATTGCTTTTTCATATGCTTAGGACAGCTAAATATGCTGCACCAGTTGGCTACAAGATCCCAAAGCTGCCACTCATCTTGAAAATCTAAATTGATGCCTGCAGCACTGATGTCAATTTGTATGTATAAAGGCTTAATACAGTAAAGGGAAATGTACTGGCAGACAGCAGGAGGAATGTATAAGAGAAGAGCTGGAACTATAAAGGACATTTTATCAGTCTAATGTCTTTTATTCACACACAATAAGATTTGCTGATTTATTTTTTTCTGGCAATACTATTCTTGCTACCCATTTAATAGCTATTGCTGCTATCATTTCTAAAACACCAGCAGGGTTATTTGAAATGTGACTGCAGAGTGTGTTAAGCAGAGGATCACCTGCAGCAGGAGGGTGCTCCCTTTTGACAGCCTGTCTGGCCTGATGTTCCCTCTGCTGCAGCAGCCGTTACCTGCCGAGGAAGCAAAGCCCCTTCCCGCTTCCGCGAGGGACACGTTACCTGCCTTGTGCCGAGCCTGGCCCGTGTCCCGAGGGTGGCTTAGCTGTGTCATTCGAGCCTGGCTGGTGAACTCTTCATACTGTTCTTACTCATGTATCCAGCTATTTTAATCATTTAGGTTTGATGTCATTGAGCAGCAATGCAGAGTTCTGATCAAGTTGGCTCCCATTTTAAAATAGAGGGGAGAAAAAAAAAAGACGCTGCTTCCTCCGTGATGCTAAATAGAGGGCTCTGCAATGCAATGCACCTGCTGGGGCACTTCAGAGAGGGTCGTATATTAGCCAACTCTTTCCAACTTACTAGACCAAAATAGAAATCTATTTACCCTTCACAAGCTGTTCAGTGTCTTTCATGCTACTTTTCCCTAATCAATTATAAACTATTTTTAGCCGTCATCAGGATTTTCTACCTTCCATCCGTATCCCATAGTACTTTATCCTATTTGATCCTGCAGAATAAAAGAGGAGGCAAAACTGGCCATGAAGCAAAGCAGCCTTGTAGCTTGCACAGCCTTGGCCAATGTGCACACAAGCCAAGCTGTCCAGCTCTGTTCTCATTAAGTGTGTATTCGCAGCTGATCTGTCAAATCTTCTCAAGCAGAATTTAAGGACTCTTCTCGCGATTACATGCTTCGTTACCCTTGTAGGCCAAGCTGGGCAGAAGTGGAGGGGAAAGAACACACTTTGCATTCTTGAGCAGCATAATAGGGGCCACCAGCATCCTACATCGTATGAGAAGTCACCTAAGCTGTTGTTTTCACTGTCCTTCACACAACCCTTTAGTTGAAATGAGGAGTTTTCTCCATGAAGTTTTAAGAGTTGCGTGGTACTCCTGTCTCTTTTCAGATTGCTGACCCCGCAGCCTGTGACCAGATGTACGAGAGCTTAGTCAGAATCCACACCAACTACTACAAAAACAAGGTGAGCGTTGGCATTGGCTTAGGATGCCCCATCCCATTATGGTTTTCTGGGAATTTATAGTAGACAAGTGAACAGCGAGCTGCACATAGCACTACCTGGTGCTCTTGGTTTCTCCTAGGTAGCTGTGCAATGTGTATGAACAATAAGATAGTTCTTGCTAGATGAACTGAATTTGCAGAGCTTGCCTAAAAAATGAGCTTGAACTCAATGTCACCACAGAATAATTTGCTTTAATGCAGTGCAAGTCAAGTTCTTTTTCCTTCTCTCTCTGTCTCTTTCTCCTTCTCTTGGCTCCTTGCTCATTTGTGAAGTATCCACGACTGAAAGACACGACCTTCACTGGAGTGACTGTAGAAGACTGCAAGATGATCTTAGCAACAGGTACTAATACGCTGCTTAATTAGGGAGTAACACTTTGTAAGAGACAAAGTACATTCCACTGTTTGTGGTGCTTGCTGCATGACTTGTGCTAAACACCTGTTTAGGGCAGAATGGGACTGCCATGCAGCTATATTAGGTTGCTTAAAGAGGAATAAGATCAGATATTATTGAGGAGTTCTTAATTATTAATATATCAGGACAAGGAGTTGATTGTATTTTGCATTGGCTGGAGATAGTAAAGGATTTTACAAGAGCTGCTTGAGACTGGATATCAGGATTTGTGGGAAAGGAAATCACAGCATATTTATCATATCATTCTAAAAATGCTCAGCTTCTATTATATTTTCTTCAAATTCCCTTCAGTGTTTCTTCTCTTGTGTTAGGCTTTGAGAGAGCAGGGTACCATTATGCACAAATACACTCAGCCAAGTCATTTATTAAGTGCAGTGTAGAAATCTAGTGCAGTTTTGTTCTGCTCCAGTTCCTAACTTTGATTGCAGTGTGTGGAAACTGAATATTAGTTGTTAGTGATAAGAGACTCACCACAAAATTGATTGGATGCAAAACCAAATTTGCCTCAAGCACTGAAATAGAAATTCATTAAGATGAAAAGTCAAAAAGGAAAATATATGTAAAGCAAAGCTCTGGTAAGAGCTTCCTTTGCTTTTCTGGTTTTCTTCCTCCTTCCTCATCTCTCCCCCTTCTCCTTTTGCAGACGTTCTGAAACAGATGGAGGAAATGAAAAAAGGGACATGGAAAAAATTGCGAGAAAGGTTTTATGCCAAGAAATCTGACGAGGACTCAAAGTGATAGGCTGTCTCCCAGCTTCTCCACTGTATATATTCCTGAAGCGCTGTATGCTGCCATTATGAATAAAGCCATTCATTCCTCCTAGCAACAACATTTTACTCAGACATACACCTTATACACTTCATTTTGCGCCCTCCCTGCTTTCTTGTGGGGGACACCAGGCCTTAGGTAAATGCAGTTGCTGCATATTTGCTGACAGGTAAGGACAGGGTTTAATCATGTGTTGCTGATAGGGCTGCCATAAAGTTCAAGTGTGCTCAATCCCTGTTGTGGCCTATTTTTAATTCCTTTGTGAAGCTTTAAGGCTTGCATCAGTGTCTGTTCGGGGGAGGCAGGGGGCTGGAGAGCGTTAGAGCGCTGAATTGTTGCAGAGCTGCTTGGCTTGGGGAGGATGAGCGTCTAGAGCACAGCTATGCCAGGACTCCACTTGGCTACAGGAAGCACCAACAGCTGCTCCTTTTTCTGTATTTGAACAGTGTTTTCCTGGCAAGCAGTGAAAGAATCTGAAACTTTGCATCAGGCTCTAAGCCAGAGCTTCAGAAAACAAGGCTGGTGTTCAAGGTATTTCTTCATGGTAACATTATTTTTTTCACCTCTGACTTGAACTTCATACGTCATTTTAGCATTTACCATCTGGAACATTTGGTTATAGTGTATCTTGAGTAATACAGCACTGGCCCAGCCTCAGGTCTTTATATTATTCTGCATTTGTGCCTTTATTTATTTATTTGTTATAATTGCCGCATTGCATACTAGAGCACACAAGAAGGGAGCCTTCTTTATCATGTTTCAGTTTTTATTATAACTTGCTTTTGTATTTAATTTAGTTAAGGCAATTTACAATTTAGTCCTTAAGTAACAACAACGAGAAGTATAACATTACACCAGAGATGAAGTTAAAACACAGGACACCCCTTCACAGTGAACTCCTGTAAACTCCTTGTCCACAGAAGGCCAAAGACCAGTTCACGCAATGAGAGCTTTGCTGCTCACCCCCGTCTGGTGAGTGAAGTTATCAATGCATCTCCGTGAGTGTAGCTCCTCCTTACTGCACCCCCGTGATGGGCAGAATTCTTTTAAGTGGAGAAGAATCAGCATGGAGCGGGTAGGGCAGATGCGATGGCTGGTTTGCAGAGATCCACGTTACTACTGACGCTTTTGGAATAAGTTAAATATTGCACCCCTACACTAGTTACACTACAAGTGATATCCTCAGCCAAGGTGCAGGCCACCGGAACGTAGTGCATGGAGATAAAGATACAACCCGCACTTGCAAAATACAGTTACTGCAGTGAGGGATAAAAGTCCTGCGTAATCGTCTTCCTACGAGGGCAGTAGAGTAGGTCTTGGGTCCGGGCGGCAGCAGGAGTCCTCGCCAGCGCCTGGTGTCTGTCTGCTGCTGGGCGGAATTGCTTACCTAAGTGACCTAAGGAGAACGGGGGCTCGGAATTGCCTCCGCGTGCCTTCCTCCGGCAGCGACATCCGTGTGTGGAGCCCGGGAACAAGCAGCCCTCGTCAGCCGACAGATCCGTGTCGTCCCTTGCTGGGTGAAGGCGATGGCTGTGCTGCGTCCTAGTGGTTCATGGTGTTCTGGACATCCACAAACCCCATCCTTTGCCTCCGCTTCCTCTGCTCTGTCATCTGCAGGTCAAACAAGGACACGGTGAGGTAGGAAACCAGGCCGCCTCCTTTCTCTTCCCAACGCGCTTGTCAAACATGTGACTTGAAGCATCTGCCAGAAAGCCCTACGACTTGGACTCTAGCTGATGGGGAATTGAGCTATCAAAAAGCACGTCCCAACTGTTCCTGACCTCAAAAAGCTCAAGGGCCCTTTGCTTTGTATCTGAAGCCATACAGGATTGGGCTGCTACTGTCTCCTGTTCCTTGGAATCTGGATCTATTTCGGTAAGCGCGGTGGCTTTCTACAGCCAGATGTTCCCAAGGGTTCCTGTTTTTAAAGCTTTGTACCTGTTCCTTCAGCTCGTTCAGCTGGGAGGTGAGATGGGACACCAGCTTCATCGTGGAGTTGAGTTTGTCTTGAAGATTTCGAATTTCGTTCTGCTCCCCTTCCCCTTCATTGCTAACCAGGGACATGGCTCGCATCCGGGGGAACCAGTCGAGGTTCTTGTTCTGAAATAGTGAAGTTGGAGAGAGGGTGAAGAGAAGGGAAGAGATCAAGCAGGATTTAACACTTTTGTAAGGCTGCTGTTCTAAGGGACTGAGCAAACTTCTCAAAAGGTTGCCCTGTCTGGCTCTCGTCACATTTTTCACTAATGGTCTATTTATTTTCTAGCTTTTTTTCTTACTGCCCTCTGGGTTCAGGTTCAGAGTTTTTTGCAGACCTCCTTTCTCTCCCCTCCTGCCTTGTCTGTCGTCCCTACCACTGTTCTTGCCCTTGGTGCAATCCTTAAATATCCTGTACAAACATCTAATAGATAACGTGTTGTTGACTGAGATTGCAAACTAGAAACCATCCGGCAAGAAAAGCATTAAGGGACAGCTACATAATTAAATATTTTCCAAAAGTTCTGTCTTAAGCTGTTTGTTTTTCTTTGTCAAGCCCATTGGTCTCAAATGTTTCTGTGTCAGTGGCAGTGTCGTCTGCTGCCCTGCGCTCCCTCGGGGCTCAGGTACCTTTATCATCTGCGCCACGTAGCTCTCCGGGCCCGTGTAGTCCGTCTTGTTCTTCACTCGCACCAGCACTATGAAGTACAAGTAGTTCCACATGTTGTGCTCATATTTAATATGCTCCTCAAAGGACACCGTCTTGTTGTCAAACTTGTCCCTTTCAAGACCTAGGAGAGGCAATCAAGGGAGGAGGAGACGGGGAGGGCGGGAGAAGGTGAGCAAGGAACAAGCAAACAAATGGGGAAGGAAGTACAGATAATTGCATCCTGTCCCAGGTGTGACTTTCAAAAAGTGCTTTTAATAATTAGTTGGTATTTAGCACAGAACAAGCATCCAAAACAGGGGGAAAATAACCCAGCTGCGTATTCAGGATGCTTCTATTTAAAGTGCTACAGCGATGTTTCCTGCATACACATCTGAAAGCGTAAAAGGCACCCAGTAGATCTCTTAAAAAAACCACCCCATAAGGCTAGCTTTTTGTTTTGCTTCTGCTGCCTGCCTACAGCCAAGAGCATTCTGAAATGTCCTGAATATTATTTCCTTAATAATATGGTGTTTTCTGTGCTACTTGGTAAGTGATGGCCTCAAGAGCAACAGATGCACAGCATTTGGTTTAACACCTCATTAATGGGAGGCAAATTAAAATACAGGTAATTTCTCCCCTCTCAGTTCTGTCCTTGTTTAAGCTTAGACTGTAGTGACCCACTGGCGGCCAGATTAAAGTTTCTGCTGCAAACTCTGAGAAAAACCCATAGCACCTGAGGCTGCATTCCTCGCCTTATGCTTAGGTCACCTTACAGGACAGGAGGAACCGGGGGGAACCTGCGCACGCAGGGAGCTGCAATGCGAGCGCTTACCACAGATGAAGCAAGTGGTCTTCAGGATTTCTTCCTTCTTCTGCTTCTCGCTCCTCAGATCAGCAAAGGTGTCGATAATGACCCCAAAGATGAGGTTCAGGACGATGATAATGACGATGAAGAAGAAGAGGAGGTCGTAGACGACCCGTGCGGGAAACAAGGACTCCTGCAATGGACACGAGGGAGAAACGTGTCTGTTCCTCAGCCCTGCTGCAGCGTCTCCAGAAGGGCCCAGAGACAGAGGGTGCAAGAGGAGCAACAGGGGAAGAGAGGTGGAAAACAAGGACAGCTGAGGGGGAAAGGAGCTGGAAGCATCAGCATTTCCAGGAAGAAGGGAGCAGGGCGCTCACATCCTTGGACGGCTTCCGCAGAATGTCCCCCACGCCGCCGCCGTTCCTCAGCCCGTGGTTCAGCACGGTGACGATGCACATGAGCAGCGTGTCGCACGCGCGTTCCCACGGGTCAGCGTCCCTTTCTAGAACAACATCGGAGGGAATAAAACCAAGAAAACCCCCAGTATAGACAGGGCAATATGATCGGGCTATTGCAATGACCCAGAGCTCCAGGGATGACACCTGCTCCAGGGATGCAGTGGCCTAATTCCCTGGAAGCAGGTGCTTGCTGCTGCGTCCTCAGCAGCAGCTTTGCAGGGATGACTCCAGCTCGCTTCTTGCTGTGGAGGCAGTTGCCTGAGTGCTCCTGAAATTCCTCCTTTCCTTTATGACTAAACTGAATCTGCATCAACATTTTTACGTCTGTGCAAATTTTGCAGGCTCTCGCTTAACTATCTGCAGGAGAGTGGGCTGTATGTGTCTGTCTTTGAAAAAGATATCGGAGCTTTTTTTTTTTTTTCCCCAGTTCACTGACAAATAAGGCAGCCATCCCACTCGCTGCTCGCAGGGTCAGCCTTTTTAATGAGCTCTCTTACCTTCCAGGGCAGTGGGCACAGCAGAGCAGCTAATTTTGTCGCCGCTGCATGACTCCATGAAGGTCTCCATGTTCCTTTGCATCCCCAAGGGGTCATCTGCAAGCACAAGAGCCCACGGCCTCGTCAGCGCGGCGCGCTCGGGGAAGCTCTGATCCCACCACAAACGCTGCATTCAGCGCTCTTTGCAAAAGGTTTCTTCATATTCTCCTGCCTTTTTGAAGCTTTTGCTCAGGTTTCAGAGAGACTTTCACGGTGCTAAAGCTTCGCTTGCAGCTGAACGTTACGCGCTCTGCGACCCCTGCGAGCCCCTGTGAAATGCTGCTCTCTGCAGCACTAGGATCCTAATTCAGCACAGGCAGCTGCCTGCTCCGGCAACCCCCAAACCGGTGCTAAAACTCCTGGAGCAAACACACGCTCTGACCCACTTCTGCATGAGGGGAGGAGCGCGGCTCTCCTGCCCACGGCCACGTAATGCTGCAGCAAGGGGACTCCTGGGGCCCTCCCGAGCGCCTCAGAGGGCAGAGCAGGGCCGAACCTTTGGCCTTGCCGTCCGGCAGCCTGTCCACCTCCAGGATGAAGTCGTCTTTGAGGAACAAGAAGCCCACGATGGAGAAGAGGTAGACGAGGATCAGTGCCAGGAGGGCTGTCAACAGGATGGAGCGCCCGTTCCGCGTCACGCTTTTGATGACATTGAACAAGGTCTCCTCGCGGTAGATCAAGTCGAAGAGCTGAAAAGGACCCAGAAGCCAAGAAATGCAGCAGGGTGCCATTCTGTGATAAAGCTTGGCCTACCTACATCCCCTTTTATCCTGAGATCTTGTAGCCGTCAGGAGACATTGACTAGATTTCACATCAAGCATTTAAGTTCCCCATCTTACTGCACGGAAGCAGAGAAGAATGAAGTGACTTTTTCACAGGGAAGAGCCAAGAATAGGACACAGGCACCAGCCTTTGCCCTCACCAGCTCACGTTGCCTCCCAGCTGACCCAGATAAAGGTAACGGCAGAGATTAGAAACAGAGATAGCAAGACCTGGACAGTGACGGTAATAGGTATCGGCACAAGACAGAAAGCTCAGCCTATGCAAAGATTAGAGCACAGCAAGTTGTTCTCGCTGCTGCTACCAGTCAATCCCTGCAGCGTTTCACAGGAGCCTTCTAGCGTCCACCTAGCTACACGAGAGCCCCAAATATCCGAGATTCCCATACCAGGATGCTGTAGAAGAGCTCGTGCACGAAGAGGCCCAGCACACTGGTCAGGATGTAGCCAACGTGGTAGAGAAACTCCACGTCCATGATCATGGCCTTGTAACCGCGAATGAAGGTGCCGCGATTTCCCACGAAGCTCACCACAAAAACAATCTTGTTGGTTAGCTGGGAGACAAGGGGCAGAAGCAGAAGGGAGTGTGATTTGCCACGCTTTATGGACCCTTTTCTGCTGTTACGCTGCTTCCAGTGCAAAGAGAACTTACGTTGAGCGCTCCTAGGATATTCAGAGTGAGGCCAATTCCTAGGTAATAGATTGACCGCAGGATCAGCGCCACCAGGAGAGGTCTGACCCCGTAGCGCTTGGTGAACAGGGCCATGATAGAGAAGCAGATGAGAATCCAGAACAGCAGGGAGATGAGTGGGGAATCCAGCACTCCTGGAAAGAGAAAACCCATGGCGATGAAATTAAATGTATACTGCCCACTGGACACTGCGGTGCCCTTAGAGAGTGAGGAACTGGCTAAAAAAACACACTGGGATGAGCTGATTATCACAGGGAGGAGAGAAAGAAATTACACTCAACGTCTTGACTAAGATGGTTCTTATATTTTTCTAGCATCTTTTACTGAGATCTCAAAATATTGTAAATTATTTGGAATTTGCAAAACAGTTGCTATATATTGTGTTTTCCCCATTTTACAGACAGGGAAAGTGCAGCCCAGGGAGAAGAGCCTTTTCCCTAATAAGAAGCAGTGGGAGAGCTGGAAGCAGAGATCTTGGTTGAGTCCCTGGCTTTGACCACAGAAAAGACTTGGGGCTTTCAGAGCTGAGGACACTAAGGGCTCGGAGAGTGTTGGTAAGGGGACCAATTTTCCCTTTATTCAAGGATCCCCTTTTCCTTCCTTTTGAGGAGCGGTGGCTGCTCAGGCACTTACCCATGGACGTGGCTTCCACATAGGGGTAGAAGAAAGCAATGATTATGTTGATGAAAACCGCGAGGTTGAAGGAAATGCTTCCCCAGAGAGTCATTCTGCGGGAGAACCAGTACATCAGCGGCATGCCTGCAGGAAGAGGAGGCAAACACAAATCTCAGCTAACTCCGTGCCAGCCGGGGAAGGCTTCGTTCTCTCCGATATCCCAACAGCTCAGCTCCGTACAGCTAATGGGCCCGAAGGGATCCTTGCCTCCCACTTCCTTCTAACCCTTAATAAAAGCTCCCTCCTCATCTCCTGAAATGGATGTGCAAGTTCAAAATATTATGGATTGCATTTCTTGGCTTCTCAGCCCTTTGACCGGCTCCGGCACTATGGAATGAGACTGGCTGCGCTCTTCACCTTCCTCCCTCTCCCATCTCTCTCGTCCTCACTGCTCGCATCCTTCTCAACAGCAGAGTCTGTGTTTGCAGCACAGGTTCTCTGTCCCAGAGGAACCTCAACCAGCAATTTCCCATCCATACTGGAAAATTGTTTCCTGTTGAATTCCTAAGATAGTTTTGCCTGGATCTGCAATTACTTTCGAGTGCTACTACACCACCTTTCAGCTGCATAGCAGTATTTATAATATTTACATGACTCCTAACTATTTCCTGATCTCCTGTTCTTTTAAGCTGGGGAGTTAGTCCTAGTGTAGCCCTGACACACCAGGACTGGGTGGTGCAGAGGACCAAGCTGGTGGTTCCCACATGCTCCTCGTGAGCGGCCAAGGGCACCGTGCTCTGTGGAGCGAGGCCACAAGGACCCTGCAGACCCCATCTCCAGGCTGCTGCCGGCACCCACAGCCATTTCCAAGCACCACCGGCCTGCAGATTCCCAAAGCCGGGCAATTTGTGGTGCCCTGACTGGGGCAGGGGTGTCCCAGGGCAGGTCTTGCTCTTACTGCGCAGCTTCTTCTGCCATTCCATCTCGTTGTGCAGGAAGGACGACTGGTCGAAGAAGTCGCTGACTTTGCTGCCCTGCTCGTCCTGCTCGGTGGTGGTGAAGAGCCGGTACTTGGTCTCCTTGGTGAGGAACTCGCAGATGCCAGGCACTGGGAAGATTATCTGCTCCATGCTGCGGTCCAGGCGCACAATCTGCAGGAAGCAGGGCAAGAGGGGATGCAGTCAGATCCTGCCAGCACCGCGCTCTCATTTCCTTTCGCTTAGCTTCAGTCTCACGTTCCCTTCCTTTTCCCTGAATCCCATAGGAGCTGAAGCGCTCCGGAGCGCTCCAGCAAACGCAGCCCTCCCGGGCGCGCTCCGGAAAGCTCCACGCGAAGCAGCACGTGAATCCGCGCTGGCCCAACCGCAAGAAGCGGCGCCCAGCAAGCAAGGACGAGGCTGCCGACACGGCTGCCTCCACCGCGCTGCTGAAAGAGCAGGAAAGTCAACGACTTTCCAGAGAATCTGCCTGTTTTCCAGTAAGTCGTATTCCCAGCTCAGTGCAGGGCATAGGGATAGGAAGGTGCTTAGCAAAAAATAACGGGGCACAAATCAGGCCTGAAGGCAAGCGGGACTCATCAGCCACGAGCGTGCTGGAAACCCAGCGGGTCCCGGGCTTGCCTCGATCTGGGACGTGTGTTTCTCGTAGTAGGCCAGCGGGTCCTCCTCCTCCTCCTGCACCGGCGCCGACGACTTCAGCATCTGCGACAGCTGCTTGTTGTTCAGGCTGAGCTGGGGAGAGCGAGAGGGTCAGAAGCTTCGGCCAGAATTGGCCGGGGGATCCACATTAACTCTCCGCGCTGACAGCGCCGGTCCTCAAAATGTACCAAGTCTGATGGGGGTTAAGGGAAAAGCAAATGAATTGAATTGAATTCGGAAGCAAATTCTTGCTTCCGAAAGGGATGCGAGAGCTCCTTGAGGTGACAGGCGTTCAATTCCCTACAATAATTACATCCCCAAACTGCTAATCCACAAATTACAAATCAATGCCCATAAAACCCCAGGGAAATCTTATTACTGTCGAATCTTGTTCGGGATCTAAGGTACCCAGGCAGCAAAGGACAGCAAAGGACTCGGTCCTGCCTTTTCTGCAGGGAAGGAGGGAAAGCAGCTACCAGACACCCTCCACGGAGAGCGAGGGACACGGTGCCGTGTTTGCACCGTGGGCTCCAAGGGCACGCTTGTCTTTAGTCCCCCGGTAATAGCAAAACGTGTCGACTCCTCAATGACGGGAAGCCGGGCGCACGAGCCAGGCAGGGGAAGCAGCTTTTTATAGTCTGCAGTCAGGGTGAGAGCGCGTGGGGGAGCTCTGCCTTCCTCCTCAAGGACTCTCCATACCATGGACGAGATGCCTTCCTCCTCTTCCTCCTGGATGCGCTTCACCGGCTTCAGGAGCTGCTGCAGAGACTTGTTGTGTCGGGAGAGCTGCAGGAGGGACAGCGGCAGCCGGGTGAGCAGAGGCTCGTGAGCAGCCCCTGCAGTGCCACGGGGACAGGAGCAAGCGAAGCCCTGCGCGCACACAGGAGGCTAAAGGCAACGGAGCAGCCCGGCCGGAGAAAACACGGCAATAAGTACAGGGAAAAACGTGCAAATCAGCAAGGAGAAGCCAGAGCACAGCCCCGCGGGGACCGGGCGCCGTGCGCGGTGGCAGTGCCCCTACCTGCAGCGCCAGGATGTAGATGTTGTGGCCGACTTCGCGCGGGGACACCTCGGCGTTCTCGCACTCCTCCTCCTGCACGTAGGCCTTCTTGATGACGTCCACCTGGAAGGCACCGCGCGGGGCGGCTGAGCTCTGCGCCCAGCCCGTCCCGTTCTCCCCGCTGGCCCCGAGCGCCCCAGACCCCGGCAGGGACAGGACACTCGTGCACGGGGCTGCGCGTGGCGCGTCCTAGCGAGGGCTGAGGAGCTTTGGGGGCTGCACATCAGGGACCTCATTAGGACCCACAGGACTGAGGGGTCCGGACAGTGGTGGAAAACAGGAGGGAACAGCCCCTGCTGGCACCCAGGGCACCGGCAGGGATGAAGC
>JAUBNY010000997.1:1588922-1607969 GCA_032275445.1 Crypturellus soui
CTGACGAGCGATGGAGCAGTACACAGCAAATAGCAACAGCTCCACAGAGCAGATCGTTGTGCAGGCTGGGCAGATTCAGCAACAGGTATGGAAAGTTAATCGGAATGGCTGAGCTGGCATTCCCAGTGCTTAGCTATAAACTTTTCTGTGCTTTTTTTTTCTGTTCATATGTCTGTATTCCACAGAGCCAGCAGGATGCTTCCTGATGTGACCTGGGTGTGTGTTTATCGGACTTAACGTTACCGATCAGTAGTCTTGTTTGACAATGAAATCAACGTGTTTTTAATCTCCATTAATTTAATAGAGTTAGAAGTATGTAAGTTACGAAGTATTGGTGGAGTAGGGACTTCACAAATTGGCAGGGATATGCGGCAAATAGCAAATACTTTCTTTGGTTTGTTACATCTGATGTTTTAACTCAGAATTTTCTTTGTTTAAGCCATGCAAATGAATGGGACACCGTAGGTTATATTTGCAGTAAGATGATACGCTTGCTTTGTTATCACTCTGTTCAAGCGTTTGATGGGAACAGGCTGCGACCAACGTTCTCCCGCTGAATTTAGTGGAGATTGACTTTTTCAGCAAGAACAAGATTATAGTTGAGTCTAAAAAATAACAAGTTAAAATTGCCAAAAATTCTGATACTGCTTTCAGCAGGTGACCAAAGAAAGAGCATTTGATTTTACTGGTATTTTTAAGTAGATGGAAGCTAAAAACATACTTTAACTTGTTGAATTTTTAGTATATGTTCTCAAATGCTCTTCTGTGTTGTACTGCAAGAGAAACTTTTGAATCAGCCAATTGTAGTTCAGCTTTTACAGACGTCCTTCCATCTCCCAAATGCTAACGTAGTTAACACAGATTATTTTGGTACTCTTACTAAAGAGGCTAAAAATAGACAAGGCTTTCAGATTTAACTGCTCTTTCAAATTCGCAGATTGTCCTTCAAGGTCAGTGGTGGAATATTTTGATGTGGGAGTTACACAGACGAAGCTTAGTCTGTAGTTATCTGTGTCACTGTCCTGCACACGACGGAATTTATGGCCTTCACTGGTCAGACAAAAATCTGGAATCCCTTCACCATAAGAAGCTCAGACAGTGAAGGGGAAGCCTAAGTAGAAAGGTCACATTCTAAAACAGTGAAGCAAATATCTTAAATTCAAAAAAAAACAAAAAACCAACAGTCATGTAACTCATCTTTGTTTAGGGTTGTTGCAGCTGTCAGTGTACGTATGCAGTTTTGCTGGTGTTCCAATCTTAGGTCTGCTAAACATATCCATGTACCTTCTGTTCCAAGAGCAGTGTATGTGAATTTTAAATCCATCCTCCTGCAGCAAAGTGTGGTTGTCTCTCTTCCAAGCTGTGCATTTGCGTGTTTCAAGCTATTCCTGTTCCTATTCCCAGCAGCAGGGTGGTGTCACTGCTGTCCAGCTGCAGACTGAGGCCCAGGTGGCATCCGCCTCAGGCCAGCAAGTCCAGACCCTCCAGGTAGTGGTGATCTCTCTAATTGTGTTTGTGAGCACTGCATGACTCTCCCCATCACCACATATCTAATGCTGTGTTTCTACCAGGGTTTGAAATAGGGACAGGAAAATTTGTGGCCAAAGCAGCTGTGCTTTTGTGCTAATTCTTCTTGAAGAAGAGGTTATAGCTTTTCCTTGCATTTCAAATGGATGTCAGAAACCCTAATACAGTTGTTAATTTCTGCTGCTGCAGTTATGAAAGTGAATTGAAATGGAACTGAAACAGAAGTAACGTCCTGCAGTGCAGAGAGGTAACTCAAAAGATACAACCCCAGTACAATTTCACCAAAAAAAGATTTCTGCTATCCAGTGTGATAAGCTCTTTGAATCTATACTGCATGGAAAGAACGCAGGAATACAGTGGGTGACCACCAGCCCCAAGAGTGAAACTTCTTCATCTCTGATTATAAAAGGCAGCTGAGGGCCTTATTAGCTCCTGTGAGATTGAGATACCTGATTTCTTACTTAAAATTTGGGCAACACAGGAAAATCCAAGAGAGCCATTTATCGTAACAGTAAATATGTTACAGATTGGAAAAAAGGCAAGATTATTTCAAACCCTGATGTGTTTTGATGCAAGTTTCTTGCAAACTTCATCTCATTAGATCATGCAGGAAGGTTTCAAAGGAGTTGAGAAAGTCTGGACAGTTCCAGCGATTTAGTAGAGCTTTCCTCACTTGATATTTTGTTTTCACTTGTGTAGTTGATTTTAAAACTCTTCAGAAGGAAATTCTGAAAGGCTAGAATGGTCTTGCCAGATGTGAAATTAAACACAGCATTTTTTATGTTCAGAGTTAAAATAGAAAAAAAAAAATGGCTGACTTGGATTGCTTGGACTCTGAGGCCTCCTAGTCTCATACTGCAATGTTTGCTTTCCTGTTGCTTGCTCTAATACATTAACAAGAATCCTGGAATTGATCATTTTCTTTCTACTTACCGGACATTGAACTGCTGACTGTGTTTCTCTGTGGCTTACGTGAGCATGCCTGTATCTCTCTACTTGGGTTGTAATTCTAAACAAGCACTACCAATTATGTTAGTGGCAGAACTGAACAGTCTAGCAGGGGTATTAGATAACCTGTGAAGACAGAATATTCTTTTTGGGGCTTTGATTATTGAAGTAACATAATGGTTGTTTCTTTAGATTTGTTAGCCTGTAACTGACCTTGGGTTTTGACCTATACAAAGTGAAACTTTCTTTTAGATAATTCAGTACGGACCAAAAATTTGTACTGTTATTTAATTTAACGAACCCACCTAATGAAGGTGGGTTCACAAGTAAACTTTGGTTGGTAATGAAGGTTCTATAATGAGAGGTCATGGCATAAATTTTGGCTAAAGTTTTCAGGTAGAAAAAACAGGGACTTTTTTCTCCTTACTGAACTACAGTTTGTGTTGTCATGTTAATAACTTCACTTCATAACCATGAGAAGATTCTTTAAGAACATCATGGGCCCTGTATCAGTTATGGAATGGTAATGTAAGAAGATAATTGGAGGGAGTTGGACTACTTCAGAATCTCTCGTAAGATAACTTATTTAGAGCTTTTTCTCATTAAGAAACCCAATGGAAGATTTCTAATAGCGTTGTGGATAATGAAATTTCCTTCACTCTCAGATTGTGCATGAAGATAGTTACTGTATCTGGACAGTTTATCTAGGTGTTATTTCATACTTTGTTGCAATTGAGTTTGGAAGTTTTGGTTATAGTGTGACAGAAAACGGATAGTTTACAGAATCCAGCAGCATGGCATAGAGAAAGTTTTAGCAATTAAAGGCAGTTGATGCCGATTATGAGCCCAGTTTAGTGATTATTGCTCAATTTCTCTGGCCACTGCAGTAAAATAAATAAGCATTCAGGCTGAGGTAGCGGCTGCTTCTGTTTCTGGTTTTGTGCCATCAACCTTTTTTTCATTGTTCTGTTTGTTTGCTTTTTCTGCTGTTTTCTAGGTGCAGGGTCAGCCACTCATGGTACAAGTCAGCGGAGGTCAGCTGATCACCTCCACCGGCCAGCCCATCATGGTGCAGGCCGTGCCGGGCGGGCAGGGCCAGACCATCATGCAAGTCCCCGTTTCTGGAACACAGGGCCTACAACAGGTGAGTTAGTTCTCATTTTATTAAAGATAGAACACACAGAATGAGCGATGAAGCTCTCACCTTGCCAGCTAGAGTGTATTTGCCTTGGGACTGTTAAAATAGGCTGGACAAAGATGATTCTTTTCCAGCTATGGAACTGTCACAGTGAGCTGCATGTTAAAAATTAAACTAAACTTATCTTTGTATTTGATACTGTGTTTTATGGGATGGTGCAAACCTTTTAAATGAAATACATTAAAATACAGCTAGAGCTTTGGGTTTTTTTGCACATTTAGCTGGCTATTACATTATAGCTCACTAAAGAGGTTTTTATTTTTCTTTTTTGAAATGAGAGCTTCTTGAAAATTATATTTGCATTGAAGTTCATCTAATATATGATGTATGGAGCTGAATTTAAACTTTCCTATTACACAGAAAGTAATGGTTTAGAAAAATATATGATGGATTCATTAATAATAAGTATTTTGAAACATTTAATGGACAATTTTTAAACTTAAGCAAGTGCTTGATATGTTACTCAAACTATAGCAGTGTCATAGTTAAAGTGTTTTGGCTATTTGAGAATGGGATTTAGGAATCAAGTTCAGCATGGCCAAGGAAGGCACATGATCTTGGTCTTGGTGTTTTGAGAGGCTTATTTGAATGTTTATATTTCCTTCATAAAAGGTGCTATTCTTTGTGTTAGGTTCTCTACAGCCTGTGTGTTGGAGGAAACCTTGTAACTTTTTTTTTAAAGGAGAAGCTGCATATTTTAGTTCTTTTTTTTTCTTTTTAATCTAAGAACTCTTCCAAATAATTGGTGGAAAAAAGTTCCCTGCAAAGCTGAAGAAAATTTTTATTTATATAAGGGCATATGAGTCTTAGTCCTCTTTTCTTTCTTTGACCTGAATTTTGTTATTCCTAGTTTCATGCAAATAATTTGTTTCTTTGACGGTTTTATTGTGTAAGCAGTGGAGAACTGCTGGGGCCTGATGACACCAGCATGTTGTATTTCCTCTATTCTATATGGTCCTGCCTGCTCTTGTATCAGTAATTGCTGTGTCACAGAGAGGAATAAATCAGAACTCTTTCCAATTTAAAATGGAATAAGAGAAGATCCAGTGCTTGCCTTTTCTTGGCAATGTTGTCCTCAGAGATGATTCGGTAATGCTGAGGCCAAGGAGGGAGAAACAAGAGGCATAGTTAATGTTCCTTTCTGACTCTTTCTTCCACAGATTCAGTTGGTCCAGCCAGGTCAGATTCAGATTCAAGGTGGGCAGGCTGTGCAGGTACAGGGGCAGCAGGGCCAGACCCAGCAGATCATTATACAGCAGCCACAGACTGCAGTTACTGCTGGCCAGACACAGGTAACTGCACCAGCATGAAAGGATTTTCTTGAGAGGAATAGGAAGAGAAACTTGACAAATAACTTAAGATGTGGTTAAGTGAAAAGGAAGTAAAAGAATTTATTAATATTGAGGAGAACTTTAGAATAAAATTAATACTTTTGTGGTGTTTTAACACACAAGTCTGGGGCAGAATAAGTAGACTGCATGTTTTTATCAATTGGGTTTCTCTGTTTTGGTTCATGACTATTTAACTATATGTTGAAGTTTAAAGACATGAAGTACTGCTAATTTTAAACATCTCTCATTTTGTGAAATCATCTAGTCATACTTGCTTTTCTGTTCAGGACCAAAATTAAATTTTTGAGCAGAACAGAATTCATTTAACACATGCTTAGTCAGATACAAAAACTATGTTTTTTTTTTTTAATATTAAATACTAAGCTATTAAGTTTATTCAAGTACTTAATCTGCAATTCAATTGGTTTGTGTTCCATCCTATTTCTTTACGCTGATAATACAGCAAAAGAAATAAGTGCCTGAAACACCTTGAACACTATGTGTAATTTACGGGAATTGTAAAATCTAGGAAATAAACAATTTCTAAGTTTACTGTGTTGTTTGTTTTGTTTAGACCCAGCAACAAATAGCAGTTCAAGGGCAACAGGTAGCGCAAACAGCTGAAGGCCAGACCATTGTCTATCAGCCAGTTAATGCTGATGGAACCATTCTTCAACAAGGTATGAGCTCTAGTGGGAAAAAAGATCATGACCTATTCATACCAGTTTTGTTGGTTTTTACTGCCCTGTGTTATCAAAGAAAAAAATGAGAGACGGTGCTGACAGTGACAAAATGAATGGAGGAAGGAATGTTTACATTATTCAGTCAGCTTTTAAATACAGAAAATATCTTCTCTTCCTTGGCAAGGGCTATTAGAATAGGAGCACTTAAGTTTTCTTTTGTGCCTTAGAATATGTGATCTCTACTCTTTGATTGGGATTTCTGCTCAGATGACAAAATTCAAAACAAATACAAAAAAAACCCCTAAGTAAGTATGAGGACCAGATAATGTAATAAGTAGTAACAGCTAATAATTTATAATGCTTTTAAAAATCCTTTTGCATGTTATGGAAGGGTGAGTGAGTGAAAATAGAAGTGGGACTAATGGTGTTCCCTTCTTTCTGTGTGCGTGTTTTTGTTTTTCTTTCGTGCTTTATTTTCTTAAAGTTACAGTCCCTGTTACAGGCATGATCACCATCCCAGCAGCCAGTTTGGCTGGAGCACAAATCGTCCAGACGGGAGCCAACACCAACACAACCAGCAGTGGACAAGGGACTGTCACAGTGACGCTACCAGTTGCTGGAAATGTTGTCAATTCAGGGGGAATGGTTATGGTATGTTCTTAATTTTCTGTTGTTTAAAGGTTGAACTTTAAGATGCCTGTGCCCAAACGGTTGTTTGAGATCCACATCAACTTAATACAGGTCCTCTTCTCAGTAGCTATCATTAGTTTTAAATTTAAATGATATATATTTTCAGCTTTAATGACTTTTTCCTAATGTAAAATATATATTCTATACTTTTTTCTATATTGGATTATGGGGTTCCAAAATATAGAAACTGAAATTTAAAATATACTCTAAATTAATAAGCAGAGGTGTGAAAACACTGAATAAAATAATACTTTTTTTTGAGGATGCCTTAATATTTCGTTTTGTGATTCTTAAGGCAGCTTTTCCTGCAAATTCTTATTTCTTTATAGTGAGATCCATTTTAACTTGAATTTTATTTTTCATCTCCACTAGAGGTCAGCAGTTCTGTAAGTTGTCTTTGCTTAAGAAATGCTTGAAAATAATTATATAAGTGAAGTGATAACCACACACAAAAGGAGAAAATGGGCATATCTTCTTTGCCTATGTACAAGAAGCAGTAATGTGGTCACTGAACTGTATATTGTATTGATATGTTACCATTACCAGAAAAAAAAACAAGCACAAGTTATGTGTCATTATTTGTTTAAATGTATTATGTGATTTGGCACCAACTTTCTTACTGCTTTTAATGTAAAGTAGAATTGCATTATCTGAAGAAAAGTTATACGCTTCCCATTTAAACTTACTCTTGCATTTAGAAGTTTTTGAATGCAATTCACTTTCTGAACCACAGGTACTAAAAACGTTTTCCTCTCTACAGATGGTACCTGGAGCTGGATCGGTACCAGCTATCCAGAGAATACCTTTGCCTGGAGCAGAAATGCTGGAAGAAGAGCCACTCTATGTAAATGCTAAGCAGTATCACCGGATCCTAAAGAGGAGGCAGGCACGAGCTAAGCTTGAAGCCGAGGGAAAAATTCCCAAAGAAAGAAGGGTGAGATTGTAACTCAGATCTAATATAGGGTTGTTGTATGGGAAAGACAGAGAAAGCCTCTCTTGGAAAAAATGGAATTAAAATACCTTAGTGACAGTCCTGTTGCTTTCCGTGCTTTTAGTTGTTGAATATATATGTATGAATGTATATGTATTTTATTGCAAAAAGCATTTATTGTAGACACTGGGCAGTCTTTTTCATTGGTCAGGAACTTCCTTATGTTTTGAACTTGAAGTATTGAACTTGAAATAGTAGGCTGGTCTCATTAGTCTTTTCTTCCATATTGTTATAGAAATACTTGCACGAGTCTCGGCATCGTCATGCCATGGCCAGGAAGCGGGGAGAAGGTGGACGTTTCTTCTCACCAAAGGAAAAAGATAGCACACACATGCAGGTAATTAGAGCTTCCTTCTTTGGACAGCTGACACATTCAGTTCTTCACAATATACTTTAGGCTTGTTTATTAAGATATACAGAATTGTTTTCTGCTCCTCTGTAAAACCTAGCTTAAGATGTGATATATAGAGATCAAGGGAGGGAGTAGAGGACTCTTTTGATGAAGGGAGTTATGCCTGACTCTGTGCTGAACATAACTGCTGAAGTTAAAACATCCTTTGTGTTTTGTGTCTGTAGGATCCATCTCAGGCCAGTGAAGAAGCAATGACACAGATGATAAGAGTTTCTTAACTGCTGCTTAAAGAAGAAAATAACTGAATAAAATTCCTGTCCCTCCTACAAGTCTGTCCTACCTTACCAGTGTATCAAGCAAGTCTTTCAATGGGACAATCACCACATCACAGCCTATCCTTTTCTACAGAACAAACACCACTTTTTTCAGTATGTGGCTGAGATTTTAACTGCAGTGAACTCAACAAATAGAATCTTAATGACTTCATTGGTATACTCTTCTGATCCAGCGCAGGGATTTCAAAATCCGACTGCTCATGCCTACGTGTTCTTTTTTTTTTTTTTCTGTTGGTTGGGGTTTTGTTTGTTTTCTTTAAAAAAAAAAATCTTGATTGGCTGTGGGTGAGAGTGCCACTGACTTGGTGATCAGCAATAACCATGGCATGCTGAAGCAGGGCCGGCAAAGACCTGTTGGAGTTATGGACCTTCTGTACAGAGGTGTAATTCACCTTATGGTAACGAGCACTGGCTTCACCACAGTGCTTTGTTTTCCCAGTAAAGACTTGTTATTTACATCCGCCCTTTACAACTTTGTACCTACTATCAAGTGAACTGTTCATTGCTGTTACGTTTGCACTTCTGAAACTGGCAAAACTGAAGGGGGTTCTGTTAAGCTCCATCCTGTAAGATATGTAAACAGCAAGCTCTTCTCTGGGAAAAGTTCAGCCATCCAGTCAAAATGAGAGAAATAGTTCAAGGTTATTACCTGACTTGATATACTACGTAACTATCCCAAGGAATAAATGAGGAGAGTTATTAATGTGAGTGTAAAAGTGTAATTAGAAAAAGCAATCTGTGTAGGTGTTTTTTGATATGTTTATTGCCAGTAATTGACACTTTGGAAGAAAAGCAGAGGCTAGTATAAAAAGGATCAAATCTTTTAAGTGAGTCTTTTCTAAAGTTTTTTTTTTTCAGTCTTCCTTCTAATTTGCCAGTGCACTGCTTGGTTTCTCCAAACAAAATAATATCTGCAATATCAGTGTGATAGGACTTGACCATCTTTGTGAGTGTTTCCTGATATTAGTTCTGCAATTCTGTCATCCTACAAAGAGTGAGGGATTGTTTCATGACAACAGAAACACAGGACAATTAACTTGGCTCGTCCTCATGTAACTGAAGGATTGTTAAGCAAACGAAGGCAAGAACTGATGAATCTTTCAGACGTTTTACAGAATACTAACTTTTAGATAAAAGGAGCATTTAAGAATGAGGAAAACATGCTTGCTTTTTTTTTTTAAAAAAAGCATTTTCATGACCTTTAGCTGGCTTCTGGATTAATACTTTGACTTTATCTTTAATTCAGAAGCTAATTACATATTTCAAACTTGGTACATCTTACTGACTTAAAATGTCATTGGAGCCTGAAGTTCTTAAGCTTTCTAACAGGTGATAGGTGCATCATTCCATGTCCATTTCCCCCACCTTGAGTGAGTTATGTGGACTGGCTGTATATCACCTGCATGCTGTAGTTCCATCTCTTTCGAAATTGTGTCTTCTGCAATTAAATTGTGCCGCTGCAGTTAAGTATGGACTTGGAAGCAGAATGAAGGAAAAATAGTATGTGATAAAAAGGGCTGGAAGGGTATAAAAAAAAATCAGAGCAATCAGATCTCTATTTACTTTGGATAAACGACAAATACTGAAGCTAAAAGAGTAAAAACAGATGGGAAAGAATGCAAGAGGAGCAAGAAGAAACAGGGAGAAGTGTTTGATGCTGCATTCTGTGGAGGAGAGCATGCCTGCCTAGATCTTAAGGAAGGCAACGTTAAGTCAGCCATCTGTGAAGGTACATAGACTCTTGCCACTGAAAATACAAAGAAGAAATGCAGATTTAGCATATGTATTTAGGCAGCTGCATTTTTAAATTGTACCAAGCTCTCCAATGCTGAATTTTCAGTTTCACCTTCTTAGTGCTACCACAGTTGACAATGTAACTTAAAGCTGAGCAGGAAGCTCCACTACACTCAAGTGAAACTTGCAGCTTTGGGAGGAGATGGAAGCCAAGTTCTTGATATGCAGATAAAGGAATCTTTCCATTGTCTTAAATTATATTAGTAATCTTAATATCACGGTCACAATTTTTGCATTTTAACTTTTGGGGTTTTTTAGTCAAATTAGTCAAAATTTGGTTACCTCTGTTGCATATCTGGCAACTTTGGTGCCTTTGGTTGCTTCCGCCTTAAACTACCTGGCCGATTAGAGCATGGTGCTTATTTTCTTCAGTTGACGACTATGAAACCCTCACTTAGCATTTCTTGTGAGGTCATCCATTTCAGGAAAAATGTAGCTCTCTCCTAGTGAAGGAATAGTGAATTTTTTGCTTTAGTTGAGTTTACAGCGTTATTGTAAATACTTTTTAAGAGCATCTGTACATTTTGTCAATCTAGAGTATTCATGGGCTAGAGGAGTATTTCTGTGCTGGAATAAGACAGCTGCTCCGTAACATTTCTGCTCTTTAGCTGACAGCTCACCTCTGTCCTGAAGACCCGCCTCTGGCAGCTGGAAGTTAGGGAAGCAGAGATTATTGCGCTGAATTATTTTTTTAACTTGAGTAATTGTTTTCTTAACCTGTAAACTTCTTCAGAACATCTGGAACTTTTCCCAGTAAGCCCTTCATATATACATTCTCTGATCTGTTGTAGAATATGTATTAAGACCTGTGAATTTGTGTTATGTAGGAAGTCTTATCGTTAATATTTTCATTAGTGATGTGAAAGCCTGAGTGCTACTATCGGATTTTTCATTTACTTTGGGTTACGTGTATTCACTTCTAAAAAAGTAGTGTTCGCTTACTGAGATTGGAGATACCAGTCAATGCCATGTTACCAAAAAGTCCACTTTGTTCTCTGGTGAATTCATAAAATTGGAAACATCACCAAACTCAAACCTCTAGTTGTTAAATGGGAATTCTTTGTGAATTGGCAAAAAAAAAAAAAAATCCACTTTAGAAGTGCATAGAAGAGTGATGAGGATAAAAGAATGGGCTTGGTGAGAATAAAAAATATGGTCAATTGACCCAGCAAATACTGGAGCAGTGAACCTATCAAAAATCAGTTTTATGCAAGTGTAAAGAATGGGGTTTGGCAAATGGTCCTCAAATGATGCTATATGGCTTCAAGGCTTTGCATGCTTAGAGGTAAAAAAGGTGAGGAAAATTCTTACTTTGTGAATGGGGGGTACTGAGATTTACGTAACGTAAGGCAAAGTTTGTATATAGTTAAAAGTTTATAATTTTTTTTATATGATGCATTTTTTCAAGTGTATTTTGGTCTTTAATAGATGCAATTGTAAGTACTGTGTACACTATCCAGCTAATAAAAATTTATAAACTGAGTACTAGCCTGAGCTCTGTTTTCCAGTCCAGTCACTCATTTCAGTCAAGCAGTGGTGGCACCAAGGGAGGAGGCAGCACCCACACGCGGCTTTCCCAGCTCTGCTGCTGCCTTTTCTTGCCCCACGGCCTGGCAGGGGTGTCGGGCGCCGTGCTCTCCCGCTCAGGGAGGAAGGCCCGGGCGTCCCTCAGAGCTCACCTGGCGCCTTCTTCTTCCCTCCTCCAGCTGCAAAATGGCGGCTGCCTCACCTGAGGCGCTGCCTGAGGCAGCAGCTCCGCCCTTCCCGCGGGGAGAGAGTGCTGGAAACCGATTGGCCAAGGGGAGCCAGGCCATGCAGCTGCGAGTGCCCATTGGCTGGGGGTCACTGCGCGGCTGCTCTGATTGGCCCGTGGCGATGCCTGGTCCCATTTTGGCCCTCCTTCCCCTGCAGCAGCGCCTCGAGATGGCGGCGGCTTTGGCCTGGGATGGCCCAGTCAGCGCAGAGCAGGACGAGCCTGGCCTGGCCTCCTGATGATGCGGTGTCAGGGCAGCCCATGGCCCCCTTTGGTGGAGAAAATGCCCTTGCTGAGCTAGGGGAGGAAATTAAGGCAGTGCCGAGCTGGGCAGCGTTGCTTTCATGTGTCCATCCCAGTGTGAGGAAGATAAGCATTAGGTGAGTCTTTGGGCAGAAAGAGGTTCTGCTGTAGTTATTACATGGAAGAGAAAATAACATTAGTTATTACATGGAAGGAAAAATAACATTTTAATTAGTAGTAGAGATGTGCCTAGTACTCAAAGTGTGGCCCTTCCTTCCCTGACCATTTTGTGGATTCCACCTGGCCCAGTGCCCGAAGTGCCCCGGGTGA
Organism: Crypturellus soui; assembly: GCA_032275445.1. NCBI lineage: Eukaryota > Metazoa > Chordata > Aves > Tinamiformes > Tinamidae > Crypturellus > Crypturellus soui. The sequence continues at coordinate 1,601,098 of JAUBNY010000997.1, forward strand.
CAGTCCCATGTCAGGTATATCTTTGTTCCAGGCTTTGCTGCACACCTTGCACAATTACCCCTGAAAGATGGTGTGGGGGAAAGATCCCCTGGAGCGTAGGAGGTGCCCTATAAGAGTGTTGTATGAGTGTCAGCAATGACAGGGTTTTTTTTTTTTTTTTTTTTAAATCTTTATGTTTGTTCCCTTGCATGAAGGTGGTGTTATTTTCTTGTCTCTGAAATCCAGTTATCGTGTTAGTATGTCATTGTGCAAATATGACTGCATGGACACCCTCATAAAGAGCTTATTTCTTGTGTTTTGGTGCAAAAGAAAGTTTCCTTCTTAAAAGGATTGAACAGGCTTTCAAAGGTTTAAGAGATGCTCAGCTTCCGTGTCTGTCTGCTAATCCCCCTTGGGCATGCCGTTTCTTCCACGCAAGCTGCTCAGGATCTCTCAACACTATTGTAACTTAAACATTAAAAAAAAAATGATAAAGGAAATACTTTTATCAATAATAAAGTCATGCACACTTAGGAACTCTTTCTGCATGGTAAGAAGTAGTTGTAGATTGTCAGAGTACTCCTTAAATACTTGTGCGTGTTTTCCCTTTAAAAAGCTTTTTGAAGGTGACAAAACATCATGGTCTGCCTCGTGGGCAGCTGTTCTTAGGCAAGATTCTGCTTTTGCTGATGCAAAAATCATCTGTGTGTCAGAGGTTCAGAGTCTAACTTACAACAGACAGACACACAGCAGTTGTGTTTCTCTGCAGTGGATGCCTAATAATATTTTCAAAGCAAATCAACTGAGCGACATCTTTACCCTGTCTGTAAAACATCTGGGAAACACCGGCTGAGTCTCTGTTTAGTCACACTGAAGTGGTCTCAGAGCTCCAACAGAAAATGTGTTTGTACCTCTAAAGCCAATTATAAGGGGGCATAGGCAGGCTGTCTGGATTTTAAGTGTCTGAATTAGGAGGACAGTCCCCCTCGGGGCCCTGGGAGGGCAGCTCCCCTGGGAGGCGGCTGCGGGCATCCGCTGCGGTGCTGCTGTTTGGAGTTACCTTAACGCGGGCAGCCTCCGCGGGTCGAGCCTCCTCCCCAGGCGCTGCCGTGCTGCAGAGCCCCCGCAGACGGGGCCGCTGCGGGGCTGGATGAGGCTGGTTTGGTTTGCTGGCGTTGAGCTGCTGGCGGCTCTGGAGTGATGGCAAAATGCAGAAGTACTGGAAATGTAACTGGTGTCAAATAGAGCAGAATAAATCCTCACGGGCAGCACAGCTGGAGATTCCTGAACGCAGAGCAGCATGAAGGGCAGCGGCCCAAGGGAGCAAGCAGGCATGATAGGCTTGGAGAGAATGCCCTCTGATCGTGATAGGTTGTCCGATTACAGAGACATTCAGATATTGATTTTACAGTTTTTGTTTTTTATTAGTCTTTATTTAATTTCAAATTCTTTTCAGCTCCCTAACAAGACAAGGAGCAGGCCAATTTAAAGCAATCCCTTACTTTGGAGAGAAGTTCTTGTATCTCCTAATCTTGAGCTAGTCACAGTTGTCAGAATCTGCTCCTTGCTTAGTTTTGTTTTCTGGTAATCAGTATTCTACAGATGCTGGTGTTGGAGGAGAAGGAAAAAGCCAAAAGCTGATCTGTTCACTTATTGTTATAGTGTTATTTCCATATTGTTTCCAGAGAATTTGTAGTAGAGGGTGAACATCAGGCTTAATTCTGCACCCATGTATCTAAATTTAAGACAGTAAATATAATAATATATACAAAGGTTTTTCAACAAGACACTTGTTTACTAAGACATGTCAAGTGCAGGAATTCTATTTCTGAAGTCAAAGAACTCATATGCTTACAGTTAAGCAGATTCTTCAATACTTTGCCGATTTGGGTCTGACGAGCAGGGGGAGTGATTAGCTTACGTGTTTGTGCGAGTGAGTTGTTAAGAGAAGTTGCAATATGAAAGGAAGTGTATCGTGTTCCCATATCTCACTGTCCTTTGCTGACTAGGACATTGTGGTAGTTGCTATCAGAGAAAACCAGTTTCCTGTATGTGGGTTTATAGTTCCCTGTTGTTTTAAAATAGACAATTTAGAGAAAACAAATATGCCGCAGTGTAATAGTGGATTTACTTATCAACAGTTGAATTGGCATGCTGTACTATTAGAAAAGTGCATTTTTTTTTCCCCAGGGAAATACTCTTCATCTGTGTGCTGTGTCCTTTGTCTGCATTTTGCCTTGTACCCCACTTGTATGCAGCTTCAGCAATTACTTACAAATGGCTTGCTTTTGAGCACCTTTCAGGAAAATTTTATGGATACACACAAGGCTTCGTGCTGTTTTGTTTAGGTGGACCTGTTTATTTCTTTTCAGTTCCCGAGTGAGAAGTTGTGGCTCTAAAGATAACAGTAGCATATTCCACTGAGTTGCCTCCTGGTTCTTGAAGATGGAAGAAAACTTTTGGGGAAGGTTGAGTGTTGACATATGTATCTTCAGGCTTTAGTTGAGGTTGGTGCCCTATCACAGCATATACTGCATTGTCTTTCAGCTCTCCATCTGGTATTCTGCTTGTATTGTTTCTTCTGTCCTTCTGAGAAAAAAAAATATGAATGATATATGTCATTCATATATATGAAACTCAGACTGCAGAGCATACCCTCTACTGAGGGCAAAAGTGATTGGAATAGGAATCCTTCTTGCTATACTTCTCTCTCTCTGCTTTCTATTAACTAATTATGGCAGAAATGAAACGAAGATGTGGCAATTCTCACGTCCTCTTACCTGCAGCACTGCTGGCCTGAAAGCAGCACGTCTGCCAAAGCCCATTCCTTTTCCTGGCAGAAAGGACAGAATTTCTTTTGAGTGTAAAACCACACCTTTACCTTTTCACTTTAAAAGTGAATATCCCCCTCTCCCTTCCTCTCCCTTCAACTCACATATTTCATTTCACTTTCAGCTCAGTCTCATTGTCTCCATGGACAATAACACCTATGAATAAACCTTCCTTACGTTCAGGGTGGTGGGAAAACAGCCCTAAAGGCAAGAGGATTAGGAAGCTTTACCTGCCCTTTTTCTTCTGATGTAAATGGTGGTGAGCAGTATAATGGTAGCAATCAAAGCAGTTGTAGCCAGGAAGGTACTCAGTACCATGAGAGCATAAAGGTTCCTGCAAGTAAGGGCATGATATCAACGTTACTATTTACAGCACCAGAGGGACTAGGGTGATTTGGGAGGGGATTTGGTGTGTTTGAAGATGGATTATGGTTCCAGGATGAAAATTCAGCATTCAAGTACTACTCTTGCCATCCCTAACAAATGTGGTTTCACTGAGGTCAGTAGAGAATCCCACCCAACTGTATTTTCTTTGGCACGAGGTAAGCCTGCCTTGTACTCAGGAGCTCAGATTCTTTTCCTGCGTTCAGCTGAAGCGCTACCGGAGTTCAAAAGCATCCTGCAACAGGATGAAGTAGCCCTTCTGGAGGTCTGTCTCTTGTCGGGATCGTTAGCAGGGTCTCCTGTGGTCAGGCCTGACAGTGACCCTCCTCTGACCTGCTAAGTTGTTTAGCTGGGGTTGGGCCCTGGCTAGGCTGCTTGTACGAGATGCAGAGATGCAGGGTTGCTTAGGCCATATAGTGATCTCTTTGCAAGCAGGCAGAAAGGAAGAACACAGGCAAGCTGAGCGTGGTGCCTCGGAAACCAACAGAATCTATATAGCTTTTTGTGATATAGCCAGAGAAACAGAGTCTGGGAATTTTGGGAGCTTTTTTTTTTTTTTTTTTTAATACCTCTGGTGCGTATTGCTGTCATCTGGGAGCTTGGCAGTCTCCTGCTTCTCAGTGGAAAATGAAATGGCCTCCAAATCTGTTTCCAGATTCCAATTTTCCCCTTGGAAGAAAAATAAATAAATAAACAAGAGGTGATTTTTCCCACATATTTCTATCCTGGTGACTTTCTGTCATACTAAAAAATCCTGCTGTGGATACTTCTAGGGTGCTGCAGCTTTATTGCCTTTCTTTTTTGTTGTGAAAGATCATATCATTTTAGAGGAGGATATGAAAACTGAGATGCTTATTTGGGTGCATGAATGCTATTAGAAAGGTGGTATTTTAGAGAAAATGCACTTCCTGGGATTTTTTTTTTCACATCAGTAGAATCAAGAAATTACTTTCCATAAATATCTTTTGTATTTCTGCTTCCTGCCCTGGCTAAAAGTAGAAAAGGCCGCAAAGTGTTAAAATAAATATGAAAGTTTATTAAAGAACAGTGATAAAGAAAGGAACTCTCCAAAAAATTTTCTCAGAAAATTCAGACAAAAATTTAGGTTTCTTAGGATACATTTCATCTGCTGATATAAATGTAAAACTTCAATAGTCAATGAACTTTTGCTAGACACCCTCGCCTCGAGAATTGCCTGCAGTTTGTTTATGCCATTAGTATGTATCAAAAATGTATTAAAAGAAAAAAAGTTTTTTTTTTATCTTAGGAAATTTCAAGGCTCAGAAGACCTAACACTGACCTGTAATCTTTCTTGTCAAGTACTAAGAATTTGCTGACTTTTAGAAGGAGATTAACTCACCCCAAACTTCCAGCATGATCCTCTTCAGTGGTTTGTTTCTCCCCTGGAAATGGCTCTCGAGATGATATTCTCCTGAGTCATTAAATTGGAGCTTTTTCAGCCACACTCTAATCATTTTCCACGAGAAGTCATTCATCATCTCAGTCCTTCCTTCTTTAACAATACTTTGATCAGTGTTACTTCTGATAATAGGTTGACATCTAATTCGGGATACCATTTTGCACCAAGTTAAATGTGGAAGTTTCCTGATGTTGCCTATCACAGAGTAAGAGCAATGGAGGGACAGGTTGCTCCCTTCTTTTGCAAATAGCCTTACAGGTTCTAAAGAGAATAAAGCAATGACTCATTAGAGGTAGATTTTTTTTTAAACATTTTCTATCCCCCCAGTGTTGTACATCCCACCAGGTGCCCCAATTCTGTTCTTTTAATGAATGAATGCAATTCAGCAAAATTGCATTTATGTTTTCTGATTCTAATTCCTAAAATAGTGATTTTCTGGCTTTGGCTCTTTTTGGCCCTGCGTGTGCAGGGGGGTTGGACTAGATGACCTCTAGAGGTCTCTTCCAACCTTAGGCATTCTATGATTCTATGATTCTATGATTCTATGATCTAGCAAAAATAAGATTCCAGCTACTTCAGCTTCTAGAGACCTATAGATACGTATCAGAGCCACATAAAACAGTTTAACAATGCTCTTGATAACCTCTAGTGACACCTTTATGTTTACATACACCTTGTTTTGCTGTTATATCAAGAATATTGTTTCATTCTTGATTTACTTTGATCGTCACCCACCCGGTGCACCATTGACCTCACAGCTCACCCTCAGCAGAAACCATGATCTTTATTCTCTGCAGTAGAATTTTCTGCAGATCACCCCGCATCCCACACTGATATAAACCAGAGTCATCTTTTCGAAGTGCTCTCATGATCACAGAAATCCATCCCTGTCCGGTGTCTGTCAGGTCAACTGAGCGACGCAGTGCAGGGTTACGGTGCATCCTTTCCAACAAAGGGAAACTGAAGGCTAAGACTGGACAAAATTCCTGTGACAGCTCCTTGCACCAGAATTTCATCTTATGTAAACTCTCATGCATGTTGTATGAGCAGTTAGCTCTGAAGAAGTCTCCTTCTGCTTGCAGAAACACTTGCAGGTCCTCACTTGACATGCATGACCCTTCCAAAGAAAAAAGAAAGATGATGCTAGAATATTTTAGTATGCCAGTTTTTCTTATGTTACGTCACTAATAGCATTCTTACCCTAAGCCTCTGATGAGAGTAATTTTGCAAGTCTGTCTAAATAAACACCTATGTTCAGTCTTGGCACCACTCACTAATTTTTTTTTCCCTTCTTTTTTTTTTCCAATAAGCTGTTCCTAACAGGCAATTTTCAGCCTGAACATTTTATCCTCCCATGGACAATTGGGAATCTTATTCCCTGTCTTTCCTTAGCTGGCCTGAGTGAAAAGTGTGCAAGCAAATGCACAGTTTGTGCAATGTGTGCAACAGGCAGAGACTATCTTCTTCTTTAGAGAAATATGGGGTCTCTGAGCCTTACCTGGTAGTGACAGCAAGAAGAGCAGGGCTGGAAAACCTCCCATCCTGAAGTAGCAAGTAGTTTAGGTCATGGAGAAAAAATGTATCCTACAGCGTCTTTATCACTGGGAAATTCTCTAGTGTGGAGGAAGCTAATTGGCTTTGTCACTTACTGGCATCTGCTGCCCCAGAATGATGAGGCCAGTTGGGAGTTACTGAGAAAACCGCAAATTCAATATACTTTTTAGATGGGAAGGCTGCTTAATCTTTATTGGTTGCTTTTCACTTTAACAGCACCACTGTCTAGATAGCCTTATTTAGCAATCAGACTGTATGGCTGGAAAAGAAATAGGCATTTTCTGTCTGTAGTGCCACCTTGACACATTACAAGAGCAGCTTTCAGTTGTATATGTTCCTCATTACTGCCGTTTTGCACTTTCCTGCAAGCTAAATGGTGCTGGCCGGGTGTATCAAGAGGCTCAGGGCATTTCTGTACACTACACACAGAGCAGCATGTTCTAAAGGTTACCTCTTCTTTGAATGATTTATTATGATCTAATGCACTCCAAATCTTTATCATGAAGTCACACTAAGCAGGATAATCAAAGTTGATTTTATTTATCTTTGCAAGCAATGTAGGCAAAAGATATGTAAATGGCTTTGGGTTTGGAGTAGAGAAGTGGGCTTAGTTGAATGCTTGTTGACTTTGTTTTTTGTGTGAAATTCAGCATGATGTAATGAGAACTCTTCCTTGCAGATTGAATTGCAGCTTCACTCCTGGG
>JAUBNY010000997.1:1816247-1829547 GCA_032275445.1 Crypturellus soui
GGCGCGGCCCGCGGCGGCGCGGGCGCCCCCTGGCGGCGCCGAGGGCGGCGAGGGGCTGTTCGTGGCGCTGGGCGCGGGGCTGGCCGCGCTCAGCCACCCGCTGCTCTACGTGAAGCTGCTCGTGCAGGTGCCGGCGCGGCGCGGCGCGGGGCCCCGCGGCGAACGGGCACCCTGTGGCGGGGGGGAGGGACGTATAAGCGCCCCTTATATAACGGGCATGAGGGGCTAGGGAACCCCTATGTAGCTGGGGGGGGGGGTTATATCCACTCTAACCTTTATGGAGGGCACCCCTATACAAGGGCTGTACCCCCCTATACACCACCATGGCCACGCTATACATTGGGTACCCCTGAGCGGGGCATGGGGAGCCCCGCTATAGGGACCCCTTTGCAGTTTGGATCCCTGTAGGAAGTGTAGGGGGGAGACACCCTCCACAGCAAGGACCTTCCCATAGCAGGGGATGGAGACCCCATGCAAGGGGGACCCTCTATAGAGCGGGGCAATGGGGACGCCTTAATGTAACAGCAAACACGACCTGGATAATCGTCATCCTTTATAACGGGACGAGACCCTACAGACAGGGCAATGGGTCTCCTATGTGATGGGGACCCCTATATAGGGACCCCTATGTAAACAGGGAGACCCCCCGATACAACGGGATGAGGCCGCCCCGTGCAATGGTCCCACCCACAACAGGACCCCATAAAAGAGGGGGTGGGAAGGGACGTCCTGCGCCGTGGGGACCCCGCGGAGGGGGCAGGAAGCCCCTCGGGACTCGGGATGAGCCTGGCAGCAGCGGGAGGCGACGCGGCGGGCGCGGGGCCGCAGCAGGGACGGAGCGACGGGGCCTCTCCCGAAGGTCGGGCACGAGCCGCTGCCGCCGACGCTCGGACGGAACGTGCTGGGGAGAAGAGTGCTCTACCTGCCCGGCTTCTTCACGTACGGTGAGCGCCCGCGCGCCCGGCCCCGCGCCGGGAGCCGCCTGCGGGGGGGACGGGGAGATCTGGGGCTCTCTGGACCCCGCAAAGGCCAGCACGGGCCAAATCTCAGCAGCATCTCCGTGCCGGCAACGCCGCTGAAGGGCAGAGGACACGTAAAACGCTATGAGTAATTGAAAAGCCATTGGATTAACGTGTCCGTTGGTGCAAAGAGGGGAAAAAAAGAAGGTGCTGGCCCTGGTGCAGCCGTAGGGAGGCTGGATCACGAAGAGGGGGCTCTGCAGAGCCCTCCAACCTCAGCACGTCCCAGGCATCACTGGAGGACGCTCCCCCGTGTTGCTGCCCATTGGGAAGCCCATTCCCTGCCTTGAGTTGTGCCTCGGGGACGAGCCCGTTCCCGGCGGCACAGACTGTAACGGGAAGGGGCTCGTGCTCGTGCTCTGTTAAACAGGGGTTTGCACAGGGTAGGTGTGCTGGTGGAGGGTTTTTGCACGTGTAAGAGATGATCACGCTCCTTTTTTTGCTACAAAACAGTCCTGCAATAACTTGGCCTCCTGCCCTGCTCATTTGTATTGTAGATGGAGCCCTAAAGGGACAGAAATACCAAGAAAAGGGAAGGTAATATATTTAGAAGGGGAAAAAAGGTATTTTCTCTCTCTGTGGGTGGAGCAGCGTGGGAGAGGTGGGGAACGCTGTGAGACCCTGGGGATCTTTCCCTCTTCCATAGAAGGTCTGGGGAAGAGGACTGTGTAATGCTGAGAGCAGCCCTGGGCTGATCCCAGAACAGGCAGCAACAAGCGGGACATTATCCCTCCTGCCTTAGGGGAGCTCAAAGCACCTCGTAGCCCTGTCAGGTAGACCAGAATTAGCCCCCAGATCTGGAGTTATCCTATCAATTTGGACAGATATCATGATTTACTTGCTTTATCTTGCCTGAAATAGAGGTTTTCTAACAGATCGGTCACGGGAAGCCCGCAGGCAGCTGCGGCGCCGCGCGAGTCCCGCTGCGGTTTCGCTGACGACAGCCTGGTGTTTTCTTACCCAGCCAGACACATCGTGGAAGTGGATGGGAAGAAAGGCCTCTTCCGTGGCCTGACCCCTCGGCTCGTCTCCAGCACCTTGTCCACCATCACCCGCGGGAGCGTCAAGAAGGTAAAGGCCGGCTTCTCTCTCCATAATCAGCCCTCGGATCGGCCCCGGCTATCGGAGCGGAGCGGAGCCAGGGGGCCTGCACGTGCTCGCTGCCAGCCACGGCTGTGCGGAGAGGGGACAGATCCGCTTCCCGCCACCCTGAGCGGCTCCCCGGGACAGCAGAATGATGCCCGTGCCCCCAAACTTGCCTTTTGTCCCTTGTAAGCAGTCTCAAGTCCTGGCTCTTCCTCACCGTTTCCTCCCGTCCTCAGATCCCAGGATTTGGGTTCAGCACCTGTCAGTTTTGTCCATGTGGTTCTTTCCCTGCTCAGGCCTTTCCACTGGAGGACATGGAGCACGTTTCCAACAAGGATGATGTGAAGACTTCCCTTAGGAAGGTGGTGAAAGAGGTGAGAGGTGGCGCCCAGCTGGGCACAGGTTGGAAAACATCATTTGTTGGTATTGCACGTTAACAAGTGGTGGGGGAGTTCATCTGATGACCTAGAGATCAGGGGAGGATCAAACAGCAAGTTGTGTGTGTGAAATTACTTAGAAAGAAACTCCGAGGGTTTCAGACCCTGACCCTTAGTAGCCACTTTGGGATCAGCTGTAAAATATTTCATAGAAATAGTAGTGGGATGTTTACCCCTTGCAGCAGATTCCAAGAGAGGTCTGGGACAGGTTTCCCTGCAGAAAGGGAATGGGATTGAGCTGTGCGGATGGGGCAGTTTCTCATAGTGTGACTTTTCCTGCCCTTCCCAGACCTCTCATGAGATGATGATGCAGTGCGCGTCCCGGGTCGTCTCGCACCCCCTGCACGGTGAGTCCTACCTGCCCTGGACCGAGCAGCCCTTGTCCAGGCAGCGCGCAGCCTCCAGACCCTCTTTACTTGATGCATTTTTCCCCTCTCTCTGGAAAGTGGCTCTGAGTCTGCAGAATGGATGCAGATCCAGCCTGTTCACTTGGGAATCCTAATGGTCAGGGTGGCTGTTGGGAATAACCCAAACGAGCATCGCAGCAAATGAGCAAACGAGCTCATCCTAGAGATCCCGCTGGGGCCAGCAAATCCTCTCTCCACTTCCAGATCAGAGGAGAGAGAGACTCGGTCTAACAAATTCTGAGATGCTTAAGAGAACTGAGAGCAGCTGGAAGTGAGCTGAGGGAAGGGAGGACGCAAGGGTTAGCTTGGATTTTCCTTCAGATCCATCAGACTAATGAAATTTGGTCACTTTTGGGTTGTTAATGCTGTGTTTCTTTCTTCCTAGTAATCTCTATGCGCTGCATGGTCCAGTTTGTAGGCCGGGAAGTCAAATACAGGTAAATAGGGGCAGCTCGAGGGTTTTGGGTGCAAAAAAGCTGGAATGGGGCAGGGCAGAGGCTTCCGGGCATGGGGATACGGTGACCCAGGAAGTCTGGGAGCCCAAAGAACAGATCTGAGCCCTGGCTAGAGAGTGGGTGACTGCCCAGTGAAGGGAGCGGAGGAAGGTTGGGATCTGCCTGCGCCCTGGAATGCCTGGTAATTCCATGCCTCATTCCAGAGGGGGTTCTAATGGATGCACACTGCTCATTACACAGCTGTTTTCCTGCCTTTTTGCATTAGATGCCACTAGAAAGCAAAGCAGGGGTGGCAGGGGCGGCCCCAGGCTGTGCTCTGGCCGTGCGCACCCACGTGCTTTCCGCGCTCCTTTTCGGTAGCTCCGCGGGTGGCAGTGCCCCTCTGCAGGTGACACTGCACGGGCAGCCACCTGCAGGGAGCCCGGGCAGGGCCACAGCCGCAGCACGAGCCCCAGGGCAGGACAGGGCTCCCCTGCTGAGGATGAGCCGGGGCAGAGCAGCCTACGTGCCATGCTCATGCCACGCTCGTGCCACGCTCGTGCCACGCTCCTCTGCAGGCTCTTCTGCCCTCAGCTCCTAAATGCAGCTCCAAGCTGAGCAGCAGCCCAGGTTGGTTGCAGGTGGCAGTGACCATCCCGAGCGGGTTGAGGACGGTGTTTTCGCTGCTTTGGGGGCACAGCGTGGGACGGGGGCGCTGCCGGGGCTGCTCGCTGCAGCGCGCGGAGCCGGGCCGGGCTGCAACCTCGCTCACAGCGCTGCTGCTTCCTCCACAGCGGCGTGTTCAGCGCCATCGGCAGGATACTGAAGGAGGAAGGGATCCTGGGATTCTTCGTGTACGTGAGTTCTTGCTCAGATACTTGCTCCTGGGGCCAGCGGGTGCTGACGGCTCTCCCAGTTGCTCTGCAAACACAAAGAAGTTACATTCGGTTCCCTTTAGTGTGCAGTCTTGTTCCTGGGACACTCAGTCACTCCGATAAGCAGAGATTAAAACTGTGCCTTTGGGAGAACTTCAGCTCCATCAAGGTTTGGCCCAAGGGAAGAACCAGATCATATCTTCAGTATAGCCCAGGAAAAAACCCTTATTTTTTCCTACTTTTTTTCCTCAATGTTTCTCTGTGTTTCAGTGTAGGGCATTTCAACCACTTGTTTGTACCCTGGGCACAAAGAGCAAGTGCAACAAGGCCCCATGTTGAAATGAAAACCACAGCCAGGATAGGAAACACATTCCTCTTCAGAGCACCCTGTAATTAGCACCTGTAATTAGCTGGTGGCTCGTGCTGGCAGCAGCTCTGTCCATGCGTCAGGAGCACCTAGTGTGTTGCTGCCTGAACCTGTGCAGGGCTCAAAAGGGCTTCTGCCCAGGAACAAAGCAAGGCAAATTGGTGGCACTGCTAAAGCTGAGTCTGCGGGTACATTTTTATTTCAAGCCTTCATTAGCACTTTTGCCTTTTTTTCATGTTTTGTTAAAAAGTGGAGGCACCTGCTGCCTCTGCTCCCAGCGGGTGGGTAACTCATTTCATCACACCAGTAATACTAAAGCTAGCTCCAAAACGCTGGGAACAGCTTCTGGGCCAGATGCATTTTGCTCCCGAATCTGAAATGGGAAATCTGGGCCTTCACATGACGCGTGACCACGTTGGGAAGAGGAAAGCAGCCGCAGGGGCCTTGCACCCTCCTCCTTTGGGGATGAAGTCCAGAGGTCACAGAGACCTCCCTGGCCAAGCGCCACCAGATCTTCCTCTTGCCGAGCTCTGGGCCCCAAATCCCCTCCGTTAAACACAAATCCCTCCTGTCCCATGTCCTGGGGTGGCTGTTCTCCCCGGCTGGAGCACATTGCCCATCACACTCCCCTCTCCTCCATCTGGGCACCGTGCTGGGAAAACACGTGAAAAGCCAGCTGCGTTTCCTTCCCCCACATAAAATAAACACCCTTGGTAGCCTAATTAAACTTAATAGTTCACAGGAAAGGCTTTAACACGGCCCAAAATGTCTCAGGAGGCCTCTGAAGTTATACACGTTCTCCGACTCCGCTCGGAAATCCCAAGGCCATGGAGGGATTGTGTCTGTAGGACCAACCTGCTCCCTTTCTGCTCTCAGCCCTTCCAGTGCAATCCAAACATATCCACACCCTGGAAAAATCTCTGAGGGTCACTTATTTCTCATCCTTATGATCCAGACACAGCATTATCAGCAGCACACGCTCACGCTGAATGCATGCCTGGCTGGAGATAAATCCCTCCCCTGAAACGCTTTGGAGTTTCATTCCCCGATGTCTTTATCTCACTCCCTCTCGTATCTACAGCAGCCTCTTGGCTGCCAGCAGGGAGAAGGGTGATTGCAGGGCTCAAACAGACACTCAAACTGTCACACACAGCTCAGAAAGGGCTTGTCCCAGCCCTCCAGCACTGGCATTTCTCTTGCTGCATTATAGAAGTAGTTGGGTTGGGTCATTGCATCCTCATCTGCTGCTCTGGCTTTTGAGCTTTTAATGATTTATCATTAAAATTCTCCTCTTAGCCCCCAAATCCTTGCCTGGGTCTCCAATTCTGCTCAGGCCTCGGCAACAGGCAGTTTGACTAAAAGTGAAGCCATTGGGCTGGGTCAGAACACACAGCAAATGCAGTTTGGGAAGAAACATCTTGGTCTTACTTGGTGTCAGGGAAGCTCTTTGACATGTTTCATCCTAAATTAAGGCAGATTAAGGAGGCAGCAGCGCAGGGAGATGCTGCTGCCGGGAGTACTGACCCTCCTCAGTGAGAGCTGAAAGCAGAGGCAGCAGGTTGGGACCTTTCTAATCCTTATGTCTTTTTTTTTATTCCTCCTCTTTTGCCGTTTTAGTGGCTTAGTCCCTCACATCCTGGGGGATGTCATCTTCCTGTGGTGCTGCAACCTCCTGGCTCACTTCATCAACACATACGCGGTGGACGACAACGTGAGTTACTCCCTGTTGCAGGGCCTCGATGGGGAGCAGGGGCTGGTCGAGCACAGCCGCGGGGCTCTGCCCTGCTGCTCTGCCCCAGCGGGCTCACCCGGGCTCGGGGACGTCGCGCGGTGACCGCGGCGCTCCGCTCACGGCCACCTCCTCCACAATCCGTTCGGTTTCTGTCCTTCCAGTTCAGCCAGGCGTCGGTGATCCGGAGCTACACGAAGTTCGTGATGGGGGTACGTAGGCAACGTCCTTTCCACCTCCTCCTGCCCGTCTGCAGTGAGAGAGTCGGGGAAGAGGCTGTAGCATTTGAAGCCTGGGCTTTTTATCGGAAGCTCGGGATAACTTGGCTAACGTGCAAAAGCCAGAACAGCAGTAACGAGCACTTTGGCACGATGGCCAGCGGAGAGATGCTACCAGGTTTCTTTGCCTGCAGATCGCCGTGAGCATGTTGACCTACCCCTTCCTTCTCGTGGGAGATCTCATGGCAGTGAACAACTGCGGGTACGTCGGTCTCGTGGAGATCTAACGTTTTTGTGCCTCCCTTCCACCCGCTTCTTGTCCGGATCCTTTGCTAACAATCGTGAAGCTTTCACACAAACCGTAAACTATACGGTGCCTTGCAGAGCCACTCATGTCCTGTCCCAAATTGCTTAGAGTTTTAGATCAGAGGGTGCAGACTGGAGCAGGATAAAGGCCGAAGTGAAGAGGAATAGGCAGTTGTGGTGGCACCGGCTGGGCTCAGCTGGACCAGAGGCAAAAGGGATCAGAAGGATTTAATGACTCACAGCAGCACAAGGGAAAGCAGAGCTCTTGATGCAGTGCGAGAGCAAGGGCAGCCCTGGGAGGGAGTTGAGCGGGGCAGGGACGGCTCCTTCGGCCCAGCTTGCTTTGCCAGTCCCGCTCCAGCCCGTTGCTCTTGTGCCCATGTTCACGGGCAGCCCCTAGGGCTGTGTTGCCGTGATGCTCGTCCTCGAAGGCGCAGATGCAGCCTGTGGGGCTGGACTCAACGCATCCAGGTAGCGCTACTTGTTCGTGCACTCAGGGGTAATTCCATTACGTGATCTGTTGCCGTTCAAATAACAAAGCAGTCGTTTGGCCTCCAGCCCAGTGCAGACACTGTTTCCATGTCCCCACTTACACTTCTCGTTGCTCTTGGGTTACTTCCTGGCCTGGGTAACACGCGGCCGCCGTCTCCGCTCTGTGTCATTGTCACGCAGGTTGCGCGCCGGCCTCCCTCCCTACGCTCCCGTCTTCACGTCCTGGATCCACTGCTGGAGGCACCTCAGGGACCAGGTGAGGGAGCGCAGGGCCGCTCGCAGGGCTTCCTCGGTGGCCCTGGTGCAGGGGACGGGTGACACTTCGGCTGCCTCAAGTAACCCTCCTGCTCCTCTTCCTCAGGGCCAGCTGTTCCGCGGCTCCAGCCTGCTCTTCCGCAGGGCGCCCGCGTCCTGCTTCCCCTTGGATTAACTCCCCCGGCTCGCGGGGAGGAGCGATGAACTTGGACTCCTAGAGAAACTCCAAGCCTGTTTTGATATCTACGTATTGTTCCTTTCCAGTCCCAAATCCACAGTGCCAGAACAAGCCGCCTCCGCTCCAGCAAGGCCAGTGAGAAACCGGCCTGCAGCGAGCTGGTTTCAGACTCCAGCGGGGCCAAAACCCCTTCCTTGCAGCCAACTCGGCCGGGATGCGTAGCAGAAGGTAATTGGCCCTTTGGTCCAGGCTGCTGGAGATACCGGAGCAGCCTGTTTTTGAAGTGGAAAATGCCCAGGTACTAAACAAATCGGCCCCGAAGCATTTGCTGAGACCCAGTGCAGGGACAAAAGACTGCTTTGTTCTGCCCCCGCTGAGAAGAGGCGAAAGATCCAGTGTTGTTTTGCTGGGAAAGCCGTGCTAATACATCTCCCATCGCATCCCTCTGGGCCCACGTTTGTGTGACTGGGAGCTCATTCCGGGTGAGAGCAACCCTGGGATCCGTGTCTGTGGGTTTTGTGAGTACCTGAGGACTGGGGAACACACCACCTCCTCCGGGCATGAAAGGAAAGTGATAATGGAGCAGATAATGGAAACAGCATCCTAAAGGGGCAGATAGATTTTGTCTGCAGGATGGTGTTGGGACTTGGAAGGTGAAGGCAGCCCTCGGAGGGATGTGCACCGCACACTGACCGCTCCGGGACAGCTGGTGGCCACAGTCCGGATCAGTGGGATCGGCTGTATTGAAGTTACAATCAGGAGTGCTCAGTCCTGCTAGGTACAGCCCAGGTGAGCAGGGCACGCGCATCCCTGGGGAGAGGCCGACGGACAAGGAGCTGTGCAATATTGTGCAGGGTCTCTCCCTGTGGAACGCCGGGAAGCAGGAGGACTCGCCTTACAATACAGACACGAGCTCTGTTCCTGTCTAAAATGAAGGAATAAACCTGTAGCTGGCCAAAGACTCGAGAGGCATCGGGATTAGGGGCTCTTCACACAGAAGGACCTGAAGATGCTCAGACGTGGTCGGGCTTTTGCATAGCAGAGCCCACCCCGCAGCAGGGCAGGGTTTATCCTCAGCTCCCCAGAACGCGTTTTTTTGCACCAACCTGTGCTGTCGCTGCGGCCAGGCCGACCTGCCCCGTTCCGGTTCCCCTCTTGCTCTACGACGCAGTCTTTTGCATCCCGTTCTGCACTTCTCTGTCACAGGACTCAGGAGGATCTTCTGGGGACCGAGTTCCCACGTGCTGCTAACACCCACTGACGTCCTGCCCTGGAGCCCCAGGGCGTTTCCCAGGTCTCTCTCCTGCTCCCTGGGCGGCTTCTTGGCGCCCGCAGGGATTTGAGAGCTCACTGGGGTCACATCTCATGGCTTCAGGACCTGCTGTTGCACAGGGGCTTTCCTCCGCGGACGGCTCCATCTGCATCTCCGGGCCAACGTCTGGGAGACGCTGACAGGGGCTGCGTGTGCTGGACCAGCCGTCCCAAGCCCAGATCCCCTCGGTGTCACGCGGTCGGTCCCCTCCTTCCTTCCCCCTCAGCCTTCCCCCCGTAGAGCTTACCTTACAGCCCCATAAGTAAAATAATGCATGGTCCTATTCTGTAACACGAGAGATGATTTCAAAGAGGATTTAACTGTGCTCTGAAATACAGCTATAAAAACTTCTCCTGGGTGTTTTCTTTTTACAGATATTTATTTGTACTGGATAATCGTTTTCCTAGCTCAGAGATGATTCTGGATGAAGCAGGCATCCCATTTCTTCCCCATAGGGCAGGAACTCAGATGCTTGTTGCAAACCAAGATGCCTCCAGCTCCTCTGCGGCCCTGCGCAGGATTTGCAGGGTGGGTTTTGGGGGAACAAGTGGCACTGGGTGCCCCTGGGCCGAGCAGGGAGGTGGCTGCTTGAAACTCCACTAACACCAGTTCCACCTTTAAAGGCAGCAAAAAAAAACACGTTCAAACTGGAAAAAATATATAGGTATTTTATATGTTTGTGAAAACAGCACCCAACAGAGCTGTCCAGGGGAGCCGTCTGGAAAAGGGGTCGCACGTGGTGGCCAACACGGGGCACTTGGTTTTTCACATCGTGAGCTGGTTTCCTGCCTCTCCGCAGCCAACACTGTCTCACAGCACCTGCTCAGGGAGAATTGTACTTAAATCCTCACAATTACAACCACTTTGTGCTGCTCACAAACTTGTCAGCCTCCCGGTGTGGCCTGGCTGCAGCCGCTGTAGTGAAAGACACTGTTTTTCCTTTAACTATTTCACCCACATCTGCCCCAGATGCAACTTCTGATCAGTTTAAACATAACTAAACCAGGTTTCAAAGATAAAAGATCAAAAGCATGGGGGGATGTACAACCTCAGCGTTAGCCCAAACCAGGTTGCTATCAGCAGGACAGTGAAACATTTTCTTACCTTCTCCCGCTTTCTGGCCTGGGCTCTTCCTCACCTCCAGGAGGACCTGCCCTGGGGACCACATCCGCGCCAGGGACCAGCCCGAGCTCTGCCTGGGCGTCTACCTGCTCTTCAATCACAGCCAGCGGGTGCTGGGGCCTCGTTAGCGCCCTGCCCGGTGCTCACAGGGCTCTGTGCCCACAACGGGGGCATCCAGGCTGGAGCCGGGTCAGTGCAGCCGGGAGAGCCGTGTGGGATGGAGCCAGGCGGCTCCAGGACTCTGTCCCTTCGCTCTCCAGCAAGGAAACGAACCCGGGTTTAAACATCGACTCCTGCGTGAGACCGGGGTGCAGGGCGATGCCTTCCCCTGCGTGTGGAGTTTACGGGCCCCGGTGGCCAGTGGGGACTGCCGGGACCCGGCTGCTCCCGGCTGCCGGCAGAGAGGGAAGCTGAGGTGAAGCCGCCCCCGCTGTCCCTGGGGATCGTGGATGCGGCCGCTCAGTTCCGGCTGCCACGTCCCGCAATTCCCGGGCGGCTCTTGGGGGGCACTTCGAGCCCCAGAGCACCGCGGCGCCCGCAGCCCCATGTGCGGGACGGGGCTGCCGCCATCATCTCATCCTCTACCCCCTCGCAGCCATCCCGCTAAATCCGCCCTGGCGCCGCAACTCCCGTCTCCGCGGGATGAGGCTGGCCGGGCAGGCAGCCTCATGGTGTCCGTCCTGCCGGGATGTGTCCGGGAGGAAGGCCCCGCGCCGCTGTCCCCGCAGCCGCAGGGCCCCGTCCGGCGGCACCGACGAGGAAGCGTCGCTGCGGCCCGGCCGCCCTCGAGAAGGGAGTTCGCCCCGTTCCCCGCAGCGCTGGAATTGGAAAGTAACCCCCAAGGGCGCTCGTGCTGCTGCGGGGAGGGGAAGCCGGATGGAGCTGCTCCCTCCTGCTGGGAATCCCTCGGGATCACGGCTCGGAGCGGATCCCGGCTCCGCTCTGGTCTCCACAGCGCCGAGACGGAGGGGACGCGCCTTGTCCAAGGCGCGAAAGGACAGAGGGGAGCAACAGCAAGGACATTCCTGTGGGAAATGAGGGAAAAAAAGACCCCAACTTTGGAGCTGGTTCCGTGCCAAGAGCGAGGCGCAGATGGGGACGGAGGAGGTGGCCACGCTACAACACGGGGCCGGCCCGGTCGGGCGGGAGAAGGGCCGCGGCCTGCAGCGCCGACGAGCAGTCGGGAGCCGTTTGGAAACCCCTTGGAGCGGGCAGGTCCCCGGCACGGCCACGGGGAGGCCGCGCGGCGCCGAGGGGACGGTGGCGACGGGACCACGCCGCCCCCGAGCCCCCCCGGCTACCGCGGCCTCCGGAGGGAGGAGGGAGCCTCGGGGAGCTCCCGGGAGCCGGTAAATCCGTCTCTCCCGCTCCAACTCCTCTCCCCACTGCACCCGCTCGACGCTGCCCCTCGCCTCCGTGGCCTTGCTTAAAACCCTCCCGCAATGCCGTAATCTCTCCCAGTCGCGTTTCTTCCTTAAGAGCGGCCGGCGCGGCTCTTGTCACGCTGCCAAAGGAGGCTGGGAGCGCGGTCACATGCCTCAAAGTTTTACAAGCGGCGGAGCCGTCTCGGCAGAGCCGGCCAGCGACACGGGGCGCGCGCGCCGCCGCTCCCCTCGGGCTTCCCGCGTTTCCGAAGGACAAAGACGTCGGGGTGGGTTCGGCGCGTTTTGTTTTCTCCCGAGGGCCGGCGTCGGGGAAGGGGGGCACAGGAGGACGGAGGCGGAGAAGGGGGGAAGCCGCCCGCGAGGCTCCCGAGCGGCTGAGACGTCGCCGAGAAACTCGGAGCAGGAAAAGCCGGGACGGGAGGGAAGGGGTGGCGGGAGGGGGCGGAAAGGGAAAAAGGAGAGAGGGGAAGAAAAAAAAAATAAAAAAAAATAAAATATGATGACGTCACTCGGAGCAGGGGTGCCTTCCCCGCTGCCTGTCAGCTGCGACTGAAAAGAACTGGGCAATAAAACAACAGCCGCCTCTGTCTCCCTCGTTAAACACGGCGCTAATTGGATGTTAATGTCGCCTTGCTCTCGCCGCGGCCGCCCGCCCGGCCGCCCGCCGAGGCTCCGCGCGCCGGGGCCGCGCGCGCTCCCTCCCTCGGCTCGCGGACCGGAATGATCCAGGCGCCGGGAGGCTCCTAAGAAAAGGGAGGAAGGCGAGGAGCCGCGGCGAGCGGGAGCGCCGGGGAGGGCCGCGGGCTGCCGCGCGCCGCCGCGCTCGACGGTTTCCCGGGCATTGTCCTCGCCGCGCCGGCGCTGTTTTTCCATCCGTTCCGTTTTTCTTTTATTATTTTTTTGCCGCTTTCTTCTTCGCCCTCCCCGTTTCCCTTTGCGTTCGGGTCCAGCGTGCTGGGCCAAAAACACCCCACACGTTTTCTTTTTCTATTTATTTTGAAAAAACAAAATCCAAGAAACAGAGTTGTTCAGTGACGACACCCCCCAGCCTCCTCCCGGCTCCCCCCTCGCCGCCCAGCCCGACACCCCCCGGCACGTGGGAAGCGGCGGGTCTCGGGAGCCGGCGCGGGACGCGGCCGCTCGCCCGGGTGCTCCGTGGCGGGGCCGCGGCGGGTGCCCCCGCGCGACGCGCGCGTCCTCCCCCGGCCGCCGTCCCCGCGGGCAGCGGGGAGGTGAGTGGCGTCGGGGGCGCTGGGAGCGGGTGGGCGCCGCGGAGGGCGGGCGGGAGGCGGAGGTTGCCCGGGGTGGCTGCCGGAGCGGGGGGAGATGGCGGAGTAAAGTCCTACCTGGGATCGGTGCCAACTTCCTGCAAAGGGTTACAGCCCCGCGGCTGCGAGCCCACCAGAGGCGAGCCCGCCGCTGTCACGCGTCCAAAGGCGAGCGAGGAAGACGGCGGGAGCAGGTACCGCCGATGCCGAGCGGCCTCGTCCGCCCGCGGCCCCCGGGGTGGCGGCGCCGCTTGTTTTGATTTAAAAAAAAAAACGCAGAAAGAACGAGAGAGAAAACTCCGCTCCGAGGCCCAGGGGAGACTCGGGCTTCCCCCGCGCCGCGCGGGCGCGTGGGGCCCTGCTCCCGCCGCGTGGGCGCCGCGGGGCGCGTAGAGGCCGCGCGGGGGGCG
>JAUBNY010000997.1:1845850-1881746 GCA_032275445.1 Crypturellus soui
AAGAAAGAAAGAAAGAAAGAAAGAAAGAAAGAAAGAAAGAAAGAAAGAAAGAAAGAAAGAAAGAAAGAAAGAAAGATCTAGGGATCTAGGGATCTAGGGATCTAGGGCAGGGTTTGGTATGGGACTTGCTTCTCCTAACATAAAATCTGATGAATTCTCTGTGCATTTCTCTTTGCAGGACCCCAGAGTAGCAGATTCCTGGATAAGGATCATCTCCTTGGCCAAGCCCGCCATGGTCCCAAGCTGTCCTTGAGGCTGAGGTAGTAGATTGAATAGTTGTGGAGTCCTATCCTCCCTTTGAGCTAACTATACAATCTACTGTCTTTCCTAAGGAGACAGTCAGGTCATCAGTTATCATCATCCACTTCAACGAGCATGGAAGCAGGTGGTGCAAGTAATCCTGCCCTTGTTCAAGGTTGGTGATCCCATGAGACCTTTGTACTGCTCTGTGGAGGTGAGGTAGTAGGTTGTATAGTTTGGTGGGAGGGATTTTATCCCATTTCAGGTGATAACTATACAGTCTATTGCCTTCCTTAAAGAGCAGCAAAACCACCTGGGGACTGGCTCAGCCACATTGCTCCAGAAACATCACTGCTTTGTGAAGAGAATCCCAAACCGCAGCATGGAGCTGTTGAGCTCTTACAGCCTCCAGGATTATGTTCTTCTAGGGATTGCTCCATGCCTCAAGCATACAGAAAGCAAACCATCTACTTAAAGAAAATTTATATCTTCTCTTTAGCTGTTGCAAGAAACAGTGAAATGAGCTGGTGCATTAGCTCCTAGTGCATCAACTCCTATTTTTCCAGAAGATACGATCAACTTGGGGAAGGTTTAGATGTGCCATTCTTTTCTTGTCAGGAGGGTAGTAGAAACTTTGGTACAAAGAGGATAGATCTGAGCTTGGGATTTAAGCTTTTTGCACCTAATTATGAAGTTTAGGTCAAAA
This sequence comes from Crypturellus soui, assembly GCA_032275445.1. Lineage (NCBI taxonomy): Eukaryota > Metazoa > Chordata > Aves > Tinamiformes > Tinamidae > Crypturellus > Crypturellus soui. The sequence goes on from JAUBNY010000997.1 coordinate 1,846,797, forward strand.
AACAGGTTCATGAGCAAGCTTAGTCTGTGAAATCAAAGCCCTGGAAGTTTTGTTAGCTCCTTGTTCAGTAAGTACATTCTGGTTTTGGACTAGTTCCCAGCTCTCCAAGGGCATGAAATTAGAGGGTGGTTCTTTCTGATTTGATAACCCACGTCAGCCTAACACACATGCAAAACCTAGCTTGTAGATTAGGGCTGCTAGGCATTTACATGTGATAGAGCCACCAATTCAGGCTGAATCCCAGAGCCACCAATTCAGACTGAAGCCCTGTCCTAGAGAAGAGACAGTTGAGGAAGAGGTGGGAGCCAAAGGGAATGAGTCCCAATCCTTGTGGGCTCTCCCAGATCAGTAGCCTTGACATCTGGCAATGGACATACGAAAAGGCAGCATGTGTCAGAGCTCTGCTACTTGACGAGGGACAAGGAATAGTCCTTTTTCTCTTCCTTAGAAACAAATAGGATCATCCCTCTGCCATATTCCAGTGGAAATAGGATCAGAATCAAGAGTAGGTCTGTAACCTGCACCAGCTCTTCAAGGGAGGACATCTTGGGCCATTATCTTTGCCATCTCATTGTCAGGAAAAGAAGTGAGATCAGAGACATCAAAGACAAGGGGCAGGCAGAGGATGCGTGGTCAGATGAAGTGGGGAGAAGAGCTGTAAAAAGAAATTGGAGCTTCAGCCTAGGGAACATGTGAGGAAACATAGAGGTGTCTGCTTGGGTCATGGACTTCCAGAAGTGAAGCACTTTGAGGCTTCTGGAGCTGGGATTGAATCTATGTGACTTGCACAGGCTGAGCAGTAGTTGCTGGGCGGGGATGCTGCAGACTCAGAAATGCACTTCTCTTGCCATCGATCTGGCTCTTCAGCACTCTTCACTGCACAAAACTACAGCCTGGTCCTCACCTGCACGTTACTGTCCTCTAGATTCTTGCTGTGGGTTTCTCAAATTACTCAGAAGTCACCAAAACAGCAGCAAAAAAACTGTGAGCAGGGCGACACTTATTCAGTATTTGAGAAGTATCCCCTGGAGAAGGCTTATTTGGTGTGTGGCAAATGAAGTCCCTTCAGGCCGTGCTTTTCCCCCTTTCCGTTGCATCGATGTCAGCTCAGGGACTTCTAAGCGGCGAAATGGGGTGAGCCAGAAGCTAAGAATAAAACATTACTGGCGATGCCGTCCTGTGAAAACCAAGTTATTCTGACTTCTCCCAGTGCTTTTCCCCACAAGCGTGGCTGGGGAGCAGGAACATCCGAGGGGGTGGCTGGTGCTCCTGACACTCCATGCCGCCCGGAGCATGGAGGGGAAGGGGGAAGGAGGACTTCGGAGTGGGCCACAGTCAGGATGTGGCGAGGATGGGGCGGGGGGACTTGGGTTGGCCAAGCAGCTGAAGCCACCGCAACAGTGAGGAGGGGGGACAGGGACCTTCTTATCTAGAAGAGCAGCCACCGCAGCGCCGTCGGCGCCGGAGAGCTGCTTCCCCTCATCTCACTCCGGGTCCCCACCAGCCTCCTGGGGCTTGGCCTGAGCTGCTGTCCCCCAGCGAGGCCGAGGAGGGACGATGGCCATTTCCCTGCTGGTCACCATGTGGAGCACGGAGTGGCACGGAGCGCTCTGGATAGGGCGGGAAGGGAGGACAGGAGATGGCCCCTACTCACAGGGAAAAACAAGGTTGTGTTCCCTATGGCAACCCACCTGGGAATGAGGGGTGCGGAATAAATAAATAGAGCGGCCGAACTGCCCTGGTCAGCATCCCACATCCCCCCAGCCAGGGGCTGAGCTGGGATAACTCCTGGCGAGGTTCAGCCTCCCCGTGACAGAGCTGGCTGCGTGTCTCTGGACAGAAACGTCCTTCCTCGCGCCCTTTCCCGGTTCAGCTCCTGCTTGCTGTCAGCCCGGGTGCATCTGTGGCCCTGGGGCTCCAACCCAGCACCTCTGCCTGCATCCGCTTTGTTTTCCCCTCCTTTGACCTGCGGGTTTTGCTTGATGAGGAATCCTGATACCAGAACATCCTTCATACCCACCGTGGACCAGGCCCGGGAATCACCAGCAGAAACCTGAGCCTGGCAGTGCCACAACCATCCCTCCCGGGTGTCTTGTGGCCTTCCCTGGATCCTCTTCTCCAAAATCTTCAAATGTGGAATTAAAGCAAACCAACCCAAACGCTCCATATCCAGGAGCTTCTCAGCCCCTCTCGTCCCCGGGATGCTGAGAGACAGAGAACAGGAACGGCTGTTTGCCTTCTAGTTTCTAATTTTCTGTAATAAGGAACTTATATAAATAGGTCCTTGCACAACTGCCTGACTCCAGCTGAGAAGCCCCAAGGAAAATGAAACCAAATAATTCTTACTAGGACCGGGAGCACCCAAACCATGAAAAAACATGCATGATCGCAGACTTGAAACACTCACTCCGCTTTACCCATAGCAAGGGCTCATTTCAGCAAGCAAAAGGTGACATCTCTGGCTGCATTTTCAGCATCTGTCATTAGCTCAGGGCTTGATTTTTCTTTTTTTTTTTTTTGTAGCTGAACGCAGCTCAGCAACAGCTTCCCAGAACTCAGCCTGCAAGGAGCCCATGTAGCAACTGCAGCACCTGGGCAGGAGGTTATTTTTAATCTGGTTCTTAAGCACAGCTGGTGCTTCTGATTAAATAAAGCACAGAGCTGTGTGCGGGGCCGCACAGGGAGGTCAAGGCTGCCCAGGGCGCTGCAGTGTCTCTCCCACTGCCATCTGCCGGCCACCAAGTTGCAGGGCTGGCAGTGACCGTGACCTCAAAACACCCCGCAGGCAGCCGGCTTCCTGCTAGGGAGCTGGTGCTGCTGGGCTCCGCAGTGAGATTAAAGGGCGAGGGGAAATGCAAACCCTCAAGGCAGCCTTATCAGGCCCCGCAGGGGCACAGGGAAGGGGAAAGGCAGAAGCAAAGATCTAATCTCGGCGCTGCTGGTGCTTCCTCGCTCCCAGGTGCTCCGTGTTTGCTCCTCGGCAGGCCGTTTCCTTGCGTGCAGCTCACCACCAAGGGCAGTTCTTCATTGAAAATGCTCTGTAAACACGATGGCGGCGGGAGGAAGGACACTTGCACTTCTTTTTCTTTTTTTTTTTGGCTGCAAAGATGCAAACGTGCATGCGTACTCGGGGGCAGGATGGGGCTGTCTGCTGAGCCTCTCTGCACAGGGAAGGGGAAGTGCTCCAGCCCTAGTTTCAAGCTTTTTCATTCAGAGCTCTCTTCCCCTTGCTTTCTTTAATAAAATGCCTGGTGGCATTTTTTTGCTCTGCCCTCAGCTGGGAGCTAGGGGAATTTACCCCATGGTGTGCTGAAATTTCCTCCACTTGGTGCTTTAGACAGATTTTAAAACATACAGTTGCAACTTTATATAACCCATTAATCCCCGGGGACTTTGAGACCCTGATGCATTTGCAAACATTCAGAAACCTTCAGAACGTCCCCAGAAGCCGTGTTTTTCAGCAGGTCTACCCAAGCACACCAGCAAGAGCGTCTTCTGGGCGCTTCCCATGCCCTGGCTCCCGCAGCGAGACACTGCATGGCCCAGAGCGTGGCTTTCGCAACAGGGTTTATTCAGTGTGTGCCCTGCAGGGTGCACAGAAAAGAGCATCCTGGAGGAGGACGGGGATACTGGGGTGATTCTCCACTTCATCTTTAAGAAAACAAGGGATGCAAGGGTCAGAGGAAGAACCATTTCTCCTTGTCCCTTCTGTCAAACTTTTCACCTATTTCACACACCTTTCTGGATATCTTAAGATGAATAGAGCAGAGACATGGAGGAATGGAGGAGCAAGGTATGAGTGTCCCAGAGAACAAAAACTGTCCTGCAAAAGTCCTGGAACCACCATTAACCCCTAACATCATCCACCTGGACCTCTCCAGCTCCAGCTCTCCAAGGGCACGTGGTCACTTTTTCTTCTCCTCAACCAGATTTCACCCCATGCGAAATATATGTCAACCAGGATCCGTATCTCGCTTCAAATACATCGTACACTTATGTTACACAAAGAGGGAAGTCATGCAGAAAAACGCTTTATGAAGGAGCCGGTAGCTCCTTTCTGGCGCTGACAAGTTTTCTCCTATGCCTGCACACAGATGCACGCACATGCATAAAATAAACTAACTGTGGAACAGCTACATACAGCAGACAAGCGAGGAAGGGACGAGTGTTGCAGAGGTCTGAGGAGGAGGAAGGGGTACATCATTGTAGTACTGGCCATATCAGAAACAGAAAGTAAATACAAAGCTTCTCCTGTGGAAAAATACCCCCCAAAACGTGCCATCCTTTTTGGACAAGAAAGGCAGGAGGGAAACTTCACCAAAACTGAGACAGACAGACACATCAGGAGAAAAAAATAAAAATAAAAAGCATTTATGTTGGAAGTTCATCCTGATTAAAAAAAAAAAAAAAAACAGACCAACAAGTCCGTCTCATCTCCACTTGGGTTTCCAAGGCGTTCTGCTTTCCCATGGAAGCAGTGCGGCAGGGCCTGCCAGCCACACGGGGAGATGGGCTTGAATAGCATTTCCAGTTTGGAAACGGACTGGCGACGCAGGCTGGGAAGGTGGCGAGGTGTCAGTGTCCACAGTCACCAGCACGACGGCAGTCACCCTCCTGCCCTCCATCTCAGGTGGGGAACCTAGTGCGTACGGGGCTGCTGGCCGCCCTTGGCACAGCGGGGCTGGAGCGGGCGAGCCGGCGCGAGGAGACCTGGCAGAAAGTGCGGTCCATGGTGCCTCCTGAGCCCACCGGGGTTGTGGGACAACCACTGCTGAAGAAAGCCTTGGCTAGTGGTGCAGCGACAGCTGAGAAGGACCGTTTAAAGCAGAAGGCCCACAAGGATGACACTGGGCAGGAGGAGGAGGGAAAGCCCAAAGGAGGTGCTGGGGGATCCAGATGAGGGCTGCTCCGGCCTTGTGAGGTCTGAGGTCGTCTCCATCTCTTCAGTGTCCAAGGCACCTGCTGGCAGAAGGGAAAAAATAAATGTAGTTAGAAGGAAAAGCCAGACAAAAGAGAAGCTCCCGTTCATGCAGGTCCATCAGTGACGTGCACCAAGACGAACCAAGGTGCAAGGCAGAGGTGCGCAGATCCTGAGAAGGCACAACACAGCTGGTGGGTTAGTGGGGCGCAGGCTGGAGACATCCCCATGCTTCACAAACGAGACAGGTCCAAACAATCCCTTTCAATGTTAGAAGGAGTGAGGATAGAGGTTGGTGCCACATACAAGAGGATCCAGAGGACCAGGCTGATCCTGGTTCCTCCCAAGCGCTCCATGCTGCTTGGGGATCGCTTCACGTGTCCGTGCCAGGACAGGTTCCACAATTACCTTACCTGAGAGGGAGGTCTGGAAAGCGGGGCTCTGCCCCTTTGTTTCTTTGGAAGATGATGTTAAACGCAAGAAGGTGGGTTCTTCGGGACTGAAGACTACTGACTTTGAGGAAGTTATGAGCTCAGCTTTATTGGAACCTAACTCGATCTCTGAAATAATTTGGCTGTGGGATGGAGATTGACTGGAAAATAAGACTGTTTTTTGTCTGTCACTCTCTTTCACGTCTTTATTTGTTTCTGGGACTGATTTGGGGCTGGAGGCTGTGCCTGTTTCTAAGAAGGCCAGATCCTCAGTTGTTACAGGGCTAACAGGCTCTCCAGTGTCTGCCTCTGTGCCTGGGGATATTTTATAATCCAGGTCTAATGTGGGGTCAAAAGACAATGTTAGCCCAGCTGCCTCAGTAGGACTGTGTCCTCCTGATCTGATGAGGGCTGGCCTTGTCGTTGTGGTAGGTTTCTGTTGCAGACTTGTTGTCACTGTCATGGGTACTGGTGTAGTGGTAAGCTCTGGCTTTGCTGTTGTTGTAGCAGTAGGTTTTGACTGGACTGCATGAGTTGTGCTGGGAGCTGCTGTGGTGAGTGTTGGCATGGCCATAGTGATGGTTGCTGGCATGAGGGATTCTGAACTCGCGGTAGTTGTGGTGGGGATGGACTTTGTGGCTTTGGGCTTGTCTGTAAGTGTGGCTGCTAGTGTGGCTGCAGGCTGTGGCATGGTTGAGGGTGGCGGCGTGGTTGAGGCTTCTGATTGGGCTGGGGTTGTGGAGGATAGCGTGGTTGTGGGTTTTGGCTTGGCTGGGGTTGATAATGTTGTGGTTGTGGTGGGTGCTGGGGTTATGGGTGTTGGCTTGGCCGTGGTTGTGCTGGGAAGAGCAGCCTTGGCTGTGGTGGGGAGTGTGGTTGTGGGTTCGGCCTTGGCTGTGGTTGGTAGTGTGGTTGTGGGCTTTGGTTTGGCCGTGCTTTGTAGCGTGGTTGTGGGCTTTGGCTTGGTCATGCTTGGTAGTGTGGCTGTGGGCCTTGGCTTGGCTGTAGTGGGTAGGGTGGTTGGGAGTTTGGGCTTGGGTGTGGTTGGTAATGTTGTAGTTGTGGGGGGTGCTGGTGTTGTGGGTGTTGGTTTGGCTGTGGTGGGCAGTGAGGTTGTAGGCTTTAGTTTGGCTGTAGTGGGCAGTGTGGTTGTGGGCTTTGGCTTGGCTGTACTGGGCAGTGAGGTTGGCAGTTTTGGTTTGGCTGTAGTTGGTAGTGTAGCTGTGGGTGTTGGCTTGGCCGTGGTTGGCAGGGTGGTTTGTGGTTTTGGCTTAGCTGTGGTGGGCAAGGTGGTTGTGGGTATCGCCTTGGCTGTGGTTGGTAGTGTGGTTCTAGGTATTGGCTTGGCTGTGGTTGGTAGTGTGGTTGTAGGGGTTGACTTGGCTGTGGTGGGCAGGGTGGTTGTGGGTATCAGTTTGGCTGTGGTTGGTAGAGTGGTTGTGGGTGGTGGCTTAGCTGTGGTTGGCATGGTGGTTGGTGGTTTGGGCTTAGCTGTGGTGGGCAGGGTCGTCGTGGGTATCGCCTTGGCAGTGGTTGGTAGTGTGGTTGTGGGTATTGGCTTAGCTGTGGTGGGCAGTGTGGTTGTAGGGGTTGACTTGGCTGTGGTAGGCAGTGTGGTTGTAGGTGTTGACTTGGTTGTGGTTGATAGTGTGGTTGTGGGTATTAGCTTGGTGGTGGTGGGCAGTGTGGTTGTGGGTGTTGGCTTGGCCGTGGTTGATAGAGTGGTTGTAGGTGTTGACCTGGCCGTGGTTGGTAGAGTGGTTGTGGGTATTGGCTTGGCCGTGGTTGGTAGAGTGGTTGTAGGTGTTGACCTGGCCATGGTTGGTAGAGTGGTTGTGGGTATTGGCTTGGCCGTGGTTGGTAGAGTGGTTGTAGGTATTGGCTTGGCAGTAGTGGGCAGGGTGGTTGTGGGTGGTGGTTTGGCCGTGGTGGGCAGTGGGGCTGGTGGTTTGGGCCTGGTCGTGGTGGGCAGGGTGGTTGTGTTTGATGGGGTGGCTGTGGGTTGTGGCTTGGCCGTGGCTGTGGTGGATGGGCTTGCCTTTGTTGTCACAGAGGATGTAGTGGTTTCTTCTACAGTGGGTTCTGGTAAGAGATGGAAAGTGCCACGGGTTAGCACTAGTCAACTGAGCTCAACTGAATCCCCCCACCGCTGAGTGGGGTCCACAGAAATCCTCCGCAAGGAGAAGCAGTAGCCGACCCCTCTCTCAGGTCACCCTGGGGTGACTCCCATCCCAAGCTAACCATGTCTCGTGTCTCACACACCACGTGCTGCAGAACTCCGCAGACCTGTCCTTTAGGGATGGAGCATTCTCCAGGGCCAGCAACATTTGGCTAGGGGGCTCCAAGGTCCTTGTTCAGCCTCCTTGTCCTGTGGCAGCTGCCCTGCCTCAGGGCTGCCATCGAACATCCCTGTATCCCAGGGCTTTCTGGTGGCTCCAGGTTGGGTCAGGTCTTGGACCTAGCCTGAGGGTATCAGTCCCAATAGCTTTTGTAGGGACACACGCCACTTACCACACAAGGAGTTGACACACAAGGTCCCCTCTGGGCACTGGGAACACGAGGCTCCTTCTTTGTACGGCTTTCGGCCTTTCATGTTACCCCTGGAAGCAGGAAGAGCCAACACAGAGTCGTGAGAAAGAAAACACCCACCCCCAGAGAGTACTGGCCTGGGCTGAAACCTCCCCACCAGGACGAAACCCAAAGTTAATGTAAAAAGCAGGTCTGGGTCCCCCGCCACCTTGGCTGTTAACACCATTCACGCAGTGGCCTGACCCCCCAAGCCCACCGAGATCAGCTCCACGAGGTGAACCAGATCTTTAACTATGAAAAGGGCAGTCGATGAGCATTTGGGACGGTGGTTTGTGTCTCCCTTCTACTGAACCCCCTCAGGAGCATCTGCAAGGGCAGACTCCTTGGATGGCTTCTGCCTCGTTCCAGTGAAGCCATCCCTGAGGGACTGCCCTCACGGAGCAAATGAGTGCCCGGCCCCACTCCAGCCTCCCAAGTGAGTGCCCTCGGGCACGGCACGGCCGGCTGGTGGGAACACTCATCCCGCCCGGCCCCAGGGCCACTCCTGGCAGGGTCGGAGAAGAGAGCTGCCGTTCACTAGCCTGTTCCTGCGGCACTGGCGCGGGCAGTGCCCCGGAGGGGAGTTCCCGCTCTAGGTCTGTGCCAGGAGCTGACCCGCATTGCAGGAACTGCGATCGTGGGCAAGGATCACCAGACAACCAACCCTTCCTTCCTTTGTGACCGGTCTAAGATAACAGCGGTCCCTTGGGAGTGGGTTTGCTGCTATTTGCGAGCAAAGACAAACACTTTTCCTGTTGTGTTCCAGGGACGTTTCCAGTAAAGCAACCCTGCCAAGATGGCACCAAGCAATGCGAAGCAAGGAACTTACGGGGGGTAGTAGTTGCAGACCAGCAGGTACATGTCCTCCGTTTCAATACCATCGATCTTTGCACAAAACTTCACCCCGCAGCCAACATGCCGTGTGCTTGCCCAGACCACCTGCGGCAAGGCCCAAAGACCGGTGTTAGGTGATGAGCTGCAGGCAGGTGCCCTGGTGGCAACCTGCTCCACGGCCTTCAGGGCCACTCTGTCAGCACACCAGGACCCCCCTCATCTCTGTGTGGGCACTCCAGGTCCCACATCCTTGTGTGACATTAGCTTTCAGGATGCCAATCCTTGCTCTGAACCACGTAGCTATCCCAACCTAGGCCTACGGCCTCGCCTATCCAGGTGCCACAGCTTTCCTACCACATCATCCATCCAAGCAAAGCACCAGCACCTGCGCTGTGGCCCTGGGAATCTCCACAGGGCCATTCTCACGTTTATCATTAACCTTTATGATCACGTTTAGCATCTTTGTTCTTCCCCACTCCCATCTATGCATCCCGAAAAAAATAAAACGGAGGGGAAGATGCTCTCAGCCCTGTCTCTGCCCAGGAGAAGTAGACACCAAGCTCTGCCAAGGGCACAGAAAGGGCTGCAAAGACTCTCTAAAAAGCTCCCGTCTGAAAGGCTGGTCCTGGTTAGAACCATGCCCAGGTTCCCTTGACTCCTGTGATTCCCGTGTCGGTGCCCGGCCCTGCTGCCAAATCCTTTTGCAAAATCTGGCTCTTGCAGAGCTCTCCTGCATGACCTGGACCCTCTGCCCGCGGTAGCCCCGTACCTGGGTGTAGTGGCCGCACATCTGCCCAGGAGCACACATGGCCGTTGTCAAGTTGTAGAACTTCTCCTCGCCGTTCCAGTCTTCCACAGCGAATTCCAGGTCCAGGGTTGGGGTCATGGCAAAGAGGTTCTCTCCCCGCCGGCCCCTCTCCTTGTTGTGGTCCCAGATGCACTTCTCTGCGTACGCCTGAGCGAAGGCCTCCAGCTCCGCGTCCCAGCTCTGGAAGGGGCTCAGCATGAGCGGAGCGAGAAGGACCCTGCTGGGGCCCGTGGGCTCTCTGACATCCACAGGGACACTCTGCTTTTCCCACCCTGGGGAAATGGGGACCAAACCCTGGGCCTTCTCACCGCGATTGCCCCGTTTAGGAGGGACATTCAATCCCAGACCAAGATGTGGGGCTCTGGGTGCCCTCAGGTGAAGGGAGCTCCTCGGCCAACCCCAGCACGAACCAAACCTCAACCCACAGATCAGGGCAGGGTGAAGCAGCAGCACGAACCTGCCAGCCCTGTGCAAGGAGCACATACCCTGCTCCCCTTGGCACCGCAAACAGGGCACTCGCGTCTGCAGGATTTGCCTCATGAAATAAAAAGTCGCCTTAGGCCGTGTATCCCCCACGGGCTGAGCGATTTCCACAGCAACAGGAGCCTTGGCCCAAACAGAAGCCCGGGGTGAGCTCAGCCGGGCCCGGCGCCACGGCCGCAGGTGAGCGCGGAGGCAGCGGCGGGGACGGAGTGAGTGGCGGCCCCGCAGGGCGGCGAGGACGGCGTTTTCGCGGAAAACCTCTACCAAGAAACTGTCAGGGCTGCCGTCAGGGCTGCTGTACGCCGCACATCTGCCGCGCTGCAGAACAGGACTTCCCTCGGGACCGTCGGCCGGTCTGCTGTGTGGATCCCCCTAAACTCCGACACGGCTCCCACGGAAGAGAGGACTCCAAAGGTACCGAGGGTCCAGCCAGGGCAGTGCTCGCCTGCTCGGGGCTGCCCCCGACGTAAGGAGCCTGGCCCATATTTTTGACCCACAAACGGCTGCTCTTGCCAGGACGCTGGCCCCAAGCCCTCGTCCTTCGAGCCTGCCGTGCCTTGCTCGGGGGGTTTCCATGGGAAACGCTGCAGAGGGGCCTCGCGGTGCTCCCTTTGCCTCTGGATTAATCACCTGCTGGACCCGCTCTGCCCGAGCAGAGTCTTTTTTGCTGTGTTTGTCAGGAAAGGTCCCACTCACCCACCCAGAACCTGCAGCTCAGTCTGTGCAAGCGGCGCCAGACAGGGAGGCCCCCCGGAGCGGCCCGTCACGGAGAGGGGGACGCTCTGCAGCCAGCTCTGCTCTGCACCAACCCTCCTCCAAGCAGGTTGTGAAGAAATAATCCCATGAGGGGCAAGATGAACGGGGCAATGTCATTTCAATCATCTCAAGGGGCCAGGCAAGACAAAAACCAGCCCTGCCTCAGGGCTCTCTTTGGCTCCCACTGCAGTGATGGGCGATGCTAGGCCCGTGCCTCAGTTTCCCCCAGCAAAAGGGGACATCCCTCATGGCCAAGGCAAATGCACGAGGGAGAATCAAAGCAACGGAGTAACCTGCAGGGCAGGTTCTAGTCTGGTGTTGTCTCCTAGAGATAAAAGGGCCATTCACCTGCAAAGGCAAATAAAGTGCACCCCAACCCTCCTAGCACCAAGACAGAGGCTTGGGCTAGACAGACGCCCGTGGACATTTCCCTGCAGAAAAAGCCACTCACCATCTTCAGCATATCCATAGCGGGAGGAGAGACCTGCGAGCGGAATTTGTTGTGCCCATCCACAATGATCCTCTTCTCTTCATCGCTGAGGGCCCAGCTGAGCTCCAGCGCCGCAAACAGCAGGAACACGGGGGAGAGCCCTGAGCTCAGCATCGCGCAGCCACTGCTTCTGCTCTTAGCAGCCCACGGCTCTGGCAGCCGGATTTAAAGCACCTCCCAAAAGCAAGGAACACCCAACAGCTTGAAGACCGGGGAGGAAACGGAGCTCTTTAGGAGAGCGGCCCCGGAGCCACACGGAACACACCCATCCCGCAGAGCGGCCCCGACGGAGCTGCAGCCGCGGCGCTGCGCGTGCCAGCGAGGGTCCCCTCCCCGCCACAGAGCCCCTGTCACATCGTTATCCCTGCTCCAGCCAAGCCCCGTCCAGGTTCTGCTGCTCCAGACCCAAAGGCATTGCCCTGGCCTTCAGTTATGGGGGTCTCTTTACTTCCTGCCCTTCTTCTCTTAAAACCATAATAACAATAATAACAATAATAATAATAATAATAATAATAATAATAATAATAATAATAATAACAATCCCTATGCAACTGGCAAGTGAATGCAGAGCCCTGTTGTGCACAAGGGTCCCCCCCGCGCCGCAGCCTCTACGAGGAGGCAACGAGATGCAGCGGCCGAGCGGTTTGCGGTGTCGGAACTGGGAGCCAGAGCCTGTCGTGGATCTGCCCCTCCGTCCGTGCGTGGTCACAGCAGGGGGAAAGGCAGGATCCAGGGACAGCATCCCTGCATCTCCTCCAACCCGGTCGGGAAGCGGGGTGGTGCCTGCCCCGTGCCTGGAGGAGCAGGGAGAGCAGGAGAGGGTGAACAGGACACGGAGCCACCATCATCCCGAGAAGGGGAGTCGAGGGAGACCAGGTCCCCCTTCGGCTCTGGCTGGACTAACCAGCGATGCTGCAGGGCCTGGCTGCGCGCCAGCCCCTCTGGACACGCGGAGGGCTCCGCATCGGGGCTCCTGGATCATTCACGGCCCCGGCCGCCTCGGACACCTTCCCGCCTGCGTCTCGTCCTCCCCATCTGCTATTGTGCAACCGCGCCGGCCCCGCTCCAGGAGCCGCCTTGGGGAGCCCGGGCCGTTCCGGAGGAGCAGCGGGTGGGCAGCTCGGATAGCGGAGCCAAGTTAATCACACACTGTCTGCTCTGCCTCCTCCGTCCCCTCCCAGCTCCCCACGTCCTGCTCCGCGATCGCTTCCCTTTTGCTTTGGGCAGCGTTGACACGCCAGCTTTCCCCAAACCTCCCGCCTCTGCACCTTTGCTCCTCCTCCCCTAAGCAGCGGGCTCCAGGGTTCATCACGCTCCATCGTCCATCAGTTTCTGCACACGGGACCCAGCTGGGATGTCCCAACGGGCCACGCTCAGCTCATCTGCTCAAGCCAGCGGGTTCCCACTTACCGCTGAGGTCAGCTACAGGCCTGGAGTCTGAGTCAGGGCCTCCAGCGCGAGACGTTTCGACGGCTCTGCTGCTTCTCTGGAGACCTGGAGAAACAACTGGAAAGCACCAGCGCTGGCTCCTGCGCCTTCACCGCGGCCTGGCTGCCGCGAGGAACGAGGCAGCACTGAGAAAACCTGGTTTGTGCACTGGTGTCTGCAGCTGGGAGCAGAGATGGAGCAGCAAGAAGGAGAGCCAGTTTGGCCCCAAGCATCAGAGCCTCCCACCTGGCCTCCGAGCAGCTAAGAGAGCACCAAATACTGGATATGGGGCCCACGATGCTCTCAGGGAGGGAAACAAGACCTGGGAGAGTCACCAGGAGGGCACGTGGCCTGCGGGGCAGCGACACGTCCAGCCAGGGCGACGTCAGGCACAGCCAGGGCAGGAGCAGCCCTCGGGGCCACAGCTCGGACTGATCCTCAGCTCTCCCCCTGCCCCGGCGGCTCCTCCTGGAGCCAAGAGCCGGGACGAGCTCCAGCCTCGCACGCAGCCTTTGCATTACCCAGCACTAGGTGAGTGCACGAGGAATGCGGTGGCTCTGTCAAGAAACGGCCCATCCGGCGCAACCCAGGGACCGGCAGCTCCAGCGCCCGGTACGGCCGCTCCGCGCTGGTACCAGAGCGGGGCAGCAGGTCCACCCAGCGCCCGGGGCTCCACAAAGCCCAAACACTGGAGGTGCAGGAGCAGCGGAGCCCCATTTCCTCCCAACTCGCGTCTCCAGGGTCTGCAACGGGGCTTCTCCGGGGTCTACTTGGCTTCACACTGTCCTGGTGCCAACACGACCTCTCTCCTTTCCCTGCCTGTTTTTATGAACCCTGGAAGAACTCACCGTCTCCTACCCTGCGTCAGGGCTCCACTGAAATAAGCTAATGATGAAGGAAGAGACTTATTAGAAAGGAAGGAGGGACAAGCAGAGCAGTTGTAACCTGTTTCCCTGAGCAAAGTTGATGCAAATGGCAAAACATTTGTTTCTTTTGACATATTCCAAACAAAAGGATTCCAACTTTCTCTGAAAACAATATTGTCACTTAGAAAAAGTGCCCAAGCAAGGGGAAAATAACTCCAACAACACATGAACAATGAAAAATTAGAAAAAGGGGGAAAGGTTGCATTAACACTTCTATTGAATTGCAAAAAGTAAAAACTTTTTTATTCTTCTTACATACAAATCTCATTTATTTACACACTTTACAGGCTTTTTTCAAGTATTTACAAAGTTTGCAATATATTAAATTATGACCATCCATAAAATTCTGCATTAATTGCATATTTACATTCTTTTTTTTTTTAATCCACCACTGAATTCATAGTGTACAGAACTGAAACAGTCTTTATGCATATATAGCTTTACTTCCCAGCACCCCTGAGCCTTTGTATGATGCCTCCCTTCTCTGTAGACAAAGAGATAACGTTAAAAATAAACCAACGGCCGTTTGTTCGGATCTCCAAAGCAAAGAGAGAGACCAGCATCTCCCTTGTTTAACTCAGCAGGACAGTCAATCTATCCTTTGCAAGACGTGGTTGCCTGAAGAGGAGGACACAGAGCTGTCAATATAGTTTGGCTTCCAGGAAGCGGGCGCTCTCCCCACGCCTGCCCAAACAGCCTCCTCGGTACCGCCCGAGCCCAGAACGGGCCTGGTTGGGTCCCGGAGCTCAAGGGGAGCCAAGGAGCCTGGAGGAGCATCCTGCAGCCCCGGCTCCGGGTTCCTGCTGCAGCATGAAGGATTCAGGCGCTTGCTCACCCCACAGAGACGCCGGCGGGAGCCCCCATCCTCCGGCTCCCTCTTGAAGCACCTTCTCCCGCCCGGAGCGGGATTGCTCCAGCAGGACGGCTGGGTTTGCGGCTCGGCGGCCGGAGAAGGTAGAGCAAGAGGAGCCGAAGGCCCCAGGGAAACCCCCTCCTGGAAAGCTCTCCTGGGTGCTGCAAAGGCAGCTGGAGGCTGCAATGGGCCACGGGGATCCCGGTGGGGATTTCTATGTGCAACAGCAGTGAAAATCCAAGAGGAAGTGGGAGCAGAGCCCCCACAGGGATGCTGATTGCCTGGTACCCCAGTAAGCAACAAATACTCCTTGCTCTGCCTTTCCAGGTGCCCTGAGTTCAGGAGTCACCAAGAGCAGCAGTCAATGACCTCTGCTCTGCGGAAGCAGCTGCAGACCACGACGGTGCCACCCAAGGCCAGCCCGTCTTTGCACACCGAGTGCTTGGGAAATGATCCTTCCACATTCTCTGCCCACGGGGCCCCGGGCAGCTCCGATTTCTGAGCTCAACACGTGATTGCAGAGCAGCTCTGCAGCCCCTGGGCCATCAGGGAGCAGGAACTGCCTCCCAGCTCCCCGGCCAGGAGCCCAGGAGCACCCAAGAGATCCCAAAGGACAGGATGCCCAGATCTGCCGGGCACCTCCTTGAGCTGGGTAGGGTGTGGGATTGTCTAAACACGTTTGGGATACGCACAAGTGGCAAAGGGAAGCCAGAGGCGAGGGAGACAACGTGACGTACGCGGCTGTGACTCATCCGATCACGTTCTGTCACCGTGATGCCTCCATCGCAGAGTCAATAGTCACATTCCCTCCGTTTGGTTCAAACCGCACTGGATCGCCGGGAGCTGGCTGGCTCTTTGGGAACAGCAGCAGCCTCCTGCAGCCCTTGGAAAGGCTGCGCGAAGCTGAAGCCTCAGATAAAGACCTGCTGGGAGCAGGCCCGGTGGCCAGGGGCTCGTGCGCAGCCATTTGGCTACGATGTCAAAGCTTCTTTTTGCATTGCAAAGTGCAAATGCAAAGGCCCCGCTGCAAGGCAAAAGGCATCTGCACTACTTCTCTGGCAGCTGAAAACAGGAGCTGCTCCGGAGGCTGCAGGTTGGGGCTCCGCGCAAGGCAGCGCAAGGGCCAAGATCGGCTCTTTATCAGCAGCAGAACTGCCCTCCTGGCTTAGGTTAGCAGCTAATTCCTTACAGCTTTTGGAAGAGGAAGGGAAAATATATTGGAAGTTTAAAAACAAATGATGTAAACTCCGAAGGGAGCGAGGTTGGGACATATGCAATGTATCGCCTAGACACAGATCTGGAAACTTATGCAGAGACCGTAAAGTGCACTTGGAAAGCTGCTCCGCGAACGGTCCAGATTCACCATCCCGTGTCCAACCAGCTGCAACACGCTGAGCATGGGAGAAGCCTAAGGAAGGAGAGCTGCTCCGTGGGCACAGACCTGCCCTGGAGCCTCCCCAGCCCAAACTGCAACTGCAAATAGGTTGATTCCTGCTGCTCCTTCCCCAGAGCAGCCAGGCAGCCCCAGTGATCCCGTGTGACTCAAACTGCAGCGTTTCACAGACGCTGGAGTTGTCTCTGCGGCTGTTTTACCAGTTACATTCAAGGACACTTAGCAGTAACTGCATCACCAAACCACCCGCAATCTCCGTATTAACAGGTTCTCCGTGTGCTTCCCCGAGTGCTTTAGGGAAAGGGATCAGGTATAAACCAGTGAGAGGTGAGGTAACCCTGGCAGCCCTTGGATTCGGCTTGAGCAGCTGCCAGAGCGTAAACAGCAACGGTCACTAACGGGGGACCTAATCCCACCATCGCCGCCCTCCCGACTTTCCATTAACTAAGACCCAATCCACGCTTTATGGATAGGGAAGGGTGGCGTGTGGCTCTTGGCATGTACAGGATTGCATGTAGTGTGAAACATACCCCAAGCACTAACTGCACTAACACAAACCTTATTAATCCAATTCCCTTTAATGCTTTCCTACCAATTCTATTAGCCTTTCTCTGTTCCGAGAGAGTGAAACTCTCCCCCTTCGGTTCTACCAGATCTGGTGCACGTTGGCTCACTTTCCGGGGCCAAACATGCAGATTGCCACGGTGCTGGGGCTGCTCTCCTTCCTTACCTGGAGAAACACAAGGTTTATGCATAGAAACGTTTGCCATGTCAAGGCCGCAGACCAAATTCTTTGGAGCAGGACCTGTCCCCTGTCTTATCTTTGCACAGGAGCCAGACGTGGTCATCCCATTTGGCAGCTTTTGCCAGACTGCACTAAGATTAATAAACACAAAGTTTGCTCCCATTCTTCTGGCCTAGCTCAAAAACACCTCCTCCCCTTCCCACAAAAACTCCCATGGCTGGGGAGACATTTTCCCAATCTGTCATTTCACATGGACGTAAAACATTTACAAAGGGAAAGGTTCTCGCTCCTGACAACAGAACTAACTTGCTTTCAAACCAAACCCCTCCCAGTTCCATATTAACAAGTGTGAGAGTATGTCCTGAGCCCCAGCCCTGGCCTGCGAGCCCAGCCACATCTGCAAGTGATCTTCTGCAGCAGGAACAGACCCAAAGGATCAAACTTGGAAGGGCCGGCAGCATCCGCAGGCTGCAAACACAGAAACGGAGCCTCTCGCAGGGCACCGCGCACAGCAGCGCTCGAGCAAGAGGCCGCGTGCGAAGGCAGCCTGAAAGCACTCGGGGAAAAAACGACGTTTGCTCTAAAGACAGAGCTTGGGTCTGGAAGGAGTCGATGCAAAAAAAAAGCCAGCGAAGGGGAAGCGTTCAGGTGCTGCCACAGGTATCCCATGGAGGGAACGTGGGCAGCACCTCTCGCAGCAAGGAATTTAGGAAAATGGATAAGCCAGTGCTTTAGGTGCACAAGCAGATGATGAAACCTGTAAAGAGCTTCTCTGTACCTGGCTCTGTCTCCGTGCAGAACGACTGCACCCTCAGCAGCACGACCACCAGGACCCGCCTCGGTAGTTTTGCACGAAAGGAGATGGGGAGGAAAAAAAAAAAAAGCACAGCTTCTATCCAAGTCACCTCCAACCTGCTGACAGAGCAGCACGGAAGAGGGAGCCCAGGGCACAGAGAGGCCTCAACAGCCGTTGGGTGAAAGGAGGGTGCAGGGGGGATCTCCGTGGTGCAACTCGCTCCGGCCGGGAGCGCGGAGCCGGGACAGGCTCCGCAGGGCACTCTGTGTAGAGGCAGCGGCTCCGGATGCGACGGAGATGGGGCAGAGCGGGGACACGGCACCAGGGCGTCCCCTCTGCACGGTACCTCCTGCCTCCCCCTGCCAGGAGGCCGGAGCACAGAGGTGTCACACACCCCGTGTCCCCAGCCCTCCCTGGAAGTTTCTGAAGTGCCACAATCCACAAAGGGCACAAGGTGAATCTCATCCTGAGAAATCCCTCTGCTGCTCCTGGAATTAAATCCTTAGCTGCAAGCCCGGAGCTTACCTGAGGGGACAGGGAAGGACACAAGCAGCTCGAGCTTCTCCCAAAATACAGCTGAGGAAAGGCAAAGAATTACCTTAAAGGTCAGGAAAACAGTCGTTTTTGAAACACTGTAAACATGCAGGGGGCAGAGCTGCCTGCCCCATCGCCCGGCTCGAGCGCTTTCAGATGGTGCTTTGGCTGCAAAGCTGAAAGTCGTCTTGTCCTGGAAGCAGCTCGGTTTTCCCTCCTCCCTGTCCTTAGCTAGCAGCTCCATCACAGACGACCGCGGGCTCTGTCCCTTTGGCAGTGAAGCTCATTGTCCAGTAATCTGCGCTGGCAAAACCTTTGGGAGATACAAGGAGGAGCCCAGGTTAGATGGATCCATCCCCAGGGACTGCTCACGCTCCCCAGGGGGTGATAGGTACACAGGAATTCCTTGAAAAGACACAGCCCTCTGTGAAATGCTGCTTCTGTAACACCCAGCAGAGCATTAGCTGCCCCTCACGTTGACACTACTGCCCCATTTAGCCACTCGTACACTCAGCATCTCACGAGAGCAGGTTGACTGTGTTCCAGAAACTCCATATCCATAAGGATTGCTCTTCTTTCCCATTACCAAAGTGCTGAAAGCCCACCCCGGCGTGGAGATGTAATGGTGCACACCATCTTCTTAGGAGTGAGATACAGTAGATGCAGCTGGAAGCAGTCTCCTTGCTCCAAATGCTCTCCCAGAGCCTGCACGTTGCAACAGGTACTCACCGAAATCTCCAGCCTCCAGCTCCACCTCGAACATCTTGCAGTGTCCTTTACACTTGTCCAGAGGCACCACGGTCAGCGTGAGCTGTCCGCTCCCCACAGCGAAGAGGCTGTGCAAACTGTAGCTCTAGGACGAGAGCAGAGAGTCTCAGAGGCCTGGCCGGCTTCTCTGGGGTCTGCTTGATCAAACAGGGGCAACTCGGAGCCTGGCGTAAGGCGAGACAGCCCAAACCCCAGGTTTGCTGCTGCAGAGACCAGCAGATCACGACAAACTCTGGCTCAGCTGCATGCAAGGGGCCCCTCTTTGGTCACAAGCAGTGCAGGGCACTGCTAAAAACCCCACATGAGCAGGAGGGAGAATATCAGGCCAGAACCCCCCATTTCCCTGACACTCCTCTGTGGCAGCTGTCTCGAAATGGGTGAATCTCACTGCCAGGAGCAGCTGGGGGATGAATTTCTCACCTTATTCCCTAAATCTGGATGGCGGATGAGGAAGCACCTCTCCAGGGACACCGACTTAGGGAAGGACTGTAAAGAGGAAGCAGGGAAGAATTCCTGCAGAATCCGAGTTTTATTCGGAGACTTGTTCCTTAAAAAAAAAAAAAAAAGGCAGATTAAAAAGAGATCACACTATGTAATACTGGTGTATAAAAGACCCTTTCAGAAGGAGAAAATCAGTCCTGTGAGCAAAAACTTCTTCGTTTCTTAACCGTGGGCTCCTTCCTACCTTCTCCCCTTAGCACCTGCAGCACCACCACATACCCAGAGCACAGGCAGGTCTCTATGGATACCTAAACAATTTCTTTCCCTTAAAAACATTCTGAATCATTGATCATATTCAACAATTACAACAGTGCGGAGAGGTGGCACCGTGCACAGCAGTAACTGAAACCACATGGCAAGGCAGGGGGAATCCAAATCCCTTTTCTAGGCCAGGGAACAAGATGGGAACAGCCAGGGTGGGGCTTGTTATTTTTACATTTCTGATGAGTGGCTGAGCATGATTAATCGTTGTGCACCACGATCGTCCAGCACCGTGGCTGGAAGTCACCCCAAGAACCACCTGGAGCCTTAGCCCACTTCCCAACCCCTTCGTGCCTTTCTCCAGGTCTGGTGCCCTGCGTGACAGAGGTGCCTGCACGCAGGACACTGCTCCTTCGCTCCTACCCTCCTGCCAGCTCTGCACCAAGGGTCACCTTCCCACATTGCTTTACCTGAAAAGTCTTTGCTAACGTGCTGGGTTGCTCCATGGCCTTAGAGAGCTCTGAACTCTTGAAACATTTTGGACCCTCAGGAAGTTTTAGTGTCGTTCTGAAGGCCAGGATTAACAGGGACTGGTTTTCCACTGCAAGACCAAACTGTAGGGGACAGCAGAAGCCTCCAACCTTTCAGGGTTTTGCTTTCAGGTAAGGCTTTTTAGCCAAAGCTAATGGCAGCTGATTGCCACCAAGCACAGGTGATTAATCACCTTGGAAATGGAAACCATTTGCCACAGGCGATCAGACCACAACCCAGATCTTCAGTGTAGGGATTGAAGAGCAGGACCAACCAGTCACGGGGGTATTTTTGTCTTGTAAAGGGAGCAGCACGTGAAACCCCCGCACAAATCACATCATCTTCGCGTAGAAGCCTTCCACCTGAACCCAGGCCGTGCCAGGAGGTGGACAGAAATCCGTACTCTGTTCCTTTTCCCTTTCTCTCTAGTTGAAGTGCAACTGATAAGCTATTCCCACAGGCGAACCCTGGGCATTCCTGCAAAAGGGAAGTGTCTGTCCACTGCGTGCTTTGTCTTTGACTCACCAGGGGAAGGAAAATGGGAAGCTCTGTCTTGGAAGGCAGCTCCACAGCTCAGCTGAATATTCTTCTACTATAACCTCTGCCAGCCCTGGATCCTGGGACTGAAAATGCTTCAGCTCTTCGTAAGAAAGATGCTGTCCTGTCTTAAACAACAGAAGAGAGCAGGATGAAAACGTGGCACCTGGGGCTTTTCCCTCTCCCATTTCCACCCCGCCAAAGAGGATCCAAGAGGGACAGCTACCTAGCTTAGCACACTCCTCACCACAGTTATTAGCTACACAATAATTAGCTACCAGACTAATCAGGCAGCCCTACGAATCCATTACCTTCATTAGAAAAGGCTGAGCCCTCTGGAGCTTTTCTGCTATTTCTCCAAAGTCTGACAGTATGGGGAGGCTCTTCACAGCAGAGCAGGCTGTGCAGTTCGCAGCGGGCGCAGAGCTGTTCTGCCCGCATCCTGCTGCCCACCAGTCCTGGCACCCTTGGGAGGAAATGAGAGAATCACATCTAATGAGACAAAACCTGTAATGCAAAGGAGACCCACTCTGTGATTAAATCATTATCCCAAACACGAAACAGGAAGGTTTCTTGTAGCTTCCCAGCTATGTTCTTCAAAAATTCCTTTGGAGCAAGTGAACCGGGGCAGGGAACTCATTAGAGAACATTTCTAGCACAGGCTGAAGATCCTGAAGATACCATTTCTGGGTGAAAAGTCTGTGGTTGTGCTGGGCAAACTCCCAAAGCCTTGGAGATGGTTTGCAACACAGAGGCTGATGGAGAACACGGAATTTCACCAAAATGTGCTGCTGGCAAATGCCTTCAGTGCATGTATTTGCTTGGGAGCTAAAACAGGAAGAAATTGCTGTTATCCTGCAGTCAGCGGACTGGCCTACACTGAACACTGTACGTGTGCATAGCGCCAACAAGCAGATTTCCATGTAAAGTAATTATTGAGGCCGATATCCATCCTCCTTCCCCAAAACTAGCATCTCTCCCAGCACGAGTAGTTAGGTAAACATTAAGACACTGAATGAAGGGTCCAAGCGAGGATGTTGCTGAGTGCCCCACACACTTCTGTGTTACCAGATCCTAGGAACAACCATGACACCGAGGGGACTTATGAAACAGCAGTGACAACTCTGACTCCAAGGTTGTATTTCTGCGAGGGAATTAAACTGGGAAAGGGGCTGGAAACCCTCCCAAACGCCTGACCTGCTGATCTGGGAGGTGGGTTAGAAAAACTCAGGACCCAGACCCGGCCGGGACCAGAGCAACTTACGGCCCTGGGACAAGGCTGCAGACCACCAGCTTGGGAAGCGGAGGGGATGGGAAAGGTGGGAAAGAGGAGAAAGGGAAGCCAGGCTGAAAAATGGAGCTGGGAAACAACAGGGCCTGGCAGCTTTCCAAGGGGAAGGCAAGAAAACCCAGACCTTCGTGCAGCCTTCCCCAAGGGTTCCCATTTCCAGCCTCGCTAATGCTCGGTGTGAGGGTCACTATCAATAAGTGCCGCTTACTAGGACAGCATTTGTTTTATTTTTCCTTCTGACATCTGCAGCAGGCAGAAGAGGATTAAGGTTCATTGGGAGATAGCAGCAAAGCAGCAGTTTAGGATTTATTTTGCTTTGCTCTCTCTCAATATCTCCAGTCAACTCCCAACTGCTTGATTTCCCACCCTGCTGCTGGGATTCGGGCTGAAAAGGATCAGATGTAACTCCTAATCTTGCTGGAAGATGCATCCACGCTGTTTTCAGGGGGGCAGAAAAGGCAAAAAACAAAGTGTAAAATTCTAACTGCGAGCATCAGTCCCACTCCCATGAGAAACTGCTCCAACGAACTTTCCCTCCCTGCTCACAAGAGCAAAAAGAAAATCTTTGTTCCCCCGCCTGTAGAGAGCTTCAATTTTACAACAACAAAAAAAAACCTCAACTCACAAAAAACAGCTGGTCAGGACAGGGAACAAAAGGCTGAAAGATCTCACCGAGGAAGGGCAGTCGCCACAAGCAGAGAATAAGAAAACATAACTCATGGTCTGCCACGATATCGGCACAAACACGACTATAATTTGCTTCCAGAGGAAAACTTAGGGAACATCATCCATGAGGACTGAGCCCCTAAAAATTTCCCCCCTGGACTCAGGGCTGTAACCCCCAAACAAGGTGCTAATCAGCTTGGTACAGAGCTCGATTCCTCTTTTGAGCTGCTCTGGGGTATTTGCATTCTCAATTGCTCGATTCAGGCGGTTGTTTCTTCTCCCCATGAATAACCCAAGGGCGCACCGGCCGCATTGCAAATGCTGCAAGAGGGGCCTTTTTCTCTTCTTCTTCTTTTTTTTCTTTTTTTCTTTTTTCTTTTTTTTTTTTTTTTTTTTTTTTTTTTTTTTTTGAATTAATCTTTTGGACTGATTGTTGAGGCTGTTACAGCCTGCGCAGCAGCTCGCGTGTGACTGGCATGACAAGTACGGGCAGGAGTTTCGCCGGGGATGCTCGGCCTCCCTTTGGCTCCCTCCGGATTATTCCTTGCCCGGACACCCTAGGGGATTGCTCCGGTTGAGACTGACACGTACAACTGGCCGGGGCGCAGCGCGAGCCACCGCCGCCTCCTTCGTGTTTTAGTTGCCCACCCTTCTGCGAGCAGGGCTTGTCCAGCAGGTCGTGGGTCCCTGGCTGTCCCCACAACAAAGAGCCGTGTTTATCCTGTTAGTTCTCCAGGACAAGAGCTGTCCCTGTGTCTGGACACATCCCAGCTACAGCCGAGCTCTTCCAGCTGCTAACAGATGAAGAGATAACAACTTCACTTAAAACTTCGTTATGATTAATGCGAGGAGTTTACGAGCAGACTTTCCACGAGGCAGAGAAAATAATTTTCACGTTACAATCACTTTGCAATGAGCACTCCGCCCTTCTTGGATGTTTTCGCAAAGGATCTCCCAAGTTTTTTGGCTGTCCCTAGGACTAGGAGGGCTGCATGTGCGCAGCCCCAGAGATGCTGGGTGGGGATGAACCAAACTGGATGCTGACGAGATCATTAAAAAGATATGGCCCTGCTTGTGCCAGCTCCAGAGCAGCAATTAAACCCATGGAAACTTGCCCATTTATGTGTGTACATGTATGTATATACATGACAGCTACGTCACAGGAAAATATGGTGCAGGGGAAAGCGGGGGGGACTCTCCTAGGCCTATTGCCACCATTATCCACAAAAAATAGGAGAAAGCTCCCCAGAAAGCTGTCAAATGCATTAAGCAGCTCCACAACTTGTAGAAGTTGCTTCAAAATCCCTGATTCATCTTCCTGAGGTTGCGTTTCGCAGCCTCGGCACATTACTCACTAGGGACCTGTCCTAGGAGCACTGAGGCAGCTTCAGCAAGCCTGAGAGGAATTCAGGGCTCTTGAGAAAGGCCGTTCTGGGCAGTGGGTTCGCACGACTACATCCCTAGGAAAACAATTCCAAGGAAAGCTCAGGATGGGGTGGCCTCACCCGGGCCTAGCCCGGTGACTCACCTGGGATGCCACGTTGACACCAGAGGCTCGTGGCGAGCTGCAAAGTGGAGCAGATGCTGCTCCCCACACTGTGCTGCACATCCAGCAACACGGGGAGCTCTCCAGAGCGGATCTGAATTGACCCCTTATAAGAAGGGATCAGTAGGACCTCAGCCTACCTGCTGCCTCCTGTGCTTTCTCCTTGGCAACAAGGGTGGACGTGTGGGCAGGTTGGGACACTTGCTTTCTCCTCCATTCGTTCTTGCAGCAAAAGTTTAACCACGAGCTGTTTCTTATATATATTATATATTGACCAAGGGCAGAGCTTTTTAAAGACAAGTGAGCCCACCTGCAGGCTTCCAAGTGATGAGGAGCCCAATTTCTACCTGCAACAGTGATCTAGAGCAGGGCTGCAGCTTTTCCTGCATTTGGAAATATCCCGCTTCCAGACATTGGATTTTACAACGCTGTTTTCTATTATTTTAAGGACGGGGATTTGCAAGGTCTGTCTCTTAAGCCTGAAGTGAGGTTGCAGCTCATAACGGACCGTTAGTGCTTTGACAGCCAAACAAGGCCGAGTTTTTCTTGCTCCTGAGGCACGATTAACCCCTGGGCACATTGCAGCCACTGCAGACTCACAGATATTGGACACCCCAAGAAAATAATTTGCTACTTGTACAGCTATGCCAATGCAGCAGGCTATGCTATGCGCTTATCAACACCTCCCTACTCCTTATAGAAAGCAAATCAGTATTTTAAAAACTCAAAGCAATTTGCAGACATTAACTGATGATTACAGCCCATGACATCGAGTAAATCTCATCATCTCTGGGAAAAGCAACTTTTCCCAAAGCTCCATCTTACTGAAGTTTTTCCAGTGGACTAAAAAATTGATCATTTTGCTGTCAAGTCAAAGTCAGACAAAGCCAGTGGGTTCCTGAGCATGTGAGAAGGCAATCGTGAGATGCACTTACTAATTACAGGATGGAAGTTCTGATTAAGGAAGACATCACAGTGGGATTTACAAGCAGACTGCTAAAAGGGTCCTTATTCAGCACCCTGACCCTTGCCAGCTCCTCAGGTTGGACATTTCTGCAGCTCTGAGTATCCTGGACATATTTATGACAAGGAAGCACCTCCCAGTTTACTTCAGAGCATTTTTAGGAAAATGCCAGCAAGAAAATAGCAACCATCCCCGAGCAAGAAACCCTGGGTTGTGCCAGGTAAAAGGCAACAGCTCGAAGAAGACCTCATTCATTTTGCTAATGGGTAACGGCTGCTCGAACAGGATGATCAGCCAGTCTCTAGCAAATGACAAAAGAGATTTTTGATCAGCTGCAGCGCTGTGAAACCAAGCTGCTCAGCTTGGAGGAGCTCCCGGCCCATGTGCACAAGGGAGCTGGACACGGGGACAAACCTGCACGTACCAACGTGCCAACCCAAAGGCCTCCTCGGAGGCCCCTGCAGCCTGAGCCTCCCGGCAGGCAGCCCTGACGCTCGGGGCGATGACACCGTTTCCAAACAAATTCCCCCCCGGGTGTTCCCACTTGCCTGGCAGCAGCTTGAGGCCGCAGGTTCGACGGGGCTGTGCAGAGAGAGCTCTGCTCGTCCACCAAACACCTCGATCTCCCCAGTACAAATGCTCTTTGCAAGGAAGAAACCAGCACTCGCTTGTCAAACAAGGAAACAATAAATCCCGAGGGCTTCACAATATAAAAGCAAAAGGGAGAGTTTAAACATTCCGGATTCCCACAGTTATTTGGGTTAGTTTACTGTTAGCAAAGCCAAGCAAACAACCCTCTGGCTGAATCAAGGCCAGAATAAAGCAGTATATGAAGACAGCCTGGCACCACCCTGCAGTGCAGAGTCAGCCCTTTCTTTCCTCCTCATGAATGGGCCGACACACGCGACTGTGTAAGAGTCACGTTGTGTCACCAAAGGGTGACACAAAAAGAAGAAACAGGATCAGCCAAACTGCGGGATGGGAGGAGCGGGCACAGGGCTGCAGCCCACGGCACACGCGGGCACTGTCGGGTGCTCCGGTCTCACAAACGGCCGCGTGAGAAGATGCATGAGAGCAAATCCTGAATAGGGCAAGTAAATTTGGCTTAAGAACCAACTGAAGATCTCTGTGAGCAAGAGCAGGAGGCCATCCTGAAGGCAGCAAAGGCTGTGGCCATCAGACCACAGAGCCGGGCAAGAAGTGAGAGGTCAAGACCGGCCTTGCAAGCGCGCGGGCCCTTTCTGCCCAGCGCCGAGCCCGGGATAACGGGGCAGACGTGTGCGAAGCCAAAGGAATCTGGATCCTGCACAGGGTCAGTGCAGGAAGACACCAGAATCCGGCCGGACGTCAACGCGAGCCTCAGGCTGAGCGGAAGGTGACGGCCGAGGGGCAGAGGCTGCTGTTTTCTCCCAGTTGAGCCGCTCCAGAACCCCGGCCTGCTGCGCCCCATCCCTGCAAACAGCTCCCAATGCACCTGACAGGCCCCGCAGTGGGGCAGCGACAGGCTGTTTGCAAGCTCTTGCCTGAAGTCCTATGCAGCCAGGGTCATTTCTCTGCTTTTTAGCCCTTTTGGTCTATGCAAAAGGGAGTCTTTAACACAAGCAGTCTGCCCTAAGCCAGGGTGGCTTCTAAGGGATGGCTTTTCCCTCACTGAGCTGCACATGTGCACCTAATTTTTAGGGGTGCCAGCTATTGACTCACTTGATTTCAAATTGTGCAGGATGTATTTGGTCAGGACAGGGTGTCCTCAGTGGGACCAACACTGGATTTGCCTTTTGGTCATGCCAGGGGTAGCGCACGTTGCACCAACGAGAACCTGAGGAATCTGGAAGGCTGGGACATAACCCACTGCGCTGTCCCGCTTCCGTGGGATCCGGACAGGAGGCAGAGCAGGGTCCACAGAGCATCTCCAGTTAAGGGCTTGGGTCAGGAGCCTGGGAGCACATATGAAGTTTTCCTCACTATCACCAACTCAGAAATCTAGGCTGGAATTGCCACTCCTGACAACACCCGTCTCAAGTTGAGACACGTCTGGTGGCACCTGAACGTGCCTCAGGAGTCCCCAGCGACACAGACTTGGAGCCGGCTGTGGGCACATGCACAAGCTGCTGGAAGAGGAACTTTCACTCTGCTTAGCCGGGATTTTGCTGTATGTGTGTGGTTGGCAAAGAACAGTTATCACCCAGCCGCCAACGGGACATCTAGGTTCATAGTTAGATATGGGTAAGGCTATTAGGATGTCACATGAAGGGAAGAATCATGGATAAATGTAGAGAGTACCCATCATTATAGTGTTAAAACTTCCATTAGAAAAGTGAAAAAGCCTTTTCACCTGGTCCCTGGTACCACAAGCTCTGGGAGCTCCACTGTCCTCCTGTTCCTCCCTCTTTAAGGGACACAGAAGTGCTCTTACCTCTGACTTTGCAGTAGAGAATGACAAAGCAGCAACTTCCCTTTTTGACATGGACTGATGCGGACAGGGAAATGAATCGAGGGCACGTTGGCTCTGCCCTCTCCTTGGAAGCACAACAGGAAGTGTCATGTTAACCCACGTGCCCATTCGGAATTCACTGTGGATCTGATAGCAAGTCCAGCCTGGGCTGAGCCCAGCGGCCTGTGAAGCCCTCGCATCCCCCAGGATCTTGTCCCCGGCTCTGCAGCCTGCCCATGGGAGGAGAGGCCGTTTTCCCTGCCCAGCGCGGGCCTTTCACGAGCTCTGCACAAACACGAGCTCAGGAAGGGCAAATGCAAACCACATTTCCGCACAACTTTTCCCCAAACCAATGGGACCTCGGTTCCCAGTCCTGGGAAAACAGCTGAAAGAGAGGCAAAGGGGCCAAACCCAAGGATGTAAGGACAGCTTTGAAGAAACAAGGGGTGGAAACACTAGTTTTAATATGGGAATTGATCCAGGGGGAAAAAGCAGGCAGGCAGCAGAAGAGAAAAAGAGGCAGAAAGGAAATTTACTTTGGATGTGATCCTACAAACTTAACGCAAGAGACATCCCGTCTTTGCACAAACTGCTCTTCACCTCTGCTGGGCCATGAATGGCTCAAAGGTCCTCCCACAGCCCCGGCCACACAGACAACCCTTGTCATCCGCAGCAGGGCTCTTGGGGCAGGAGCAGCCGGAGGAAGGTGCGGAAGAACAGGGCACGCGGAGCAGGGAAGCGATATCCTGCCCACTCGCTCCTCTTGGGAGCCGGGACACCACCTGAACCCACCCAGCCTCTCCAAGGGCCTCCTTGGTGCGGCAACAGGCTCCAATCCTGGAGACAAACCTGCCCCAAACTTCTACAGCCAAAACGGGCTCAGGAGAGGGAGCTCAGCCCGGTGCCGGATGCGGAGGACACGGAATGGAGCAGCCGGGGCCCCCGCTCCACTCCCTGCTCGTTGACCCTCCACACAGCTCACGGGAAGCTTCCAACGCAGCAGGATTTGAATGGTGCCCAAGCACACGAAGCTCCAAGCTTCATCCTCAGCCCCCTCAAAATTAATCTACCATGGACTTACATGGAGAAAGGAAGAGGAGTCTGCAGCCCATTCCCTGGGTTAGTGTTCCCTGCTGCTGCTCCATCTCCCTGCATGGCTTTTCTCCTAGACCTGCTCACAGCAAGTAGCAGGAGGGCAGGTGTGACATTACCCTTTGCCTTCAGGGCACCACAAGGCCAAAGCAAAGGGCAAAATGTTGCAGCACGCGAAGGAAGCGCTGCAAGAACGCCCAGCCCCGCATCACGCCGCCCACTGCATCCTTTTTTCTTTCTTTTTTTCTTAGCAGGGTACATTCAACAAAAAGCAATGAGATGTCCCCAGCGCCACCGGGCCGGCCGGCGCGGGGACGGCCCCGGGGAGCTGCAGCTGCCCGCTGGGAAGGCCGAACACGCGGGATTCCCACAGGAATCCAGCCAAGGTTCAGCCTGGGTGCTGCGCTCTCCCATGCGAATCCCCCGGGCTGGGCCGGCTCCCTCTGCTGAGGCTCGAGGGGAGGCAGACGAGCCCTCCCCAGCACATTTGTTAATTGGGGCATGCTGTAATTTTCACCTAACAACCTAACACGTCGCAAAAGCGGAGGGGGGACAACCTCAGCCCATCTCCTACCCCAGACCTGGCCTTCTGCCCACCCATATCACTAATCACTTCGGGAGCTCTCCAGGACCCATGGAGGCATGAGGGAATTTGTGCATTTAACACCAACCTCACATCCTGCCTTGCCAGAAAGCCTGTTTTTCCCTTGCTCTCCTTGGATATTTCTCTATTTCCCCTCCATTCCGCTGTTTTCACATGAGTAGCCCACATCTGCTTATCTTCACAGCAAGATGCTCTTGACTTTCAGGGCTGCAACTAGAGCCACCCCTGTCCTAGAAACCTTTGGTGTCCCAAGGAACCTCCCTGCACTCTCCACACCCAGGCTGACCCTGTGCAAACACGGTGGCATTTGAAGGACATGAGGACACATCTGCCAGCGCTTTCTGAACAAAATTACATCCACCCAGCACGAGCCTAGGAGTTTCTGTTGGTTTCCCTCTCAGTGCTGGAGGGGAGAGGAGTGTCACCGAAACCTTGCAGACCAGCAGGCTGCCAATGCCAAGTTGTCTCTTCACCTTCTGTTTTTGCCTCCCTGTGGGAGATCCGGATTTCTACAGAAGGCAACAAACAACGAGGGCTACCCTGGCCCTTCCATAGGGACTCGGATCCACAAACAGTCACACGTGTCGGTGGCAGAGGGAGACACACACACAACCCAGAACTGCGCTGGCATTTCAGGGCGGCCGTTTTAGCTCCGGCAGGAAGGTCAGAGCCCGAACAGAGAACTGCGGCACAATGAGCCTAATATAAGCTAAGCCTAAATATAAACCCGCCAAGGGCACGGACACAGGAGTTTGTTTTTACAGCGAGCCAAGAGACGATCGACACGGTGCCACTTCCCTGCTCCAAATAATTCAGGGCTTTATCGTTGCTGACAGTCTTTGTGTTTTATCACAGAGGCAGAGCCTGTCTTACGCCCATTTGCCAGCCTAAATCTGTGGAAACGATTAACAAGGAATGGGAAACACTCAAACCTTCCCATTTCTATTATACCAGTCTCAGAACATGTATTATCTTCATCTCCCATGACGGGGCCACGTAATTAGGGAACCAGTTATCTAGGTGCCTCACACACGCATTACCCTTAATGTTAATTTAACTGCTACAAACACTGTTGCCAAATTTTCCAATATGCCACTTGGCAAAAATTGTTTTTTTTTCTTAAACCCCGGTCTTGTGTCGACAATTCTACACTTTGTTCACAAATACCAAGATTTGGCTGACAAACTGTTTCTGCCTGCTTACTCAGAAAAGAAATAAATAAAATAAACCCTCTCTTTTACCTGCTACTATCTCTACAGTAGGGCTCTACTCAAAGATATCAAGACCTTCGCTCAGATTTTTTAGAGAAAGGGTAGCTTTGGGGGAAAGAAAAAACACTGAGAAGTTAAGAACAAGGAGAAGAGAACACACAAGAAGAAAATGATGAAGTTAGGAAGAAAATAAACTACAGTCCCAAACAATAGCTGGGAAATTGCTCCTGCTAAAATACAGGATGCTATTTTTAACTACAGTGGTAAGAAAAGAGAAAAACATGGTGTGATGCCAGTAACACATTTGCCAGTTGGTGCCCGGGGAGATGCACATGGCTGGTATTTAACTTGGTATTTCTAGCTATGTTAGAGCAGAGAAATCATTTCCTTACTCTCGAGCATGTACTTCTTGGCAATGGGCAGGGAGAGCAGGCGGATGTGAGCGACGAGCGAGCCCCAGGCGTGGGCTCTGGAGAGCGGCGCGTCGGGCGGCCCCGGGCTGGACGGCTGGAGCACGAAGTACACGGTGAGCAGGAGCAGCCCCAGCGTGAGCACGGCCTGCGAGGAGAGAGGCACGCGGTGAGCCACGCTGCAGCCTCCAGAGCACAATATTTATATTTTAGCTCTGCCAAAAAGCTGGCACTGGGGCCACGAGGAACAGCCACAGACCGTTCTGGTTCCTCCTGCCTAACCAAATAAAAACTTGGGCTCCCACCAGACCTCTTGCACGATGTTTTAGGGGCACTCTGCAGAAACGGCTTCAAAACGCTTTGGCAGAGTTGGCACCAATTCCCTCCTTCGTACTAGGCTTTGAATAAGCTTTAAAGGGATGACATGACACATTTTTCCCCTGGTCAAAGTCAAATGAATCAATGGCAAAAACAAGAAAAGAAACTCCAAGAAACTGGAAGTTCCAATTTCCAGTTTCCTGATCTCCCTGCCTTGTTATACAGCATTTATAGGATAGGGAAAATGATATTTTGAATTCTTCTCTAAACAGAAACTATTTTAATGACTAAAGAACATTATTAAATGTTATCCTGATATTTCCACTCTGTAGCAAATACCTCCAAATCACCTAGCAAAACAGCATCCTTTTACCCACATGGTAATACTGTGCATAGTATCTTGGGAGTTAATGTTCTCGAAACATTTTTCCATCATCAGATTTCACAGCAATCGGTCCATTTTACAGAGCAGAGGCAGAATGAAGACAGGTAGAAGCCTGTGACAGGGTCAGAAGCAGAACTTCAACCTCTCGGTTACCCAGCCCTGAACTTTAAGACTCTCCTTCCTTCTTCGCATTTCTGCCAAAGGTGCTGACACTGGAAATCTTTGCCTGCAGAATCAATCCAAAGGCCTCATTGTTTAATAACTTAAGGAGGGGGAAGCGTTGACATGTTCAACTTTCAACACACATATGGAATTCCAAGCCACACTCAGCCTTCCTTCTGCTTGCAAACCAGCTCATGGAAGGAAGGAGGTAAGCTGCATTTAATGGTTTTTTGTAAGTACAATTCAGAAGAATTCACCAAGAAAATGCAAAAGAAAACAAAAGGCTCAGGTGCAAAAGATTTTCAGCCTCTCACACGGTTCCTGTATGCACAAAAGAGGTCTTACCTTGTAGAGAATTGCTAAGATAGGGTACCGTGGGGGTCCTCTTTGGGGTTCATTTCTTTCCAGGAGCTGCTTGACGAATTTCTCAATAGCTTTTTCTGACATCCCACACTGGTGGCCCGTCTGCCGCACCAGATCTATCGTCTCGGAGAGCTTGTCGTAAATGCTGAGTTCGTTGGTCGTAAGCTCCATGGCCGCTGATGAAAAGCCCTGCAGAGAGACACAACAACGTTAACAGGAAAACCCAGCCAGGCCAGGCTGTTCCACGGCAGCAAGGAGAGTGCAGGAAGGTCCTTCCGATCGCACGAGGCAAAAGGCTTCTCTGGAGCAAACCTGGCTGCAGCCAAGACACGAGTTAGCTGAGCCCTAAACAGCCTCCACTGCTTCAGTGTCTCCCAGGGACCAGAAGAAGCCAGAAAATTAACCGATAGAGACGCTCAGCTCCTGTAAACTTCTCCAAAATCACTGAATCTCCAGTTCTTCACTTATTCCTTATGAGCCTGAAGCAGGACATGATTCCTCACCAAGCACGAGAGCCAGCGGCGCACAACTGACCCACACACTGCAGCCAAGCCGAGCGCTCCCGCACTATAAATTCTACCTTTAACACTGCTTCCTTTAACACAGTTTCCTTTTTTTTTTTTCTGATTAAATCCCCTGTTAACGATAAGAACGGGAGGGAGAAACAAGCAGTATGTGTGGGGCAAAGTTTAAGATTTTACAATATATTTATGTTTACGCAATGAAATGTCCAGGCCAACTGATTATTGAGCAACAGCACCGTGATAGTGCCATGGTCTGGAGGCAACCCAAGGTCTTAGGGTTAAGTTCCTCCCCAAATCTGCCTTCGGGTCACTCACATATGGGAACGCCGTGTGACCACAGATTGCATGGGTAACCAGAGACAAAATGGCACGTGAGACCAACTCATTTCCCACCATGAAATTCCAACAGGAACCCTTGCAAGAACACCCTAGGAGCCAATAACTCAAAGTGCCATCGAAGAACGGTTGTTCCTCCCGCACTGCTTCTGTCTGTCACCGAGGCAGAAGTTGCAATACCCAGAACAGCAGCTGGGCTGAAGAGAAGATAGAAGGAAGGATCCAGGAAAGCTAAAAGCTGGGAAGAAGAGAATGCCATTGCTAGAGGGATGTTTAGCCTTGGCAAAATGCTACCCATGGCAAAAGAGCACCTGCGAGGTCTCATGTTGCCTGTTTTGTTCCAAGCTGGGAAAACTCTAACCTGGATCAAACTGGAAACATAAAATCCCAGGATGTGTGGCAATTTTCCACAGGACCACTGGCTTCAGCAATCACTCCCTTTTCCCTCATCTGCGCTCCAACGTCAACTCCCTGTTCTGCTCTTGCGCATTTGTCTTTATGGTCACATGGGGAATCAGATCGGGAAAATTATCTGGCTGGAAAATAACCCTTATTTGTTTAGGCAGCAACTGCCAAAGCGTCCGGCTCCAGCAGCTCATGTCAGACGTTACATTAACATGAGTGTCAAATATCTAACCGCGGCCGTAGAAACACCAAAACAGTAAATTGTCAAACTAAAACCTAACGTCGAGCCCTCGGGCTGCACTACGCTGCCCGGTTAACTCGTTTCTGGCCCTGCTCTGCCACCGTTCCCGGCACTCGCTGCCAAGCTTTGTCCCGGCTCTTGCTGCTGGAGCAGGCTGCAGGGCCAGCGAGCTGCCCCAGCGCAGCTTTGAGCAATACCCCGTCACGGACTGCAGGTCTCCAAGGCAGGATCCTCCTCCTGATCCGGAAAGCACCTGGAGGGCCCTTGGCTCTATAAACCCAGTGCGCTGCTTTAGTAACTCTTCATTATGAAACAGCCCAATTCATAAAATAGGCAACAGCTGGCACATCTGTAGGATGCTAGATACCTTTTTCTTCTCTTTTTCCAGCTTTTACGATTACTCTAGTTGTCCTGACACTGCAAGAACACTACAGTAAATGGTCCAAGGGATAATATCGCTTCATCCAGTTCCCAAGAGCCACAGTTCAAGCCCACGAACTCTCCCGTACAGGACTGCAGGCGATTCAGCACGCTCTCCCCGCTCGAGGCGCTCACGGGATCTGCCTGAAACCCCGTACAACAGTTATCCCTACGGAAACGCCGTCAGCCAAGGTCGCTTCTCCTTCTCCGAGGGGCAGAGGCTCCGGGGATGCATCTCCCTTCTCCGCGACGGACCTGCGAGTCCCGGGCAGGCACTGAGGAAAACGCATCCGCCCCTTGACAACCTCAGCAGCCAGCTGTGCCCTGGGAAATAAAGCGTTATAAAACTGTTTTGAGCGCAGATGAGGCCTTAAAAAAACCGCACAGTCCATCACTTCCCTCCCTGTGAGCACAACACAGAGTAACGCAGGGCTGTGGCGGGTGCCTTCGCTGTCAGCAGCGACCGAGCATCGCCGCTTTTACGCATCCGCATGCCAGAAATGGGTGCTCAGCGCGAGGGTAACGAGCTCCAGCGGTGCAGGAGGGAGCGGAGCCCCCCGCACCTCGGGATGGGCACAAGGCCTCAGAAAAGTGGGATATTTAGAGGGATGCGTCGATGGAGGAGGCTTTCCGTGGCGGGGAGATGCTCCGTGTTGCGGCCGGCCGGGCTGTCAAACCTGGGGAAAACCAGTAATAAGGAAAAGGCTCCTCTGGTGCCGCCGCTCGTGGACGGTGACGGGGGGACGGTGGAGGGGGTGGCAGGTCACAGCCCCCCCGTGTCCCCAGCCGGGAACAGGCCGCGCTCGGCACCGGGCCGCGACACCCGGAGAAGGGCCGCAGCCCCCAGCCGCGCTCGGCTGCTTCCCCGCGGGCCTCACAGCAGCCCCCAGAAGGGGATGCCCCCATAAATAAATAAATAAATAAATAAATAGAATCGCCCTCCCTGGGAAGCCGGGTGCTGCCCCAGGACCTGGGGGTGCCCTCAGACCACGGCGCAAACCGGGTCCCTCCCGGAACGGGGTGCGCCCCCCGCCCAAACCTCGGTACCGGCCCGCGAGGCCCCGCGGCTCCGCCCGGGCC
>JAUBNY010000997.1:1881846-1898247 GCA_032275445.1 Crypturellus soui
GCTTCGTCCCCTGAGTCCCCCACAAGGACCTGCCCGGGCGCAAGACACCCCCCAATCCCTGAGCCCATGACACCCCCAAGCACCCCCTGCCCCCAGAGCACCCTTGGGTGCCCCTCACAGCCCCTGCAAACCCCAGGGACCCCCAGAACTGCCCCCCCCGAGCACCCCAAGATGCGCCGGGAGCAGCCGGGGCCGCCCGGAGCCGTCCCCTGGCCCCGCTCCCTGCCCCGTGGTGTTTGGGTTCGCGGCCCCAACGACTTCCTGCGATGCTGGATTCTGCCGCCTTCACTGAGCACCGTGAGAAAAAGGACTTCCCCGGCCCAGCCCGCGTTTCCTGCCTTTTAAATCCCGTCTTGGGAAGCGGGAAAACAAATACAAACAGAAAGGGCCCAGCTCTGCCCGCGTGCCGAGGGGATGGGGCCAGGAGCAGGGGCTGCTTCCCCTTTGCTTGTCGCAGTTTCCCCACTAGGAACTGATCTCTTCTCCCTTTGCTCCCTATTTTTCTTTATCCGCAGATGGGAATAAATGGCTGTTGCGCCGGACGGCGGCACGGAGCTGGCTCCAAGCTGGGAACCAGCGTATCCAGAACTGGTGGTTGGTTAAAATTCCTCGGGATTCCATCCAGCTCCGCTGCTTTAAAGGTGCAAAGGAGCCGAGGGATGGGAAACGCCCCATGGCTGCAGGCTGGGAATGTGGATTTGGCATCCCCGACGTCACCTGGGAAGTTCCCGTGTTTCTCGTCAGGCACCTTTCATAGTTAGGAATGGCTTGAAGGGAAGCAACCTGGCATTAAAATATATATATAAATATACCGTTGTGGTACAAACAAATATGCCTTTACACGTTACTATTAATACCTTAGACCTTCATGTGGCTCCAACTACTCATGCACGTGTTTAAGAGCTTGCAAATTAGGAGCTCCTTTGATTCGAAACGGCAAAGAACTGGGATTCCCAGTTGTGCAAGGCGGAAGATGCTTTGAAACTGAGGCAGCAGGTTTTTCAGCATGCTTTTTGGGGAGTTTGTTTGTTTGTTTATTGGCATTTTCCCTCAGCTTGGCAACAAAACATTCATTTCCAAGTTGGTGCAGGAGGTTTTTATAAGAGCAAAATTTGTTCTGGCTTTTGTAGATGTAACTTCTGGCGGAGTAAAGCAGCCGTTTCTTTCAGCCTGACGGTCTTTGGTGCCATCCCTTCTCCAGGCCTCCGCTTCAGAGCATCGCTTCTTTATTTGCAACAGCAATTTTACGTAGATGGGAGGAATTGCTGCATTTGCTGCCACCTAATGGGAGAGTTTAGCCTGGGCCACCTCAAGCCCATCTTCTTGTGCAGGCAAACGCTCCTGCCGAGCGCTATAGCAGAACCCAAAAAATCCAGGGTGAAGGCCATTTTTTATATAGTGTTATTGAAAATGAAACTCTTATTGACTATATTTTTGTAAAACCATCAACAAAACAGGTTTTCCTGCAGCTACTGCACTCTGCCGAATATACATTTAAATGAGAGTGGCAACAAAAAGCAATCTGAGCATGGTTATTTTCCAAAATCTGCATGTATTCACTGTGTTCAGATATATCTGTTGAGCTGCTGGGGGAGGAAGCAATACATTTCACTGTAATATTAAAAAAAAAACTAAAATGTAATATTTTCCTTTTATTTTTCCTTTTTTTTTCCTCCTTAGTCTGCGTGGTTTTCTCTGTAAAGAGACCTTCTCTGCTCTGAGTTGTAAAGAAATAAAAAATAAACCGGGAGTTCAAGACGCAGCCGGGGTCCTGCTCCACCTCGTTCCTTAGCTTCAGTCTCCAAATCCAAGCGGTCAAGTTTCTCGGCAAGTTTTTCCAAAGTATTTGGGTACTTTGGGGCTGGGTTTTGCTCAAGGCCAGTTACATGGGCAGGAGGCGGCCGAGAGGCTACACGTTCCCGATGGCTCTTGCTCCAAGAAGCGGGAGCAGCCAGGTCGGACACATGGGGAGCAGAGCTGGGGCCCGTGGGGAGCAGAGCTGGGGCCCAAGGGCTGTTTTTACACTTTTCCAGCCGTTTCAACACAAAACAGGCAACCCACCCGCTTCAGCAGCAGCCCCACTTCTTCCGCGCTGGCTTTGGTTCCTCTTCTACCTTGGCCTTCAGCTGATCTTCCCGCATTTTGAGTAGCCTGGTGGGATGACAGGGACATCTTGCAGCACACCCTGGCCCTGCACTGCCTGGTGATCTGCAGCTGGGCGAAATTTTGGCTCACCTGATTAAGCTGACCATGGACTCGGAGACGTTGTGGCCCGAGGCAGCGCTGCATTCGTAAAAGGTGAGCTGGTGCTCCTGGAAGACAAAAAAAAACAACTAGAAACACCCTGCTCTTGCGTTTGGTTAAAATAGCTTCATAGATAGGAGGTAAATATCCAAGGAAAAGTCGGTGTCAAGAGGAAACCCAAGGACCAGAGCGCCTCACAGATTCAAGGAAGCAAGTAACTGAATAATTCCTGATTTACAGGAATGTGAAGGATGAAATAGAGCTCTTCTCGTAGCTACAACAGCAATATTTAATACTGAGGGAAGACAGACACTGCAGACAGTAGAAGGTGCAAGATGGTCTGATCAGAGCACTGAATATGGAGATAATAACAAGATGTTCCCAAGTCTTTCAAGCTTTGCTGGTAACTGATTTGCGGGGGGAAAAAAAGCATCTAACGTCTCTGTCCTGGTGTCTCCATATGTTAAATGACTCAGCTGATAGCAGCCCAAATCCCAAACTGTTAATACGGATCAGCCCTGGGACAACAAGGGGGTCAGGATGGCACGGCGGATTCTGCTGTCCCTTTGCTGGCCAGTGATGAACGGGGGATGGGTTAAGGGCTTTGGGCTTTCCTCCAGGTCCTCAGGCAGGGAGGAGCTGGTGGCATCCTGGATGCTTCCAGCAGGAGCTGGTGACATCCTGGATGCTTCCAGCTGTCCTGGCTTCATCTGTGTCATGTTCAGCTAGGGGCAAAGCAGCTTCCTTCCTACCTGGGCCAGGCGCTCCCCTTCGGCCGTGGGGACCCGTCTCTCTGCAGCGCAGTCCGTTTTGTTCCCCAGGAGCAGAACGGTGACTCCGTCTTCCGCTCCCTCCTGGGCAGGTAGAGGGGGAAGAAGGGAAGTTGCATCTACGTCTGCTCTGAAGCACGGCCAGACACGTTGTCTAAACACACCTCGGAGCACCACCAGGAATACCCGTGGGCTTGAGGTGATAATAAACCTTAAATCCTATTAACCTGGCTCAAGAACTTAAAAAAAGTTGGGTTTTTCTTCTTAAATAACTTCTCCTACCTCTTAAAGAGTAGAGACCTAGCTGAGCTATGCCTTTACCGGACCTGCTTTATATTTGATTTTGTGAAGAGGATCCACCTCTGATTTAAGGGCCCTGAGCAAAGTGACCACTTGTTTTGTTCCAGTATTTTTAGACACTCGCTTGTACTTCACAGTTTTCAGCTAAAGGCAAGTCAATAATCATCATAACAATACTAGCAACAGACAATATCTGGAAACGTTGCAAAATGGTGAGAAACACTAGCAGGACCCCAGAGTTCCCAATCCACCCACCTGGATACAGCTCAGCCAGTAGCGCACGTCCGCGAAGGAGTATTCGGAGGTGATGTCGTACATGAGCACAACGCCGTCTGCCTTCCGGAAGAACTGCTTGGTGATGCTGTGGTACCTGCGGCATTGCAAACCGTCACCAACGTGGGGTGAGAGGGTTTCATTCTGCAGAAATGGCAGAATCTTGCTTGGGTGAAGGCTGAAAATGGCATTTTCCAGAGCTTGGCAGGTGTTATGCTCAGCCATACATCTAGATACTTGAATTCTGAGCTTGAAAATACATCTCTACAAGCTACCAGAAGGTCCCGGTTGCTTCGCCACAGCGCGGGGCCTTACCTTTCCTGCCCAGCTGAGTCCCACAGGCGGAGAGTGAAGAGTTTGTTGTCCACGACAAGGTTTTTGATTTGGTAATCCAGCCCTAGGAGATACCAACAGGAACATTGGGATGCTGGAGGGTTGGCCAACCTGTAGGATGGCAGCAACACAGGGCATGTGTAGGCTGCATCTGATCCCTCACAGTTTTAGATCTTCAAGGGGCAAATTTCGGCAAGGTGGCAAATCTTAGGCTCAGTAAAAGCAGGCTGGTTAAGAGAAAAGTGAAAAAAAAATCAAACAACAACAACAGAAACAACCAACTAAGCAAACAGACAAAGAAACCACCAGGGCCTTTGGCTATGACACAAGCCCTGCTTAAATGATACCAACATTCATTCTCTGGAGCGCTTGACCTCCAACTTTGGAGGTCCTGGGTCCATCACATGCTGGATGTGAGTGGTGCCACGTGTGTAATGACCACGGGCAGGTTGTGTTGTGTCCCGACTGACAGGGAGCAATGGATTTGGGGGAATTTCAATGGATTTGCAGTGAAGCAGAGCAAAGGCTGAAGGAGGAGGCAAAGGAAGTGCTGTGGATACCTGAGCAAGGACGGAGCAGAGCAGAAGGAAACCTACCGACCGTAGCAGTGAGGTGCGGGTTGAAGGAGTCGGCATGCAAGCGGTACAGGAACGAGGTCTTGCCCACGTGGGAGTCCCCGACGAACAGCACGTTGTAGAGGTGGTCTGGATCCAGGCAGGCTTCGGGAGAGCCTCCTGGAGCCGGTCCTGCCCCGTGGACCAGCGCGGCCCCTGCTCTGGGCTTTGCTTCCTGACTTGCTTCCAGCTCGTCTTGCTTCCCATCCCGCTGACCACTGACCATCCCGTGAGCAACATCGAGAGCATTTCCTTGTTCTGTTGCGAGCTGTGCTGAAGGCTGCGCCCCACTGTTGGCTGTGTCCCTCAGTGGGCTGTCTCCAAGTGTCCCCATGGGATTGCTCCCCATGTTGCCCTTGCGTTGGACACTTGGCCAAAGGGCAGACCCTGGTGCTACCTCCTCCTTTGGAGGCCCAGCAGCTGCCTGCTCTGTTTCCGTCACCCGCAGCAGCTTCTCCTTTGGCAGCAGCTGCTCGGCAGCAACATCTGGCCTCACCTTATCTGCCCGCAGGGGGACCTGCTCCTGTCCCGACGCGCCTAGCGGTGGCACATCTGGAATGAGAACATCCTCTTGCATGAGGGCCGCCTGCCTTCTCCCCGGGGACAGCAAGGACGTGGGGGAGGCTGCGCCCGCGCCGCTGCCCTGCCTTAGCTGGAGCCCCTGCGGCCGGCCCCAGACCCGCTCGCCTGCCTCGCGGTCGGCTCCCTGCTCGTCTAGATCGCGGGCTCCGTGCAGAGGCCTCCCCGCTGCGTCCGGCCCCTCTCCCTGCGGCGTTTCCCTTCCATGGGTGTTGAGCAGGTTCAGAGCGGGCTCGGTGCTCGGCCCCGGCATCGCTTTCTTGGGCTCCTCCAGCACGTCCGCACCGGCCCCAGCCCCCTGCGTGACGTCGGCCTTAGGAGTCTCCGGTGGAGACACCTCTAGATCAGCGCTTCTTCCCCAGGTTTCTTCCCCATCCAAAGCCCCCCAAGGTTGGGTCAAGACTTCTGGCTGCACCGTTTTGGCCTGAAGATCTGCTGGTTTCTGAGCGCCCTCCTCGGGTGGTGAGCACACACCAGCCCCCTCTCCCTGCGTTAGCTCCAGCACCCGGTTTTCCTCCGGGATCTGCCCATCCCCTCCAGCAAAGGCCCCCTGCAATGCTCCCACATCGGGGGTCTCTGCACCAGGAGCAGCCTCATCCCGGGGCTGACTCTCTCGTGTTGGGACATCTCCCATAGGAGCCACGTGTGCCTCCAAG
This sequence comes from Crypturellus soui, assembly GCA_032275445.1. NCBI lineage: Eukaryota > Metazoa > Chordata > Aves > Tinamiformes > Tinamidae > Crypturellus > Crypturellus soui. The sequence goes on from JAUBNY010000997.1 coordinate 1,887,616, forward strand.
GCAGCCATGTGTCCTGGCGCCCCTTCCCACAGACAGGCTGCGTCCAGAGGTCCCAGACCCGCATCCGCGCTGTCACCCGGCAGGAGCGCGGGCTCCTCGGCCCCCACGAGCCCCCATGCACCTGCCCTGCCACTCTGCCCCTCCGGACCCCGCGCGTTCCCGGCCTCCTGCGGGGCTGCGCCCGCTCCCTCCTCCCGCGTCCCGCACGGATCAGGCTCCGGCTCGCACGGAAGCGCCTGCTCGCCTTGTCCGAGCGCCCCACGCGCAGCCTCCCCCTGCGGCGCTTCAGCCGCAATCCCCTCTGCTCCCTGCGAGCTGGCAGGGATGGAGATGCCCTGCGGCCACGGCTCGGCCTCCTCCTCATTTGCGTCCCCTTCCTCAGCCTCCCCCTCCTTGGCCTCCTCCTTATTTGCCTCCCCCTCCTCGGCCTCCCCTTTCTCGGTCTCCTCCTCATTTGCCTCCCTTTCCTTGGCCTCCCCCTCATTTACCTCCCGTTCCTCGACCTCCCCCTCCTCGGCCTCCGTTTCCAGCCCCGGAGCCACTCCAGGGAGCAGCTCACGCGGAGCCGGGCTCCCCGCGGGGGTTGTGGCTGGGGAAGGGCTCGCAGGGCGCACGGCAGCGGCGGCAGCAGCAGTTCCCTCCCGCAGCCCCAACCCGGGTCCATCGACCTCCCCTGGAGGCTGCCCATGTGGAGCCGGACTCCCTCCCTGCTGCATATCCCGGGAGCTGGGCTCGCTCGGGATGAATCCCGGCTCTTCATCCTGCGCGAGCCCCTGCCCGCTCGAACTGCCGCTCTGCCCCTGGGGGTGCCCTGCGCCTTCGGCCTCATCCGCTCGCCCGGCTGCCCCGGCTCCCTCCTCCTGCATCGCGACGAGCAGCTGGGCCTCAGGCGGCCGCGGAGCCAGATCCTCCTTCCCTCCCCGCGCTGCCTCCGCCTGCTTGGCCTCGTCCTGCAGCTGCCGCGCGCCCGGGGCTCCCTCTCCTTGTGCAGCCCCGTCTGGAGGCCGCGCGGCCGCCTCGCCGTTTGCCCCTTGTGCCCCCTCCTGTGCCTGAGGTGGGGCCTGTGCCGCCAGCTCGTGGGGCCGCGCGACCGGGCTGGCACTCTGGGCCTCAGCAGGGGCTGCACTTGGGCTTGGGGCAGCGTCCAGCCCGGGGGCATCCCCGCTCCCTGTCTGCTCCGCCGCCGCCTCTGGCCCTGCGCCCATGGCCCCGCGGAGCAGCCCCGCCACCACCTCCAGCTCCGGCTCCATCTCCAGCTCCCGCGGCGCAGCCGGCCCCACATCCGCGCCTGAGTCGCTCTCCGGGGGTAGCGCTGCCTTCTCAGCCTCCCCTGAGAGGCACGGGGCTCCCTGAGCCAGTTGGCCCTGGGGGAATCCTGCGGCCTCCCGCTGCGGCCAGGCCTGCGCTCCTGCCCCTGTGCCCAGCGGGAGTGTGGGCTCCTCGGTCCCCGCGAGCCCCCATGCGCCCATCCCGCCGCTCTGCCCCTCTGGACCCGTCGCATTCCCGGCCTCCTCCACGGCTGCACCCGCTCCCTCCTCCCACTTCCCGCACGGATCAGGCTCCGGCTCATGCAGAAGCACCCGCTCGCCCCGTCCGAGCGCCCCACGCGCAGCCTCCCCCTGCAGCGCTTCGGCCCCGCTCCCCTCTGCTCCCTGTGGGCTCATGGGGATGGGGACCCCCTGCGGCCACAGCTCGGCCTCCTCCTTGTTTGCCTCCCCCTCCTCAGTCTCCCCTTCCTTGGCTTCCCCCTCCTCGGCCTCCGTTTCCAGCCCCGGAGCAGCCCCGGGGAGTAGCTCACGCGGAGCCGGGCTCCCCACGGGGGTTGTGGCTGGGGAAGGGCTTGCAGGGCGCACGGCAGCGGCAGCAGCAGCAGTTCCCTCCCGCAGCCCCAACCCGAGTCCATCGACCTCCCCTGGAGGCTGCCCATGTGGAGCCGGGCTCCCTCCCTGCTGCGTATCCTGGGAGCCGGGCTCACTCAGGATGAATCCCGGCTCCTCATCCTGCGCGAGCCCCTGCCCGCTCGTACCGCCGCTCTGCCCTTGGGGGTGCCCTGCTCCTTCGGCCTCATCCGCTCGCCCGGCTGCCCCGGCTCCCTCCTCCTGCATCGCGACGAGCAGCTGGGCCTCAGGCGGCCGCGGAGCTGGATCCTCCTTCCCTCCCCGCGCTGCCTCCGCCTGCTCGGCCTCGTCCCGTGGCTGCCGCGCGCCCGGGGCTCCGTCTCCTTGCGCAGCCCCGTCTGGAGGCCGCGTGGCCGCCTCGCCACTTGCCCCTTGTGCCCCCTCCTGTGCCTGAGGTGGGGCCTGTGCTGCCAGCTCGTGGGGCCGCGAGGCCGGGCCGGCACTCTGGGCCTCTGCACTCGGGGCCGCGTCCAGCCCGGAGGCATCCCCGCTCCCTGCCTGCTCTGCCACCGCCTCCGGCTCTGCGCCCATGGCCCCGCGGAGCAGCCCCGCCACCACCTCCAGCTCCGGCTCCATCTCCAGCTCCCGCAGCGCAGCTGGCCCCACATCCGCGCCTGAGTCGCCCTCCTGGGGTAGTGCTGCCTTCTCAGCCTCCCCTGGGAGCCATGGGGCTCCCCGAGCCTGTTGGCCCTGGGGGAATCGTGTGGCCTCCCGCTGCGGCCAGGCCTGCGCTCCTGCCCCTGCACCTGGAGAGAGTGTGGGCTCCTCGGCCCCCACGAGCCTCCACGCGCCCGCCCTGCCGCTCTGCTCCTCCGAACCCCACGCGTTCCCGGCCTCCTGCACTGCTGGCACAGCTGCGCCCGCTCTCTCCTCTCGCTTCCCGCACGGATCAGGCTCTGGCTCGCGTGGAAGCACCAGCTCGCCCCGTCCGAGCACCCCGTGCGCAGCCTCCCCTTGCGGCACTTCGGCCTCGCTCCCCTCTGCTCCCTGTGGGCTCATGGGGATGGGGACCCCCTGCGGCCACAGCTCGGCCTCCTCCTTGTTTGCCTCCCCCTCTTGGGCCTCCCCCTCCTCGGCCTCCGTTTCCAGCCCCGGAGCAGCTCCCAGGAGCAGCTCACGTGGAGCCGGGCTCCTCGCGGGGGTTGTGGCTGGGGAAGGGCTGGCCGAGCGCACGGCAGCGGCGGCAGCAGCAGTTCCCTCTGCTTCATCCCGGGCACCGTGCGCACCCAGGGCTGCTCCTGTGTGCGGGGGGTCTCCGTGCGGTGCCTCAGGGCCGTGGGGACCGCACGAGGTGACGTCCTCCGGCAGGCCAAGGGAACGGGTCCCCGCCGGGCTGGGCGGCCTCGGCTCCTTGCTCAGCGCTGCTATTGCCTCGCTCATTTCTCGAAGCAGAGAGCTCTGCTCCGAGATCCTCTCTGCTTCCAGCATCTCCGGGAAAGGATCGTCTTCCACGGAGCTCGCTCGTCGCGGGTGGGCTGGAACAGTTATTTCAGCTGCAGCCTTTTCCCAAACCCTGGAAACGGCAGAGCACCAGTTATAGGGACAACCACCCCCGTCCCCAGGCCTGGTGCCGCATTGGAGCCCTGGGGCTGCTGCAGCGGACACGGCCGCTCGGCTCCCTTACACGTGGTGGCCACTTTTTGGTGGCCGGTCGTCGCTCTGGGATCCCAGCCTGATCCGCATCTCGGAGCGGTGCTTCTCCGGCCTCGGACTCGTCTGCGCAAGGGAGAGGAGGGAAGCGTCCCCCGCGGTGATGCCAGGGCCCCAACACACAATCTGGGGGCAGGCAGCGCTGCCCCCTTCCTTCCCCAACCTCCAGGGCACAACACGAGCTGCCAGAGGTCCCCGTCCCCCCGCACAGGCACCTTCCCCTCGACGGTACCTGCGGCGACGGCAGCGTCTCCTCGGGCTGCTCTGCTGATCCGGCCCTGCAAAGATGCAGCGTGGGGGTAAAAGGAAAAGCAAAGCAGGGGCCGATACCTGACAGTGCTGAGGCGCTGGCGCTGCCGCTCACCCGGCCATGGGCGCCGCGGTGCCCCGGGCTGCCCGCAGGCGCCCCTGGGTGTCGCGGAGCTGCAGGCGGATCCGCTGCAGCTGCTCCTGCAGCAGCCGGTTGCTCTGCTCCAGGCGCCGCTTCTCGGTACCGGTGGCATCGCGCGAGCGGCGCAGGCTGCGGCACCGCGTCTCCAGCTGCCGCGGGGACGGGGGTGTCGCGTCAGCCCCAACCGCCCTCTGAGGCGGGATGGAGCCCGCGGGACAGCAGGGACGTTATCCTGGCTCCGGACTCACCTCCGCCTGCGCCGAGAGCAGCCGCTGCACTTGGCTCTCCCGCGCGCCCAGCGCCCGCCACAGCTCCGTGCCCTGCTGGAGGCTCCGGGCCTCGCTCTGCAGCAGCGCCGAGCCCTGAGCACCGGCCCCGGGCCAAGAGCTCCAGAGCAGGGACAAGCCCGGGGTAGGGGGGACGGAGGAGCACGGGGATGAGGAGCATGGGGAGGATTAACGCAGCTTCCATCCTCTTGGAGTGGGCAATGGATCTGGTGACCTCCTGGAGCCCCCCAGCTCAGCACCGGGGTGGCACCGAGTGTCTGCAGCGGTGCTGGACGTAGCTCTGGGTCTGGGGGACGAGGCAGGAGCAGGGGGCCCCAGGGACCCTGCGGGGGACCCACCTCTTGCTGCAGCTGCTGCATCTCCTGGCGCATCTGCTGCTCCAGGGCCTCGCAGAGCTGCTGCACCTCCCTGCCGTGCTCGGCCACGTGCCTGCGGGCGCAGCGGCGTCAGCCCCGGCTCCCGCCGTGCCGGGCGCCGCCGCAGAGGGAGCCCAGCCCACGCAGCAGCTCCGCGCGGGGTGCCCGAGCGGCCAGGTTGCTCCCTCGGCCGGTTCCTCTCCACGACGAGGGCGAGCGGAGGGGCACGTCCCGTCCTGCCCGGCCCGGCCCTGCCCGCGGCCCCGGCTCACAGGTTCAGGAGGGCCTCCAAGGCCTCCCTCTCGCTCTTGGCCTCCTGGATGCGCCTCCTCATCGTGGCCAAGAAGTGCTCCAGGCTGCCCAGGAGCCGGGGCTCGTTCTGCCGCAGAGTCACCCAGAGCTCCCAGAGCTCCCGGCTGCCAGGGGAGAGGCGTTTTGCAGCCAGCATCCCCCGGAACATACCCGGGGAGCCTTCCCAAGAACGGGATCCCGATGGGGTGGGACCTTGGAGGACCCTGGGGCAGAAGTGGCTTCAAACCATCCCCATGCTCGCTGCCCATATGACGACCCAGTCCAGGGCTCATCCCACCCTCCCGCTGCCCCACTGGATCTCCACAGATGCTCCTTACTCCTCCAGGACGCCGTCCGTGCCCAGCTGCTCCATGAAGGTGCTGAAGCGCTCCCATTCCTCGCCCGCGGTCCCGCCGAGGGCCGGCTGCTCCTCCGAGGAGGCTGTTCCCGGCGCGCGGCACTCGTGGGAGCCCAGGACCTGCCCTGCTGTGGGGCAGGATGATCCCGACCCATGAGCACCAGCTACCCAAAGCCGGTGCATCCCGCCCGCCACAGCACGGGACACTCACGGAGCCCATCAGGGAATTCCTGGTCCACCAAGTGCCCGGTGCCATCAGCACCCGGCCCAGCAAGGACGACCTGCAGCTCCTCAACGCCACCTGGGAAACCCTCTGGCTGCAATTCCTAAAGGTGAGGAGGGTCCTAAGTCCTCTGGCTGCAATTCCTAAGGAATGCCGTGCACCGGGGATGTCCTGTCCCTACCTGCGGGTCGGCGCGGGGGCCGAAGCCCCGGTGCTCCCGCTCAGTGAAGTCCGGCACCGTCTGCTCCGCATCGGGCTGCGGCGGCGGCTCCCGCAGCTGCCGGCGCCGGCTGGAGCCCAAGCGCCGGCCCTTGGCGCCCGCCCGCCGCTCGGCCATGGCGCGTCCTGCCGCGGGGGGGGGCTCCGGTCACGTCCTCTCCGCTGCTTCGGTGGCAGTTTGTCACCTCCCGCGTGGGGAGGCTCCCGGCGCCCATGCCCTGGGCATCGCGGCGGCAGCCACCAGAGCAGGGCCCGGAGGAGCCGCGGGCCCGGAGGAGCAGGAGGGCTCCCCGCCTGTCACCAGCCCCGAGGAAGCGGCGGCGGCTTTAGCGCGTTGGGGCTTTTGCAAGGGGCCGAGTCTCGGTGTGTGCAGGAAACACAGGAACGAGCCCTGAAAACACCCCTCTTCCCCCTCCGCCTCGGAGCACGGCCCCCAGGGTCACCCCAAGCCCAAGGGCAGCTGCACAGCAAGGGAAAGTGGGTGAAAAGGGGAGCTTTTGGGGGCAAAATGAGGGGAAAATGCCAATGCCCCTGCCAGTCCCACACAGCATCGTGGGTACCGCGGTCGGATCATGAATTTGCTGCTGATGGTGGAGAAACGGGAACCCAAACGGGGCAGTCCCTGGCCACAAGAGAGGCCCCGCAAGGGAGCAAAATGCCCTGTCCCTGCTCCTTATTTCTCCTTGTTTAGGTGTTTCTCAAACTAGTCCTGGACACAGAAGCGTGAGCCCATCCGGACGGGGACACAGGGAGCCCCAAAGCCACCACTTACCTCCCCAGTGCCCAGAGGGACCCGCGGAGCAGCCGGCCAGGCGCGCACCGAGGAGGAGGAGGAAGCAGAGGAGGGCGCTGAGCCCCGACCTGCGCCGAGCCGACACCTCTCGCTCTTACTCAAGGCACTTTCCGTTTGGGGGTTACACGCAACCGCGTTTCCTGTTTGCTGCTCTGATGGGTAACGCAAGCTCAAAGCACCCCAGCAGGGAGGGAAGCAAAGCAGCAAACCACCCCCAGGACGGAGGGGAAAAAAACCCTCTGCCCTTTCCAGGACACCTTGGACAAATTGCTAAACTGGGCTCAGGTGCTGCTTGCACAGGGCCCTGCTCGTTGGCACTTCAACTCCCCAGGGTGCGTTTTCAAGCTGGGTCCAGGTGTTTTGGGTCACAGCCCCTCATCAAGCAAAGCTGTTACCTGTTGCCCTGCATTGAAATTCCCCTGGGATCCCCCACAGCTGAGCCCAGAGCAGCTCCTCACCCAACCCCTGGAGCCTGGAAAGGGGATCTGGTGCCAAACGCCCCTTGCCACGGGAGCTGCACAAGGAGACCCTGCCCTGGTGGCCACGGTAGCCACAGGGCAACCAGCTTGGTCACCCCAGCAGCCCTGGCCACGCTGCCCCCTCTGCATCCCCACAGGGACCCCCAGGCTCCGCAGCCCCGCGGGGACCCGCAGTAGGACCCGCTCCCTCCTCCCCGCGCTGCCATTAACCCAGTGACACACATTCCCAGACACAAGCGCAGTGTTTATTCGCAGCTACATTTACAGACAACAAGATACATCCCCCCACCCCCATTAGACTTAACGGCATCTTTATAAATAAACATTTAGTGCTGGGAACGCGCCAGCTTCCCTGGCAGCAAAGTGCATCTCGGTGCAAGGCAGGAGCACAGCCCTGTCCCCCATCTCAGGACCATCTTGCACCACTTCCCAGGGTCCAAACCCAGGAGAGGAACGCCGAGCGCTGGGATCCACCGCTTGGAATCGCTGCTTTCCCAGACCCATCCGCTGTGGCCAGAGCCGGCAAGTGTCAGTATTGGCCATGGCAGGAGCAGAAGACGCCGAGCAGCATCCAGCAAGCGGGAGGAAGGGGCTTTAGGAGCCTCAACCAGGACTTCAGGGGAGCGCAGAGCTCCCCGGGCAGTGGTGGCCCTGAGCAAAGCGCTGCACGGGGCTCAGCACCAGAGCTGCGCTCAGGAGCGACAGGGACTGTGCAAGGAGGGACAGGGCAAGGGAGACACGTCCCTGCTTTGGGAAGCCCCGGTCTGGTCACCCCCTCCCTGCCGTGGCAGCTGTGGGAGCCTGGGGTGAGTCACAGGGGCCTCGCAAGGTCCCTGCCCTGCGCCCGCGATGGCATCAGTGAGTCACCTGGAGGAAGGGCTGGCCACGGACCAGCACTTCCTTCCCTCAGCAGCACCGAGGAGGGGAACAACCCACCTTGCGTCACTCCAAGCAGAGTCACAGTCCCACCAGGGCCGCCCCATCCAACGCTCTGCGCCAGGGGGTGCTCACAGCTCCAGCCACCAGCACCAGCATCCAAACCCACTGGCTGGCCCAGAGGTGGGGGACCTTCTCCAGGGACAGGGCGCAGGCAGGGCAGGGGATGGTGCCAGGACAGTGCTGGATCCTGCCAGCACTGGCAGAGGGTGCAGGGTCCTCATCTCAGAACAGCCTCTCAGTCCTTCTCCATCCCCTCCGAGGGGCTACAAGCTTCAACACTGGCTACTCCACACACATTGCACACAAGTGAGGGTCCCTCCGGACCCAGGACTACTCATAAATAGGGAACTAGGAACTCTACATCGCTTCATGTGCAGCTTAATGTTGTCCAAAGCTGAGGAAGGAGCCATCAGGGCATCTTGGCACCAAGGAGCTGTGGGGGGTCCCCGGTGGCAACACCCTCAGCTCTCGCTAGCTGAGCCAGGGTCACGGTTTGGGCTTGTCAGGGATGATTCTCCTCTTGGAGTTGTAGAAATCTGGAGGGCAGAAAAAGCAGGTTGGAAATTGCCTCCAGCTGGTGTAGAGCAGCAGGGCAGCAAGGAGGGCACATCCCCAGGGCCCAAGTCCTGGCCGAAGGTTGGGGCAACCAGGCTTCCTGCGGGATGCACCCACCAATCCATGGGACAGGCTCTTCTGCCGGGAAGAAGCTTCCTCCCACATCTCTCGATGCCCAGGAGGCACCAGGGAACCTCCATCCCTCCCCGCCACAGGAGTCAGGGCCACCAGCACGGGGACCATCCCACCCGGGAGAGGCGAGGGCCGGACGGGGACACCACGGCCCCAGCACTCACCCGTGACCGTCGTCTGCCTCCGCTTCAGGCGCTGCGGGGAGCCGGCGGTCCGGGGCTCCGAGTCCTGCGGAGCCGCCTCGGGGCAGCTGCGGCCGAGCCGGTCCCTGGCCAGTACCTTGTGCACCAAGGAGCAGCTCCGGCTCTCGCCGCCGCCGGCCTTAGCCCGGCCGTGCAGCTGCGGCTCGGTGAGGACGACCCTCTCCCACTTGAAGCGCCCTTCCAAGGGCGTATCCGTCTCGAAGTCGAAGTTCCAGCGGTGCTGGGCCTCCTCCAGCTGCTGCCGCAGCAGGTCCTGGAAGTCGCTCTGGAGCTGCTGGTGGTCCACGGGGCCGAAGAGGTTCCTGCACACCTTGCTGCTGCAGGGCAGCCACTGGCCGGCCCTGCTCTGGGACAGGGGCATCGCGGGGGCTGCGGGGACAAAAGCAGCACCGGTTACAGGTGTCTCACGAACCACGAGGGCCACCAGAGCTAAACACGGAGCAGCTGTAGCGGCCGGGCTGGGCAAAGCTCAGTCCTGCAGCAAAGCAAGCAGAGGGGACAGTGCAGCCCAAGACGGTGACATTCAGCATTGCAGGGGGGTCCTGAGCACAGCCAAGGTCAGAGCCAACCCAGACGCAGCTCAAGAGGACGGGGAAGATGCAGACACCACCCACGTCTCCTCCTCCAGGGCTCTCCCCCAGCAGCGCTCCCAGCGCGCTGCCCTCGAGGCAAAACGTGGGGCTTCGGCTTCCCACCTTGACACGGGCAAGTGAGGCAACAGGATGTTTTTCTGGCCATTTCTTAATCGCAGGGAGCCCAGCAGGGTGACGCGAAAATGCTTTGAGCAAGCAGCAAGGACGAGCCGTGTGCCCGGCTGCCTCCCAGCCGCCCCATGGCCTGCGGGAAGCTCCCGGGTAGGCAGGGATGAGCCCCAAGGCCCCATTCTGCACTTGGCCTTCGTGGATTAGAGATCCCCCCTTCTCCCTGTTCACCCACACTGGGGCATTCAACCCAATGGCTCCAGCTGGTGCCAACTCACTGTGCCCAAATCCAGCACTTCAGCCCCTTTGGGAGCAGGCACCAGTGCTGTGAGCTCTCCAGACACCCTGGGGAGCCCCCAGTCCCACCCGAGGCCACTCCTGAGCCCCCATCCGACCTCAATCGAGAGCAGAACGTCTCCGAGTATAAATAGAAACGCGGCTTCCAGTCCCGCTCCCGGGTGACCTCAGCGCTAGGCAAGTCCCGGCATGTCCGGACAAGCCCCGGCAGGTGCCGGCCAGGACGCAGCTCGACACCCAGCCCAGACACCCCAAACCCGGTAGCGGCCCCAGGATCCCCCACTCCCGGCCAGGCCCCTCGTCCCCACCCTGACTCACAGCGCCAGAATCGGTGACGGAGCCGCCAAGCCTGGAAGGACGGGACGGACACAGCCCCCTCCCACGGCGTTGGCTCCGTCACCGTTCCCGACACCGGAGCTTCCGCTGGGAGAATCCCAGGCTCAGGGCAAGCAGGTGACACCGGTTGGTGCTCGCACTAAAGAGCCGCCCCCGGCCAGGCTGGAGATCAAGGTGCTGCTTGGGGAGCCAAGAGACACTCGCTAACCCCTCCGGCAGCGCCCACGGGACAGCGGGACCTGCCCCTTTACCAGTTCCACCTGTTTGGGGGAGCAGGAGAGGCCGGAGCACCCATGGGAGCTCCCTCCGGCGCTGCCACCCCCGCCGGCTCTGCCCGCGCTGCTCGTGACACTGGTGAGCCCGGGGTGCCCGGGAAAGGGGCTCTTCGGGAGCGCGGACCACGGCGAGGGGAGAGCGCCCGTGTGCCCGGACGGGGCGGCCGCCACCAGCGACGCGCGGAGCCGGGGCGGCCCCGCGGGCGGCGGCGACCCGAGCCCCGGGCCCGCAGTGCGACCCGCTGCCCG